>JAODKF010000002.1:23847894-23862868 GCA_026779585.1 Mormyrus proboscirostris | reverse complement strand
CTAAAATGTAAAGAATAGTACAAATAAATCTTTCTCTGGGAACTTGTGTCCAAATTTTTGACTGGTACTGCGTGTGTTTGTGTGTATGTGTGTGTGTGTGTGTGTGTGTGTGTGCTTGTGTTGATATGTGTTTCTTTTTCCTCCAATTTTAAAAATGACACCATTTGTTAATTTACTCCACATGCGTAAGAAATGAGTAGATATCCTATTTCATTTTTAAATCTAAATATGAACAGCAATTCAAGACAATTCAGAGAGATGATTAGGAAACATTAGGAAAAGGCTACACGCCCATTTCTAAGGACCTGAACACACTTTTGGAGTTCGGTGCAATTCATTGTACAGAAGTAGAAAATGTATGAATCTGCAGTCTACTGTAGATCAGGCTACGCTAACTTGGCTGGAAAAGCAGGGGACCTGTCTGCGAAGATACTGCAAGTCAAACTGTAATATTAAAAGGGCTTCAAAAGTTAACGGCTGTAACAAAAGTCAGTATACAGGGGCCAATATTCATCAAGTCACTGGGCTTTATGAGTGGGTTGCACAGAAGAAGCCCTGGCTGAAAAGAATTTATATTTACTAAATGGAATCTAGAGGATATTGCAGAGATGTGGCAGAATGTCTTAAGTTCATTTGCTGTCTTGGATGCAAAGGGGTATGCAGTATATTGCTTAAATCAAGCACTGCATACCATCCCACTAGCACTACCCCCGCTATAAAATATGCTAGCATGTTGTTATGGGATTCACGTCACATGAACTGCAAGACCTGTCAGGACTGATTGTAAGAGAAATGGTGCACATTACACAGCACTCCTACTGTAAATAAAAACCTGAAAGCTTCAGTACAAAGATAAAATTCGGGGAGAAGTTTGTCTGTTAGCAGGAAAGTGATTTGGAGTAACACTGGAGTGGCTTAAAAAAGAAGAAGATAGATGTCCTTGGGTGGCCCATTAAAAGTATTTTTCTTCATCGCTGCTCTCCAACTGACCCGGCCCAGCTTGAGGAATCGTGCCAAGTATTCTCAGTATCTTGGTGTGCAATGTTACAGTAATGTTACAGTAATGTTACTTTCAGTAATGACTGTCAGAGGGTGGGTGATGGTAAATAAGTATTCAACAAGTCGGATACATAGTTTCATCCATCCAACCAATTATTCAATTATTATTGTGTAACATTTGTTGCTCGTTTCAATCGCATCTGGTTGAGTCAACTTACTAAATTTTCCCTGCCAGTCGATCTGATATCCTTCCCACAGGTCAGTTTGTGGTCATCAAAAGGTTGTGGGCATCCCTGCCATACAGGGTCCGGAGCCTATGCCAGAAACAGTGGGTGCAAGACAGGGAACAACCAGGATTCGGGCACCAGCCCATAGCAGGGCACACACACATTCACACCTGCAGACAATTTGGTATGTTCAAATATCCTTAGCATGTTTGTGACTGTGGAAGAAAACCAGAGAACCCAGAATAAGCTCCATGACACTACAGACAGAATGTCTAACCTCCACACACATAGAACTGGACTGGAGACGAGCTGAGGTGTGAGGCAACCATACTGCCCTTGGCTTCTCCTTGCCAATCCAGGACAACAGATTATTATTATTATTATTGTTGTTGTTGTTGTTCTTGTTGTTTTTTTGTGTGCATGCACTGTAATTTCTTATATGTTTAGTTACATTTCTATGTTACAATATCTTAGCTGCAAACATTACTGATATCCCAGAATATTTCACATTTACAATAAAAAAGTCTTAATATTGAGCATGAAAGTGCTTCCACATTTTAATTAATATATGTTTTAATAAATCTTATTATTCTTTCATTCTCTGAGCCGCCATGGTGACTATAAAGAAAGCCCACTCTGTGTAGAATTAATGTGGCCAGGCAGTTTTTCATTTTCTCTTTTTTAAATGTATTTTTCTTAGAATTTCCCTGGAACTCACCACTTGGTGCTGACATCTGTTGAGCGAGTTAGCTCATGCATTTATCCAGAGAGACTTGCGCTTACCTGTGTATGTGGCTGGATATTTCTCTTGTGTGATTCAGGTTAAAAAGCAGCTTAGAGGCCCCTGTGAGTTGAATCAGCAACCTTGAAGTTATGAGACCACGTCTTCAACAAATACGATACATGCTGCTCTTTTAATAGATCCCCCTCCTTTGGTACATCCAGAATTTTTTTTTTTTAAAAAGAGTCCTTTTCACATTTGGTGAATTCAGTTCAGCATCTTTCTCACCATGTGCTCCTCTTATACCTATACCACTACCTCCTTAACTACCATTGGACTTGTTATGTAAGTTTAGGAAAAACAATTTGCTAGACAAATTTAAAGGAAAAGAAGCCATGGGAGTGTCAATAATGCTTTTTTCAAGAGCAGATGTAGAAAAACCTTGACATTATCCCTTACCATAAGATTTACTCATTGAGTGGCCATCTTATTACAGTAGGTATACCTGACTAGTAAGAGGTGTGACCCACTTTTTCCTCCGGAACCGCTTGGAGGGTAAACAGTGGCAGTGCATTCAGAAAATGCACATTCAGAAAATGCACTACCACTGCTGTACTGAACTGTTATTTTTGCATTAGTTAACTTTAATGAGTCTGGACATTTTCCTCTGACCGTTTTTTTTCCACACAAAACCGCCACTGAATGAATGGACACACACACACACACACACACACACACACACACACACTGTATACAACTCAGAAACTGTAATGTGTGAAAATGCTGAATTCTGGAACCACCATATCTGGCACCAGCGGTGATGCCAAATGTAAAACCACTCAGGCACCTTAGCTGTCCTAGTTGTTTAGCCAAACCCTTTGATCTCAGTCTGTGTTCTGAACACAGCTGTACCAGAAAATTCAAAACTGACTGACAAAATGTCACCATGCCCCCCCCGGCACAATTCTGTGCATGGGTCCCTGTTGAGTGCTGGGCCCCCTGAATCTGCCGGGGTATCCCTGCCCTTCTGACACTCCTGGTGCTGTATGTATTCAGTATGTATTTAGGGTGTCTGCATTAACAAGTAAAGTTACCACCAAATTTATTTAAATTAACATTGTGTCAGTCTGTGTTGGAACTGGAAACCTAGACTTCCTAGCCAAAAAATAAACCACCCCAGCAACCCAAGCAACTGGCTCCTCCTCTAGGAACACTCTATTGATCTATGTCATACAGGAGCTGTACATGAATTCGCTAGTTTTACATCTGAGCTATAGTAAATGTTAGTATATTAAAACTAAAGGATTCATAACCAGAATTGCTCCCCTTCTGTTGGGTTACCAAGCATAGGTAGGTTTGCAATGATGTGAATACTCCACAGGGAGCGATTTGTAATTTGAGCCTGATCCCCATATGTTGTATAAACTAACAACCATAGTTATTATTTCCCACATGAGAAGAGTATTCTGTTATATAGACGACATTGAAATCTAGTTGAAGTAATCTTGTAATTAAAAATAAAGATGGCAAAAATAATTAAAAAAAAAAACTAAAAAATGCCATTTGTAATTGACTTTACCGAGGAAATGAGAGCAATGGTACCTTAATAATAAGTATATAAATATATAAATATATGTGAGTACTCTGTAATGATGGCAGGAAAGGTAGAGTCAGGTGGTAAATGTAGTTGCAGGATGATTATTTAAGTTAAATATGCCAGCATGTCTTATCTTTCCCAGGCCTCTTGCCAACTAATTGTATTTTAACTTGTTTTGTTGCAAATTTATGAACATTGTTTTTTTTCATTTTCATTCCCTGTCATATTATAAATGACAGAGAATCTGCTTTTAGTCTTTTCAACTTTCTCTCTGTCTATAAGGATTTTCTCTCCAGTTTCATTAATCCTTCATCACCTCTGGCAATGATCTTTATGTAATGTTTAATATGTCACATAGTCTCCTTGCTCCATTTTTCCTCAGAGTGAGCGAGTAAAGGGCTTTCTGTATCAGTTCAACAAACAAAATTGTCCATATCCAGGATACGTGAGGCTTAATTTCAGATCTGGGAGCATCTAAATGCAGAATTTTATGAATGTTGAAAAAAGGTTTGCAAAAATATATATGACTCTTTTTGTTTTAGGTTGACCATAGAAGTTTAGAATGTTGCACCAAGAATACAAATGCAATCCATATGTTACCATATATAAATGTGAACAAAGGTATCATGTATATCATATATCATTCATGTACCCGTATAAGAGGCATCATTTACTTTTTTTCTTGCATACAGTGTCAGCTAAACAAAGCAAACATGCATCTAGGTTTGGGCTGTATTGTGGTAATACAGCACAGTGTCGACGACAAAATTAGCTGAGCGAAATACATTCTTGACTCCCCCCCACCCCCCGCCCCCACCACCACTGCCAGTGCTCAGCTGAAGATGCATCTACGCAAAGTAAATGAGAACAGAGTTTACACATGTAATGCAGGTCAAACACTGAAAGATTGCTTGAGGATGTCTGGAAAACTTTCCCCTACTCATGTAGATGGATGATTAGTGTCAGCCAAGAAGAAAATATTTAATGGCAGGCACTTAGTAAAATAACTTATGGATGGGACACCCTACCCACCCCGGTCAGCAAAATCTACAGATGGGGACCTATTGATATGGTTAGTAGAACCCTCATTAAATTTATTTCTGGCTACTGGACTGGTTAAGGGTTCTGTGTGAGCAACTTGGCATCAGAAAGTCCATATTACATATTATAGGTATGGCTGATGCCACTGATTTTCTTTTCAAGTCCAACCCTGATGGTAAAATTTGCCAAGCAGGGGGTAAGGAAATTAACTACAACATTTGTCATCCATAGAGGGATGCTAGCAGGTGGATCATTCCATTTACTCAGTCACTAGCGTTTAGCCCCTGAAAGTCTACCTTCCCATTTCTCCCTCCTTAAACGTAGCCCTGGCCAGTAGTAGCTCATGTCATGCCATTGTTAATAATATTCTTCTCAAAATGAAACATTCCAGTTGAGAGAACCGATAGTTGCGTTTCAGTATTAAAGGACCCGTTCACCCCAAAACTGAAAAAAAGTTTCTCTAGGTTGCTCTTTTGGCAGTTGCATAGTTTTGGAGATATTGGTCGTAGAAATGTGGGATTTCTCTCGAGTATAATGGGAGTGAATGGCATTCGTTTTCTGCTGATTAAAGTGCCAGAAAAATACATTTGAAAAATCCAACAGCAATGTCCCTTTAATCCTTGATTCAACTGAATAGTCAGCTAACCCCAAGTATTTTCTATAACGCCACGACCATCTGCTGATCTTAAAGCTTAAATTCCATACTGTATCTGGTTATTCATTTGTTGCATTTATTGTAGCTATGAACTTTATAATAACTTCAAAACCATTCTGTCCTTCCTTCTTAATGGTCAATACATGGTTCTGATAGTGTATTCTCAATTTACATGCATCATTTTTATACATAATTTTCAGACTGTGATAAAAACATACATGCCTAAACTGGTTCATCTGCCTCCTTTGGTTAGATGCAACCTCTCCTGTCATTTAATTTGCATTAATTATCCTGTAGAATTTAATTGTCAAGTGGCACAGTAAGCCAGGGCATGAATCATGTCCCTACTTTCCATGCATGTGGAACTCTCATGTTCTCCTCATGTTGTGTGTACACGTGTGTGCCCTGTAAAGGACAGGGCCGTGCACAAACCTACCTCCGTCCCTATTCTACTTAAACTCTACTAACAGGATAGACTTTACTATCGATGCCATCTTCTAGCAAGGATAACGCTATACTGGAAGAGAAGTTGGAAGACGGATGGATGGAATTTTTTTATTATTAAATAAACATTCGCATAAAATTATTTTGTATCATTATAAGAACCATATGTACAGAATTCTGAAATAGAAATAGTTTCAGTCTTACAGATATTTAGGGTGCAGAATTCACACATTTAAAGACTAATAAAATGAAATTAAAGAAAAAAAATGCTCGCGGTTTATATCTTAATTTATATTAAGGTACTCAGTTCAAAGCAAAAACTAGTCCAAAACGGATAAAAAATAATTATATATAACAGAATTACTGCACAAAATGGAATACGCATTTCCTAGAAATGAAATACGTTTCCCTTTTTTTTACAAATTTTATGAAATCTTTCAAGCTAAAACTACGTTTTATCTTTAATCATACTGTGCTTGAGGCCAACAAATTTTTCTCAGAGCACAGAGTATGTGACTAGACGGGACATAACTGATTCAGAGAATGGGCTAATCGCCTTGAACGTTCAGTGC
This sequence comes from Mormyrus proboscirostris, assembly GCA_026779585.1. Lineage (NCBI taxonomy): Eukaryota > Metazoa > Chordata > Actinopteri > Osteoglossiformes > Mormyridae > Mormyrus > Mormyrus proboscirostris. The sequence continues at coordinate 23,856,612 of JAODKF010000002.1, read as the reverse complement.
TATTTCTCAGTACTACTCATATGTCACCAAAGCAAACATGCCTCAAGATTTAGCTAGCAGGAGACAAATCATCATGCAACCTTTTTACTCTGTCCACAGATATAGTTCTTTTCCTGTGCTACTTAATATTTATTTAATTCAATCTTATTTCACAGTGTAACTGTACCTCAGTTGTTTTTTTCTTTTTTTTAAATTTGCAATGGTTGTGTTTGATCTCCTCCTAATATGCATGCATGTGACCTTACCTTAATAATCTCCAAAATGAACAAGTAGTTCATCTTTTTAACAGGTGTTTAAAATTAAATGCCTTCAGTAGCATGGGCAGTTCTAAAGCTAATAATTCAAGCTTTCAGTTTTCAATTTTTTAATCCCCTTTTCTGCAGAAGGTTAAAAAACATCCCTGATGATTTTTTCACCCAAACCTTTTTTTTTTTTTAAAAAAAATTATAAAAAAAATCATTTTGCTGCAGTTCACAATTTAAGACATTGTTCTCCCACCGAAAAAGAAATCATTTCACATTGTCTTGTCACATCCATAAATATGGCCAATGTGATCAGTATGTTAATGCATCTTACCTTGAGATATGTGAAGGTCACAGGATTGATCTCCAGTCAAGTGTTTATGTGGTTAAGATATCAATCTAAATGAAAACTCTTCAGAAGGTCAGGAGGGATGGCTCGTAATGGCGACTTGCGCGGGTGTCACTGGCTTTGGCGTCTCGGCAGGGATGCTGTTATGCTGTGCCATCAGGGATCTGCATGGGACCATGGCCATCTGCTGCATCCCTCGTATTCCATCTCAACAACCTGGAACGAGCAGCCGGCATGATGCTTACCAGCATTATCAGTCCTTCATCTCATATTAGTTATAATTCTTTATATGTATTCCTCTCTCTCCTTTTTACTGGATCTTCAGATAATAACCATGTTTTAAGGGGCTTAGCATTTCTCACAACGCCAGATTAGGATTCCTGTCTTTGGAAAAATTCCCTAAAAAATCACTTGTTCAGTTCTTTGCGATGACTTGCTTATAAAGAAAATGCCAGTTTTTTTTACAAAATGATTAGCAAATGCTCACCTACAATGCCACTGGGATAGCTTAAATTCTGCAGATGCTTTTAAAATCATTGTTATGTGCACGCACACAAAAATATTATTGCAACACAATCAGTCACAAAGAAGATATTTTATCAATTTGTTTATTCTTTGATTTTTTTATTTTTTCATATTTATTAAGGATGAAAACAGTTATAAGATGGGAACCTCTTCTTAGACTGCTCTAAAAAAGATTTTACTGCTGAATTTCTTTAAGATCATGTCATGTGATGTTGCGTTTTCTTAGCCTTGCATCAGCCAGAGTTGAACATGTTTGATGAATAAAATTGAAGCCAGGGACTGTAAATTGCTGATTTTACTTTTGAAGACAATGCAGATCAATGCAAAGAAGAAAATGCATCAACCCAATTTTGTCCCACGAGATTCTTTCTTCAGAGATGATGTTGGTTTTGAAGTGCACATAATGATTTTGTAGTGATGAGCACTTGAGCAAGAATGGGACTGCGGTTTGAAGTAATGCGAACTATTTGCATGTTTCCATAAATACCTTACGAATTTTTAAGGTAATAAATGGTACATCAAGCCTCCTCTTTTAACATTACACCTAGCTGCTTGATACTATTTACCAAGAAGTAGCCTACCTAACATATCGTTTGTTGGGTTTAAATCAGATGACAGTGGCTATCGTCTACTTTTTCAGTCCCTTCATGAATCAGAAATCTGTATGAGTCATGCTTTTTCTTGAGGAAAAAAGAGCCATTTTCATGAAAAACAACCATTGCAGCAGCAGAAACAATGCTATTACTATTATTACTACTGCTACTGCTAATACTACTATTACTACCATTTCTAATAATAATAATAATAATAATAATAATAATAATGATAATGAGAATAATAATAATAATAATGAGAATAAGAAGAATGGCAAATTTGAAATTAAGATGAATCCAAGATATTTTTTTTCTCTGCTCTAAATGGATTTTATTATACAATACACAGTTATCACTTTAAAGTTGTCCCAATTAGCTTACTGTTGGCAAGCAAATACTATTATTACATTATGTGATCACCTCATTCCATTAAGCATCCATTAACCTCTTAATAGCCTAAATATGTATGTATCACTGCAACTGTATTAATTCAATGGCAATTCAAGTGCTAAGAACTAATCATTATCATTTGGACAGAGCAATTTCTTATGCAGTTTAATAAAGCACTTCGCTAAAGCCTCTTTTAACAGCTGACTGACAGCTGTTACTAGGCACTCATATCAAGGGAGCAATAGCCTCTTGTCTAGTTGTGGCAGAACTATGATTATGAATATGTCCTTTACACTCTGACTGGAGTAGAGAAGTATGTGCTTCGAATTTTCATAAGCACCCCCTGCACGGGGTGTGATATGACCCGGTTACTGTCAGATAAGAGAATGTCCCTTTGTCTTCTAGCTGCATATTCAGTTTTGACCTGGTGCTAAAGAAAGACATGACAGTTGTTTATGGCAGTACTGAAATTTATATTTTGCTTCAAAAGACAATATTTAGTTTAGCCACTTGTTCTTGTTGTTGTTGTCAGGGTCAAGGTCAAGATGGGCTTGGAATGCAACTCAAACAGCACAGGGACACCCGCAACAAGGTGCTAGTCCATTGCAGGACATGTACACAGAAACACAGGACCATGCACTATGGGTAATTTTTGGATGCCAATGGCCATGTCTTTAGCTTGCAGTGTGTGCTTGCAGACTATGCAGATGCAGATCTGGGGTCAGATTAAAAGCCCCTACCCTAGAAGTGCAAGTTAAGAGTGCAATATAGATATTTCATTCTTAATTTTTACTTCGTATTCTTTAGAACCCTTCTCAATTGAATGAATGAATGCATGCACGTTAAATTTAATTTTAGCTTGCTTGAAAGAACAGTTATGAAGCTGTTTTGGAGTTTTTAGCAAATTACGTGGGTAGCTCCTTTCAAACTTATGTTACTAATATCACTCAAACAAAAGAAAATCTGTTGGTTGACTGTCGCATCGTTGTCTAATGTTAAAAGCTGGATACTTCCACCTCTTAAGATTCTAGCAGAAGCTTTACTAACACTTTATTTAAGGCCATGTTTTTTTTTTATATAATTTATAAATACATTCATACCAAATAATGCATTCATAAAGCATTATAAACATGGCTATAAATTTGTATCAAAAGCCATAACACATTACAGCCACGTGTATTATGAATTATTAATGCTTAATGAATCATGTATAACGCACTGTACATACCTTTATAATGCATTATACTGAGCAGTATAAGAATTAAGGATGCTTTGTACTGCATTAAAAAGGTTTCTGTAGCACATGGTAGATGAGAGCTTCATATGGTAGTCACAATGCATTTTAAACATGACTATAATGTGTTATGGCTTTTGATAAATATTTATAGCTTTAAAATGCATTATAATAAATATACACAATAAAGTGTTACTCAAGCTTCTATTAGAAACAAGTTTGAAGAAATTCTAAGTGTAATCTTTCGATCAAATGCTAAATGCAAATTCAAAGCAGTTACAAATATTAATGCGAAAACAATAGGGATCCAGCAGCTATGAAGGACCACTAAATACAAAACATGGCTTCACCCCCACAATACATCATTAATCCCTTAGACACCAAATGAGTCACAAGATCATCAGATTAGGCTAGGTTTGTTGTTCTTCATATCTAGGTGTAAAACCAAATTATATTGTGCTAAATCTTTTAAAACTTTTAGACTCACAGCATATTCGGGGGATGACATTTATATCTTTTGTATCAAACTTTAAGGTTTACCCTTTATTTTTAAGAGGTCTCGATTTATGCACATTTTTATTCAGTCATATATATGAATGAATAAAAATGTGCATACATTAAGATCTCTCTGGGGTATTGGTTTGATTCCTGCCCCAGATCTGTGCACAGTTTGTTTATTCAGGTTTCCTTCAGGTACTCAGATTTTAACCCCTGGTCAAAACAAATACAGTTTAGGCAGAATTAAGTGTCTACATTTGGTGTGCACTTATGTTAGAGCGCATGCTCTTATGAAGGGCTGGTGGTCTCTCCATGGAGTAACCTGTCTTGAGCCTCATGCTTCCTGGTACAGACTCCAAGCTCACCATGACTCTACCTTGGAAAAGCAGCTATAGAAAATGAATGGGTCAGCAGTATCTGAGAAATACACAAAGTGACCCTCAGATATGAATTTAAAAAAATAGCTCTTGCTAACCATCTGGTATCAGTTATATCTAACACGTTAGACATATTTTAATGTGATATATGACCTTGTAAACTGTTACTTCAATATTTTCCTGTCATATAGTTGTGCATGTTAACCAGTCCTTTATTTATATATTTTACACAGCTTGGTGTAAGTATTAAATATTGATATCAGAATGTAACATAAATTCTCCTGATCTCATCAGAGAAATTCCTGCTATTTGTGGTATTTGTTGTGCAAGCAGGTCTTTGGGTCTGATCCTGATACATGTGAGTAGACAAACATCCGTCCATCGATCACACCAATACAGAGTCATGGTGACCCTAGATTGCCGTCAAAGGAAGCATAGGGGACATAAAGGAGACACTGCAAAAGCGACGCCTGTCCATCAAAAGACATAGACTCGCATCGAATCGCACTCTCCGGGTAATTCAGACACGTAATTCCATCCGTCTCCATGTTTTTGGACTGTTGGAAGAAACTGAAAGTCGGATGAATGATAGTATTTTTTGGCCAGGGTTATAGAGTTCATTCCACCCAACATCCCAACACGCACACTCACATACCAGCAGTGACGTTAGGCTAGGAGCCCAGGGCAAAGTGATGGAGCGTCCATCTTCTGAAGAGGTACTGACTTAGCAAAGCATCGGCGACATGATGACCCTGCCATTGTATGTTGTTCACATTTAGTTAATAGTATAAAATAAGTAACAAAGTAGGTAGACAGAGCTTAAAAATCAGCTTTTTTTATAGGATCAGACCCAAGACGCTGGGAATGACCAATGCTATTTTAAGACAGATAATTTTTTTTTTGTGTGTGTGTGTGTGTCGGGGGGGGGATATATTACATTGTGGGGACCAAATATATACATAACCATTTTTTCAGTCTCCATAAGGAGAAACTCAATTTTGTACATGTACAAAATGGAATCTTCTCTGGTTCTCTGAAAGATGCTGATGCAACTTTCGTCCCTCACTCACTCATGTAATATCTCCATCGCTGTCAAAGCCTCCCTCGATGCTTTATTAAAAGTGAGATATGAGATACAAGCATGTTCAAACAATTCCTCAAGTTTCAGCTTAAAAGGCAAAGTAGGGGGTAAAAATGAATCTGTAGCAGACATGCCCTTGCTGCCTCTTCTTTGGACTACTTTGAGCTACTAAGTAGAATATCTTCTCCAGGGGAAAGATACAGTAACTTCAGTTTCCAGAGGTTTTGTTACACTAGAATCCAATATACCAAGTACAGCTGTTCACAGACCATTAACGATGATGGTTCTGATCTCTCTGTCCATTGATTGTCATCATAAGGGATGGCTTTCAGACAGAATGAAACAATAGCAGCAATTTTGTTTGTTGCTACTGGTGTATAATAATGCCAAATTTCACCAAATTATGATTTCAATAGTCAACACAAACAACATACCCACCCACCCACCCATCTCACAACATCTTATCCATTATTGGGTTGTGCTGTCAGCCTGGAGCCTCAATAGGAAGTATAAGGCACAATGTAGGGGAGTACCCTCAATGCAGGTTATATAAACGCTTACATACACAATAACACACTACGGGAAATCTAAACATACCATACCACAGGGAATATGCATGCTTTGGAAGTGCGGGAGGAAATCATTCCAAATCTAAAGACACGGAGTAGGGATGGGATTCAAACCTGCTACCCTGCAGTTGTGAGTCACCGTACCACCCGACAGACAATGCGCTCTGTGATATTCTACAAAATCTGTTCAGCTACAGGTGTTCTCTTACATAACAATCTGCAGGATTTATATACCAGGTACCATTAAAGACAATAAAAAGTGAATATTACGTGATCAATAAAGGAAAAAAAACAGTACAGCTTCTACTTATGAGGAAAGAAGTAAAGAACAACCATTAATTAATCTACATAATGATACTGACAAAAATTTTACAAACACATCTACCCATAATCATACAGAATAAAAGATATTGTGCATGCTTTTTAATGTATCTCACCACCTGTGACTATATTTCAAGAATTTTCGCTCACATTGAAAATGTGTGAAAAAAATATACACTTACTGTTGTCCCAAGGTGCCTCTATAGCTAAAATACTGCAGATAGAGAGGTTGCTAGCTTCCACTTTACCGTCACAGTACAGAAATAATCTATAACTTATTACGATAACTCAAGTGACTCACCGTTAAAAAGGTAAAATTTGAACAACTTATTATTAAATAGAGCTTGTTTTTAAAGTATTTTAAAACCAGCAGTATCCTAGGTAACAATTCCAACAGCTGTTAAGAAAACACAGCACAAAATGACGAATTTACCACGGCGAAGCAGCAAAAGGTAGAACCCTAGTTTTATAAAAGACAGGTGACAGGTATAAAATAGTGTCTACTAATACATGGGTCATTTGGGTGGATAAAAGATGTATCCCATATGCTTCTTAATAGGATATCTGAAGCATATGCGGTATAACACAATGGGATGTGACTTCTCACATATAGGTTTATACAGTATAGCATGTTCACCCATGGCATACACAATTAACAAAATACCACCATTTATCTACCAATGCTCAGGAAGTATCCATATACATATACAAAAGTCCATTGACAAGCAATCTTTAACACATCTTCCGTACACACGGTATTTTTAAGTGTCTTTTTTAATTTACTTTCAGTTCTGTTCTTACCATTTTGCTATTGCAATTGTAGTCATTTTCTCCCAAAGGCTACTAAACACAAATTTGTTTTTTGTGTAATTGCAAATCAAAAAACACCCAATGAGATTGCTTGTCATTTAACTTTTTAACTTGCAATAGCTGTCTTAGAACTGTAATATGGCTCTAAAATTATTATTATTTGAAATGAATCTTTTACTTTAAACTACTGATTATTTCTAACGTAACACACGCACACACACACACATGCACACAAACACACACACACGCACATGTCGGGTATACCCATCTTTATGAGTCCCACTTATTCACTTGTATGGGAAAAATGCTAAGGCTAAATTTTAGTTTTTTCATAGCTGTCACCGATTTTTATAAAACAGAGTTTTCCCTTTTGGAGAGCAGGAAACATTGTGACCCCATAAGGATAGGTATACCCGCTCGCATGCACGCACACACATGCATAAACATACACAAACACACACACACACACACACACACACACACACACACATATATAGTAGTATGTAGTAGTATGGAAAGAGAGGGGGGAACAATAAATTTGCAATATTTTTACTGAATGAGCATGAGCATTTTGTGTGTCTGTGTGCGTCTGTGTGTGCTTGTGTGTAACACACAATGTAATAAAAACCTATTTTGACATTCTAGTGACTATGTTCCAGGTCCCCAGAAAAATCTTTTAATGCAGTCAAAAAACTAAAAATGTTTATATAATATATTAAATGTTAAATATTTTGTTTGGTTACTTATGGTTAAGGTTAGGGCAGGGTAAGGGTTAGGGTCATCATCTTGGAATTAAAGTTTTCCCCATGGAAATGAACGGAGAGTCTCCACAAATATATATTTACACACCTGAGTGTGTGTGTGTGTGAAAATTTGCACATAATATTTGGGAACCCTTAACCTGAACTCATAAATAACAGTATGCTAGCCTGAATGATAATGTGAAAGGTTACTTTTTCTTTTACAATTACTACACAAACAGTACAGTACACTTCACACGTCAAATTACTTTTTAATTTCCTATCTAGACCTTTTTATATTATATAGCCTACAGACCATCAACATTATGCATTATGTGTGTACAAAATTACTACTGTATACACTGAGACCACTACAATTTAGAGTCATTTCTAAAAATTGCAAAATTAATGACACTTAAATTTAAAACTTTTTGCAAACCTGTGACATTCAACGGTCAGAAAGATGCGTGGCGTACCCAAGACAAGACTTTTATTATTAATGTCAACGATATAATTATAGTATGATTTACATTAACAAATATGATTTATCACTAATATTTTGTGTTTTAATGATAGTGAGTAGTGCTTTTGGCTTTCACGTCATCTGTGAGTTTCTACGATCTTACTGCAAGCTCCAAAAGTATTTCATATTGAATATTTCAATTACAAAACCTGTCATTTTGGTCTTAACGTTGACAAAACGCTGGTTTGTCCAAAGTATTCTTCTGATCTGTATCTGTATTGTGATAGAGACACATTAACACTGTGGTCAGAGGTCCCTGGGCTGTTTTGGTTCCTAGTGACCTCCCTACTATGACTGTGCTGTTATTGACAACTAGGTGAGAGGGAGTGGGGTGCCGACAGCAAAGGTTGTGGTGTTGGGGGTGGGGAGGGGGCAGATGCTACTAAGTGATAATAAAGGTTAGCTGAGATCCCATCATAGCAGAAGTCCCATAGCAGAAGGTTATGCCCATACATTACAACACTGT
>JAODKF010000002.1:23834252-23847794 GCA_026779585.1 Mormyrus proboscirostris | reverse complement strand
ACTCACTGTGAGTGTAGGAGACAAAGGGAAATAGAGCCTTGGATTAAGAGATTTAAATGACCATGGTGAAAGATTCCCTAGGCAATTTTTTAAATCCTTTGGGTTACACATTGCTGTAGGTCTAAAGCTTATGCAAATGTTTTTTTTTTCCCTTTTTTAAACAACAAGAATGCCTCTTTTGTATGTCTGAATGTAATGTAGGGAGGTTTTTGGTTGTGGAACTATGCAAAGTGACTACCGTTTATGCAAATATGATTTATCAATAAGGTAAAGCATAACCTGACCTACCAAACTGGATTTCCACGGTGATATGTAGCAGAAAGTGAAGTCATAAACAACAACAAATGAATCTGTAAAATTAGCATTGTGTGTGTAGGTCTGAATTATTTAAAAAATAAATTACATTTTCTCTATTTTCATAATGCAGTGCGGTAATTCTGTTTCCATACCATCTATTTTTCTGGACCTAAACAGTTTTCTATGGGGAATGCCACAAATCTTTAATTATGATGAGACCTTAAAATGATGACAAACCTTTTCCGCATTACAAGAAGAAACATTTCTGTTTAATTTATCCTAAATGCTTTTATATAACCATATAACCATGTATCTAAAGTGCAATGTTTGGAATCAATAATATGACAATACAAATTCACTTACAGAATAAAAATGATTTGGAAAATTGTTAGAAATAACTTCGTTAATCACCCTTAATCTAATTTGTTAGATTTTCTTGGGAATATTTTGAATATATTATTGTTACAATGTTTAATTTTCTTGGATTATCCTTCCGTAAATGTCCCTTAACCGATTATTTAGGCAGAGGACACTTCAGATGGGATCCCAGATCACTACAGTACACATGCTCACTAAAAAAACATAAACAACCATATTCTATAGTGACGTCAGTTCACCTAACAGTAGGTCTTTGGGCTGTAGGAGGAAGTGCACAAGCACACAGAAAACATGCAAATTCCACAGACAGACCTGCAGTTCAAAAGTGAACCCATACCATTGGTGTCTGGCTTCAGAATTACACACTATCATGATAATTATCTCGGTGTCTTACAGATTCACTGTATAGCACTTCGTATACTCAGTATTCGTATTTCATGTCTTAGAAGAGTTATTCCTATTATCAAAAGTATACAAATGAGAAGAATTAATTAGTGCAGGAACCATATGTGACAGACACACAAACACACACACGTACACACACACACACACACGCTTAGGATATGAAACCTCAGCAAAAACTCTTACTCTTTCATACCTTTATTATTACTGGTTTTTTCTTTGGCCTTCTATATTTAAAATTAAATCATTAAATCACATATATGCTGCTTTGAAATAATAATTATTATTATTAGTAGTAGTAGTAGTAGCATTATGTTGTTGTTTTGTTGTTGTTCTATGCTTATAAAACTGATATATTTTTTCCATATAAAGTTACTTTCCGGAACACTGTTGAGTCGTCAGACCTTGATTGAGGTGTTCCAACACAATATTGTGCCTGTCGATTGAAGTTAGCCTGAGAAATGTTTTTTTCTCTCTTTCTTTTTCTTTCCACTTGTGGTGAGACTCATTATTAAACCATCACCTAAAGAAATGCTTTCACTCTGCAGCCAATGGCATGTATTTATTTCCAATGTAGCGCCCGTGACCTTTGAAAAGATTTACTCCTGCCTGAGGCTTTCATTGTCTCCCCAATTTGCAGTGCAAAGGGCTTGATTCTGTATATATCATGATCTGTGAGGATGAACTTCATCAATAGAGTGCCATGGAAGGTATTATTATCTCTTTCAGACAGATTGTATTCATGACAAATATCTACTTGCTACTGTTGTAATAATATAGAAAAGAAATGTCTGGTGAAGAAAGGCTACGTATTTCTTTATTTATACATGGTAGAAAGGGATTCAAGAAAACCAAAAGCTGTTCTTTTTCCCCAAATCATTATTTTATAATAAAACAAGCGTTTATCATTTATTATAAGGTTTATATTTCTTGAGGTGGATAGCTCAGCTCAGGGATCAATGCCTTTATTAGGACATACCTATCACTGTTGGGGCCTCGTCCAGGGCCCTTTCTTCCAGATGCTCCAGGTACTCTGGATGTTGGCTGACCTAACACTTGCATGCACCTCTATATACACATCTGTGTATCTCATGGAGAGCAAGGTGAAGCATGAAAACTAACCAATTTACCCACAGGGATGAATAAAGTATTCTATTCTCTGTTTATGTTTTCATTGAATTATGAATATGACAATATCCACTATAAAATTTATCACGTCAGTGGAATTTGTTTATTGAATTTTATTCCCTGAGCATATTGCTAATGTTCAATCACATGGAAATTATATTTGTATTGGATAAGTGGAATGTAGCAGAGTCTGCAGTATTTCCTTTTTGAGTGCTTTACTCATTTATCTCCCAAATTCAGCATTTGAGAATGTTTATTTCATTCACACAACTGTATACCGTCATAATGCTCGTCAAATCCCATTTAAGCACTTTAATGCATAAAATATCTACGCAAGCAAGATTTTAGGTTTCTAAAATGGTTTGATTTCTCCTAAAATTTTAAATGTCAACATATCTCAGAGCATTAGTCCAGTACCTTGTGTATTCCAAAAACGTTTCCATTTTTGCACTGTAGCAATGATATATCATATGCAGGTATGTAATTTCTTTGTATTTTAAGTCAATGATGCAAACCACTTAAATTAAGACACTTCACAGATGCACAAGAGACCCGTGGCAATCTAAAAAGGAGAGACTTTTCTTCAAGGTCGAAGGTGATTGACGTTCTTCATCTGGATTCCAACAGAGAGGAGACGCTGATTCTCAGTCATCCTGACCTTAAGGGAGTTGCTCATTGTAGAGACAGTGCCTACTACTGTAGCTCTGAGATGCCCTGGTGTCTAATTATCAGTGTAAAGATGGGACATGTGGTCTTTTCTGATTCTGATTTTATGGAAGTCAGGATTCCTAATGGCAGGAAGTTCTTTTTTGGCAGGAAACGATTGACGGGTCGGTTACCCTCAATCCCCTCCTCTTCCCTTCTGTGCACTGTGTTCCTCAAAGGAGCGTGGAGGGGTCACTTTTCATCTAGACTCCAGCTTTATTCTTCACATTATTCCACTGATTTAAAAGACCTCTCATAGGGTTCTTTGCATGTGTTTGATTACAAATTTCCATTAAGGAGTGGGGGTTGCCTATTTAAATAAAGATCACTAGAATAATTTCTATCCTTTTGTTTTAGTTGGCAGTCTATCTATCTATCTATCTATCTATCTATCTATCTATCTATCTATCGATCTAGCCTTCTACACCTACAGTAAAGTTACTTTTTGTTTTTCTACTCTTTCGAAAGAGTACATTTTAAAATAACGATTAAAAAGGTAGGTTTGTTTACATCATAATCACCACACACACATGAATGTTTAAATGGTTGTTTAAATTTTTTCAACTATTATAATAATAATAAAATAGTATTAAATATTAATAATAATAAAAAGAAACAGAAGCTTCCTTGAGATAAATAACTACTATAAAGACAGCCTGACACTGTATGTATGATGGATTTTCTGGGACTGCCAGAATATCAATCAGGAGTTGGAAGGAAAACTTTATTTTGGTCTTGCTACCTTCATTTTCTTTTTTTTTTTTTTTTTTTTGCGAAAACATATATTTCAGGTTTTTCTTTATTTTCTAATCAGTAACTGTTACCACAGTCACATTCCGCTGGCTGTTAGGTAAGGTTTTCCCTGGAAATAACACTGTTGGGCATACATTTAATGTCACCATTTACTCATGCTGTACACCCACAGAATTGTAAGTCACTGTTACACTAGAAAGGTGTGACTTTGATGATGAGATGGGGAAAGAGAGTAGGATGAGGCCAGGGATGGATTTGACCTTGCAACACTGTGGCTTTTGACATAATAATGCTACTTTCTGGGTCATTGTATTTTATTGACACCCAAAGACATCTACAATAACCTGGCAGTCCAGTATACAATGTATCTGAAATGTTCAGAATTTGATGGAAACATATCCATTTATACTGTATTAATATATACAATGATGAATGGTTTGGTACATATGTACATTGCAACAATCAACTGAAGTTTTCTTTTTTTTTTTTTCTTGCTTCACACGGAGAAGACCATCTTGTGTCAAGACCATCCGTCAAGTGTAGACGGTTGTATATTGATTTCATGTCTGATGGCCAGGCAGGTTTGCAGCTGGAGGGAATGGAGGAGACAAGATCTGTGTGAAGCTCCAGCCTCTACGACAGATCAAGCAAAACAGAACACTGAGAGTGACGAGATTCCATATTACTGGCGGGCTGGCATCAGACAGGCTTATTATTCCATTGAAAATATCAGCAATTCATTGCAACTGATAACCTGGGCATCAAAAATATATATAAAGTATATATATATATACACACACACACACACGCACACACACATTGTATCATGCCCTGATAGTTCCGATCCTCCTCTGTGCCACGCCCCCTCGTTTGCCTCGTGTGGAATCCCCGTCTTTTCAACCATTTCTAGTTCTGTTAATTAGTTTGGTGCGTTTAAGTCCGTGTGCCTTTTGTTAATCCAGTCATTAACATCTTTGATGTCAGCTTGTGCGCCTGAGTGTGCGGCTCCTGAATGAACCCCGTGGTCACCCGACTTCTTTGATTCCTGCTCCTGTGTCCCCACTACATACCCAGCGTACATGACACATAGTTAATTTGATATGGGACGTTCCAGTAGGCCCAAAATGTTTTAGAACTACTACTAATAATTCATTTGTTCTCCAACCTGCTTTATCCTATTGGGTCGCGGGGGGTCCAGAGCCTATCCTGGAAGCAATGGGCACGAGGCAGGGAACAACCCTGGACAGGGGGCCAGCCCATCGCAGGGCACACTCACACACTGTACCATTCACGCCTACAGGCAATTTATTAACTCCAGAGTACCCAGAGGAAACCCCACGACGACACAGTGAGAACATGCAAACTCCAAACACATGTAACCCAGGGGTCCCAGAGGTGTGAGGCAACAGTGCTAACCACTGCACCACCATGTCGCCCATATTATATACTAATAATAATTATACTAATTATTATTATTATTATTGTTATTATTATATTTGTTATTGTGATCATTATTGTTGTTGTATTAAAATGAAAGATTTGGTTTTTGGTTAATTTTCTAAAAGATGTATCATGTCTCTAGAACAAAAAATGTTGTGTAGATGTATTATACTTTCCCAGTGTCTCATCTCTCTCTTTTTCTTGGATCTCTATAGGCTCAGTAAAAGTTTAAAATTGTACTTAGATTTGAATCAGAATTTATGAAACTCCACTTCACATTTGCAGGGATAAATGTAAGTATATAAACGTCATTGGTAGCCATTGTCTCGTATTATGTCACTCTTTATCAGAACATTTTAAATCATGGGGAATACATTTGAAGTGCCTTGTGCTTGTTAGGCCACACTATGTTAACTAAAATTCGAACAATCTTTCAAAAGCGTATTACAAAGCCACACTCCTGTTCAAGTGTTGGTTAAAACAAAAAAACAAATGAATGATGTTGATGATCCTTTTTTATTTTTATTACTATCATTTTTATTATTATTACTATCATTTTTATTATTATTACTGCACCATTCAGTGCAGTATTTGTGACCAAACTAAAATTACAAGCAGAGAGAGCTAAAAATCATGAAGAAAATTCTCTATATTTTGTTCGGAAAATTAAATGGTTTCTGTTTGAAGTGTGTTTCCCCCCTATTTTTCTTGGGCTGTCAGAATATGACATGGGCTTCTAACCATGAGTTTTGGTGCAGTGATTTGCATAGGAGCCCATCATTCTAGGGGAGCTCTTGAGCGGATTCTGGCGGTAGCTGAGCTGGCCTGGATGCGAGACGAAATGAAGGCCCCAAGGGGGAAGGTGAAGCCGTCTGTCTGTGTGCAAATCCGACTTGGTTGGTAAACAGGGGCTCCGGGGAGAGCTCTGCTACTGCCTGTGCTTCACTGAGAACTCGAAACACGCCTCAGCACTGCGAGCAGCGTAAGCTCATTGAAACTGGCATGTGAAATTCCAGTAAGCTTCTACACCACAGAGAAACACTTTAACTGGCAGGACCAACATCTTTGCAGGAATTTCTAGACACCAGTAATGTTCTAAAACGAGACATTTGGTGCTTCACACAGGCCTACATAGGTCATTGATAGCAGAGTATTAGATGCAGATTTTGAGATATCCTGGCCAGCCATTATGCTCCCAGCACATTATGTTATGGGTTAAGCTGGAAGGCTTATCAGAATGTTTCATCATTAATTGAATAACAGGCAATAAAAAAATATATTTCCATTATTTCAGTTATATGTTGATCTCATTTTTGGGGGATGTACAATTACAGCTGTATATATCTCTTCTATTTTACTTATCAACTCCAGAGTCATTGTGTCATCTTGGAGCCTATCCCAGGATGCATAGGGGCACCAAAGAGAGCACAAGATTCCAGTCCATTGCAGGGCACACAAACTCACACAGTCACACAATTTAGAGACACCGACTCCTCTTACTACATGGTTTTGGTGGATATCAAAGTACCTTATGGAAAATGTACCAAGAAAAGCAAAGTCCAAGAAGGGTTAGGAGGTGTGAGAATATGGCACTAAGCACAAAACCTCCTTCCTTCCTTTCTTCCCTCCTTCATTCCTTCTTTCCTTCATACACTATATGTATACGTTGTATGATGAAATGTGACATTCTGAAGCCCAGCCACCTGTTATATTTCAATGAATAATATACATATAAATTGCAAGGCAATTTCACTTTATATGTACCTAGTAGACACAGATGTAATAGCCCTGATAGATCTTACACCCAATAGACAATATTATTCTCACTTGACACAGTGTGAGAACCACCATATCTAATCAAATTTGTCCATGATTTAATATGAATGGAATAATATGAATAGGAATGTAGCCAATTATCTGTATCATTTAATGTAATGAACTTTACTTATCACCTAGACTTGTCTTGCAACATTTAGCCTTATTAAATGTTTTCCTGAATTGGAGACACATGCGGAAAAAAGTCTTTGCCTGAGATGACGCTTTACAAAAGAAGGGTAATACACACACACACACACACACGTGTACACATTTGTAATTATATCTTTATGGGGACTCTCCATACACTTCTATGAGGAAATCTCCAATCCCAGCATGATGACTGTAACCCCTACCCAGCCCTAAACCTTAACCATAAGTAACCAAACAGAAAATGAGACTTTTGCCATTTTTAGTCTTTTGATAGCATTCAGAGATCTTTCTGGGTACCTGAAAAATGGTCCCCACAACGTCAAAAAATCATTCAAAAAAACTGGTCCCCACAATGTTACATAAACATAATCCACGCGCACGCACGCACACACACACACACACACACACACAAGAGAATTCAAAAGGTCTTGGCATTCATGAAATTAGCACTCAGTTCTAGCATGTGTACAGTTGTAATAGCTACGGGCTGTAAAACTAGGTGCATTTAAATTAATTATTATAATTTATGCCACTCGACATTTCAATGTCTGTTGTGCCTAACAAAATTGGCTGCATAAGAATATATACAGTCAAACATGATACAGTATTTGTTGTGAAATAGTGGCAGATCTTGCAGGACAAAAAAAAACAGTGCTCTACTATCATGGTACTATAAATTTGTTACCAAATAAAATATTGAAATTGAATGACTATGATATTAAACACATATTCTGACATTATAGTAAGGTTATACAGGATTGGTGGTGAGTGAATTGAGTTGGTAAAATTGTTTTAGGGGTTAAGTAAATCATACTTAGCTATTTTTAATATATATATATTTATATATATTTGTACATTGTCATCTGATGGTTTGGATTTTCTAGGATACCTATCACTACAACTTATATTACAACTTATTATTATTATTGATTCTCTTGTTGAGTGGAAGATATGGTATTCATTTTATTCTTGTTTGTACAAATCTTTAAGCACACAAACGTGCATATATATGACGGAAGTATACATACACACGTACACACTGTGTTTCTATATTCTATATTTCTACATTTGTTTCAATTCACTTGCAGTTTTATGTTATTCACTTTCTAAGGTACCCTACACTACATTACTTCTTTGTTTGCCACTGGGGTTTCAATACGCCTGCTATTCACTGTCAGCATCAATATTAATTTATCAGCAGTGGACTGAATTCTATAGAAATTCAAGTTTGATAGTGGGGAAAAAAGGAAAACATACTTGGCCTTGTGTTTTCTCAGCTTTTCTGATGCATTTTAGGAGCCAAAGAAAGCAAAATGGGGGGAAAAAAGGCTTATTAAACTGCCAGCTGAAAGAAATGCAAAATACAAAATGCTGCTACTTTATTTCATTAATTGATTTTAATGTAAACAACTTCCCCAGCAACTAGGCACAAATTGAAACATTTCTTTTTGCTTTTAAAAAGGGAAGAAGGTTAATTTAGAACTTCTCCCACATCAGCAGCCAAACTCAGCATAAATAAGGAATTCATATTCTGTTTTTACTATACGGACTCTTTATCTGTCCCACTTGCGTTTCGTCTGGATGGCAGGGAAGATAACAGCAATGATGGAACTGAAGCTCTGCTGCATGCACAAGCACCGATCGCGATGCCTACTGTAACTCGCCAGTGCGAGGGCTAACTTTGAAGGAGGCCTGGGGACAGACTTCTGATGTGCCACATAAGAAATGCTCTGAAGATGGTCGCTATAGTAGCAGCCCATTATGGGCTGCCCAATACCAGGGACATAGAAAATGGGAAAGAAGAAATGGGAGGTTTCATTATTCATTCAGTCACGCAGGAGTTTCTGATAATATGTATCATGTTGAAAACTAAGGCGGGTGTGCTGCTGCTTTATCTAAAAGATAAATAAATTTCAGCAATAATTACAATGTAATGTTATCATGGCATTTTTACATTCAACTTGCTATGGCTTGAAATATTTGAAGTACTGGCATTTAACGGGCATCACATCCCGGATATTACTCCTACCACATGCCCTGCGCTTCCTGGGATAGTCTCCAGGCACACCATGACTCCGTATTGGATAAGTGCTTATTGAAAATGGATGGGTGAATACATAGATGGATGAATCAGTATATGCAATGCAGAAATTGTGGGATTAGCGCATCCTGGCATGCCTTGCAAACACGTGCATATAGCCCCGTTTATGTCTTGCATATAGCCCCTGTTTGTATTTGTTAGCATAGATACTTGTTGTGTACCTGATTGCAGTGTGTACCCTTACCTGTGTTTGTACTCAGTTCTTGTCTGATCCTCGCGTGTCTTAGCTGTGTGTCTGCCTTACCGTCCTTAGTGTAACTTCCTCACGTTGTGTGGTCCTTTTAAAGGCTAACATGGAGAAAAACTTTGTGTCAGTCCGGCTCTCCTAGTCTTCATTCACCACCACTGAGATGCCTCAGTCTGCCCAGTGCCACTATGTTAACTAAAATTTAAACAATCTTTCAAAAGTATATTACAAATTTCCCCTACTTGCATCAGAAGATATCGAACTACAGTATTCATTGGTAAACTGTAAAGGTTACTTTGTTTAAGAGCTTGCTTTAATCAATTGAACAAAAGGAAACACATAAAGAAATGTGAACTGAATTAGCAGGTCCAGCAGGGTACTTATACATGCACAAGTCGAATGCTAAAGGCGACTAAACTATTTGCTGAGAAAGTATCAATTCATAATGTGTGCGAAAATTAACACAATAACAGGGTTAACACAGAAATCTGTAGCAGAACTGAATGCAGAGCTATGCTGCGGCCTTCAGAAAAATGCACACTGATATATTTCAAAACCCATATTAATATCTCTTGTACCTTAATGGTTAGAAGTTATTTGTTTGAGTCCTGTCTATTATATATAGTGAGGCCTGACATATGTATAGTGACTATCAATTTTGTCTTTGATTTAAGCCAAAGATTAATTCTGATTTCGTTTAATCCAAGACAATCAATAGTAACACAAAATTATTTCTACTGTGCGGGCATATCGATCCCAAATTCCTTTTTATTTACTTGTCCATGCACTTCTGTTTCTAAACTATATTTCAAGAGCAGCTGTTTGTCACTCCACTTCCTGATTTCTTTGGATTTTTCCATACCGCTGAAAAATCTATAGTATGTGGAATGTACCATTCTTTTTTGTCAAAGGGGATAACCTCTGTTACCAGCAGAATAACTATGTGATGGAACTGATGCGTTCCGCACAGACAACTTCCATTACAATTATATATTCCAAGGACCCTTATGCATGGCACACTATTTGTCTTTTGGTATTGTGGTGTTTTAACAGCTCTGTGATCAAATTTTCTATATCAGCAGGCACATTTTGTTCTTTGCTGAATGTAATATTTGCAATATTTAACTGAATCACTGATTAGCGTCTGATGAACATGCGGTACCATGTTATCCTCTGTTACGTTAAAGGCAGCAAATGCATAACAGTATGGCATTGTACAATATCAAACATGTACAGTTTAAAAAGTGCCAAATTCATTGAATGAAAAAGACTGTTAGGCAATGGTTGCATTATTTTAAACACAAGTTATTTTATTTATTAAAACACAAAGGCCTATCAGTGTTTCCCTTATAGTCGACTAATAAAACTTAAATTTGGATAATTAAGCTGCGATGAGTTCGGACAAGGTAGAACTAATCTGCAAAAAGTGTCTGGGAATGCTTAATTGATGCTTAATGCTGTTTTGTTCTAATTGTTTTCCTCCACCGTAATTAAGAACCCACGGGAGTGCATTTTTCAAATGTTTGCATGCAAGCTAATGAGAAAATAAAGAATTCAATGTGTTTGGCAAAATATATATTTTTTGATAACATGGCATGATGCCGTACCTCCTTTACAGTCCCCGGCCACTTCCTTACAACTTCCTTACTTTGCGATATCTCATAAGTTTAACATTCCTTGTCACCGAGTCACTGAAGCTCGATGCTAAATGTGTCCTAATCCTCACCCCTCAATACAGGTATATGAATCTCTACAAGCTATAGTGTGTGTATGTGTGTGTGTGTGTGTGTGGTCCAAGTGTACCTTACCTTGTGGGGACCAAATGTCCCCACAACGTGATGAATACACGGTTTTTCCAGATCCACATATGGGAAAGCTCTATTTCATAAAGATCTGTGACTGCAACGAAAAGACTAAAAATGCAAAGACTCTTGCATTTTGCTTGGTTACTTATGGTTATGGTTAGGGCTGGGTAGGGGTTCAGGTTGTCATTGGCATTTTCTCTATAGAAATGAATGAGCGGTCCCCATAAAGATATATTTATCTGACGTGTATAAAACATTGAAAATGAGATAAACATAAACATTATAGTGATGATAGAAAAATCCTTCCCATTACCAAGAAAAAATAGGAGACAAACAGTTATAAAAGCATTTGCTTTGTTTACTTCATGTAAGAATATGTGATGCTAACGCCACTTAGCACTGACAGCCCTGTCACAACCCACTGTACCACATGGTGCTTATGATATTTTGGACATTGAGTCAAATCAATTTTCGAAAATGGAAGGAATCATGGTATTATCAATATAACTATAATGTGGGAGAAATAATATACTGGTACAGTTAATTAATATTTTTAAAACATATTTTCTGGGGTAATTGTATGCCAGGTAGGTGAAACCAGTCATATCTAGTCAAAATGACAGGGAAACTTTATACAAACAGAAGCCATTGTGTTGTAACATATTGTTTGCAGTTCTTGAGGATGGCCAGGTGTGAAAACAAAGTAAAATAAATTGAAAACATACATTTTAGATTCTATTGAAGACAATAAAATGCCACACACCATTCTAGCTAGTGGCGTCATACTTTCCAGGGATCTTGCCTTCTGTTACCAGGAAGAATCTCTGAATTGCCGTTCTTAATCAGAGCTACAGATGGTAAGTTAAAGATGGGGCTAAGTGGAGCTGACCCCCGCTATTGACACCCATCGCATTTATAAAAGAGCACAGAGTGGTGGAATAATCAGGAAACAGAAAAAAGGGGAAACGTGCAGAATTACGATCATTAGAGAGTTGGTGATTTGTAAAAGGCAGAACCCTCGTGAAATAATCACCCTTGATGTCCAGCTGCATGTCAGTTTTCCCTGCATTTGAACGCCCTGAATTGCGAGAATGTGCATGACGTCGAGATACAGTAAAAAGAACTGCCTTCCAGATACACGCAAACATGAATAAGAATAGCTTTTAAATATCATGCATGTATGTATATGTACCGATATTTATACCGGTACTATGCAAGGGTCCTAGGCAGGTAAAGAAGATGACGTCTAGGTAGTCTTCAGGTTGTTATAAACTATGATAATATGTCTGTCAGTGTAGGCCAGCGTAGCCATTTCAAAACCTCTCCTAAAATCACCCTAATTTAAAAAACCTCACTGGAACAGTGGATCCAGATGTGGAGCAAACGGGAGGCCAATGAGCCAGGCAAGGGATGTAGTGAAAAACAGAAGCAGGGACTGAACAGCCAAAAGAGCTACAATGGGGCTGCAGGGTAAGGCAGACATACATGCTGACACAGGAGAAGCAAGATGCACACTCATTCCAAGAAGGGGAGAGGAACACACGTCTATGGGATTGGGTACCGGACAGACCAGGCACACGGAACCAGACCGGAGGCGAATCAAGCTCACAGGAGAAAGCAGGGATATGGAACACTCTGAGACTGGACATTAGTCAATAATTCCTTCCATTGAAGAAACCATAATTAATTTATTAACTAATTAAGTTAATGAATTGAGCTGGTTGAGAAATACAGCACATATGTGTAATGGTGGTGGTGCCACTGAGGAGGGGTTTGAGAACCAAATTGCTGTTCCCACAATCCAACACGTTATCAGTAACTTGCTGGGTAACTTTCTGCAACTTTTAATTTGCATACGTTCTAATGGAAAATATGTGTTTTTTTGGAGAGAAATTCAACTATACAGTACTGAGATATATAGCTATAAACATTTTGTTTCCTGATACTTCTGCAATCAATACTGTGTGCATATTCACCCCTTTTCAATAATTCAAGATTCTCTGATGTACACTGTATTGCATCACCCTGGGATCAATAAAATATAAACTGAATGATTTTAGTTGGTGATATGTACTGACATGTCAGAATTCAGTACAAAAAGACTTACTAATATACTTTGACTAACTGACAGACATGCATATTCATTCATATGTACATATACATGCAGTCATGCAGCATCCATACCACCTCCATTTCAGCCTGGGTTATTCATCTGAAGTTAACCAAGTTTGGGCCTGGCCAGTACTTGGATGGGAGACCATCTAGGAAAGCTGGGTTGCTGTGGGAGACGTGTTGGTGTGACCAACAGGTTAGCCCACCCTGTGGTCAGTGTGGATCCCAGTGCCACAGTGCAGTGACACTGTGCTGTAAAAATGCAC
>JAODKF010000002.1:23813988-23834053 GCA_026779585.1 Mormyrus proboscirostris | reverse complement strand
AGCTACTGTGTGGTGAACCTACTGGTACAGAATGGCTGCTGTTGCATCATCCAGGTTGGGGATCCACAGTGGTGGTGGCTGAAGTGGCTTCACATTGGTTCTGTAGAGCTCTTTGGGTGTCTTGAATATCACTATGTAAATATCACTTTCATGCATTTAATCACATGTGCATGTAAGGAAGTGCTGAGTCCTTGTATTAATCCCAAATGCCTTCTGCAAATTTTTGGCATCCAATTATGATGCTCCCCAAGCCAAACACCACCCAACCAGAAAGAGGATGCCCACTTTGAGAGCAACCCCAAGCATCATGTAATGAACCGGTCAAGTATCTGGACAGGACCTGTTTCATTAAGGGTTGTTTGTAGGCATCTTCAACCCAGCTGTGAAGGAGCACAGCATGCTTAGTGTGCACTAGCTTCATCACATACACCCTTTGTGTTTTGAGAGGCGCCTTGTAACAGGGTGCTAGATTTCCTCTGGCAGGTGGGATTCATGGCCAACCACGATTAATGCCACTTGAGGCTCACTCTGGCTCCTCACTTGCAGGGTCGGCGCCAATGTCAAGGGAGGAAGGTTGATGTCATCCGGAATTTCCCTTGCCCTAACACTAAGAACCAAAGGTCTTTCTTCCAACTTCTCCTCTCTAGCCTCCGCCTCTCACCTGGAAAGGCCAGTACAGCCAGATCCGAGAAATGAAAATACAGAAATTGCCTTCCGATGGTGTCCTAGGTTCTCACCCCCACTGAACGATATACTGTCGTGGAGCAAGAGCCTCTGGCCTTCGAATGGGGCATCCTTGAAAACCAGTAAAGCAAGCAGGAGTCATATACAGATACTAGATCATGAAGCAAATGCTCAGTATGATGGATCGCTCAATATTTCACAACCAGCTGCTTTCATGCCGTGCCAATTAATCAAATTGGTAAGTTATAGGTAGGCTTAAGTATTCAGGGGAGGCTGAGAGGGAGTTGACTGGGTGTGGCTATATATTTCTTGGCTTGAGGTGGGCCTAACAGAAATAAATGCTACCAATTAGTTTAATAAAAACAATAAAAATATCTATATTAATTGATCGATCAGCTAAGTCTTTTAGGTGAAGTCACTACCAAATTTGCAGTTCAAAGAACTGAACACTTACCCTGTTCAAGTTAATGATATAACAGCAGGATTGCATCTGACACATAAACCTGCATATACAGTATGGGCTGAGCTGAGGTTTCTCAGTTACTGTAATGAAACCTTCTGCTGTCTTTGTGCTCATTACACATCACTAATGGGTTTTCTGTTTTTAATGTCATCTCTTGTGATTGTGTTTCCTTAATCTCAATCACCAATTTTAGCATTTGGAAATGCCTCAGTTTTGCATCTGTGGTCATTGTCAGCTCAAATTTAAAACCATTTGTTCTTATAGAAACTGTTTAAATATTATAAATACAAATTGCATAATTTATGAGGTAATAGGGCACAACTTCACGGAAAAAAATACAGTTTGCCTCATTCATATTTTTTCACTGTAAAACAATCATCTTTTTTTTTTATTTGGTGTTGGTGGAGAATGTGTTAATCTCAGATCACATGATGCCATGAAGATGGTTTTTCTGAAGACACCTTAGTGTATTTAAACTAAATACAACTTTTATTGTTCCTCAAAGCCTCCAATAGTTCTTTTTTTAGGAGCATACTGTAATTTGTCATCATTGGGCATGCACAGTCATCCCCAAATAGCACAGCCAAAGGCTATCAAATCAAGTATGCAATTTTCCAAAGTGGCAGATTCAATTGTAGGTGAACCCCTGAGGCAATCTAGGTGAACTTCTGCTGAATTTTCTGACTCTTGCTTAGTTTATGGAAAGATGATGGCTTATTGCACTCCTGTGAATGGACCAGCAGAGGCTGGAATAAAATTGCTATCGTTTTCACCAACATGTTAT
Organism: Mormyrus proboscirostris; assembly: GCA_026779585.1. Classification (NCBI taxonomy): domain Eukaryota; kingdom Metazoa; phylum Chordata; class Actinopteri; order Osteoglossiformes; family Mormyridae; genus Mormyrus; species Mormyrus proboscirostris. Next base: position 23,832,122 of record JAODKF010000002.1, on the reverse strand, counting down.
TAGAGATGAACTGCAGTCATGTGTGGCTGCAATATCATTTTGATAACTTCTCTGAAAGCAAAGAAACATGAGGAGAAATGACATTTCTGTTTGAAATTTGAAGCTATTTGAATGTGAATAATCATTTAATTTTATTTGGCTGTAAATTGTACTCATCCATCCGTCCATCCATCCAACTCTTATCCTGTTCAATGTTGTGGGGTGGTTAAACTTTTTTTTTTAACATTTACTTTTTTGTTAATTTTTGGTAATCCAGTTGTGTGAAACACATTTTATCATCTCAAGATGCAACCTCATCCATAGCAGTAGATAAAAACCTGGACAGAACAGTCCACCACAGAGCACAGAATTACACACTACAGCCAACTGAAAGATGTGATTTCATGTAGACTCATATTCTAGACCACAAGAGAAAACAGGGGGAAAAAAAAATGTTTTCCCACATATTGATTTTGCATTGGCTTCACTCAAACTGGTAAATGCTTGTATAAACAAATTCAGAGCTTAATGCATTTTTTTCCAGGTTTCCATCACCTGTTTAAAATTATGCTGCACATTTGCTATGTTTGCTCTAATAAATGTCAGCGCATCTTGATTGCATTCATCGATCGAGCCGATTGCCATTCACTACTTTCACGAAGCTTTGTAAATCAAGCACTACACGGCATTAAAATAAATTTAATAAAGCTGCAAAATAAAGGTCATAGGGATACTTCAGTCTTCTCCGACTCATATCTGGCATGCAATTTCTGCCATATAGTTCTAAAAGGTTAAAAGGCAGCTTGTTTACAATTTTTTATTTTTTTTTTAGCAAGTTTTTGTAATTGCTAATTTAAAAGCATATTTATTAGCCAAAACAACCAAAAAACATTTCTTGGGCCAATACTACGGTACTATGGAATGTCTCTTCCTGTTCCAATCAATGTCACATTCTTATTAGCTAGTCTTCTTATATCATAAAATCACAAATATTACAAAAGTAATATTGTTAAAATAGAAGCACATTAAACATGTTTGTCATGGTTGCAGGGCGGGGTGCATTTGCAAATGAGGGTGACGATCCACTTGTGGCTCACAGACAAAACGAGGTTCATTCAAGAAACAGGAAATCGGGAAAATTACAAAACAACGGACCACAAGTGGTCAAAACTAAACATGAGAAAATAAACAACTGATGAGTAATAACTAATCTAGAAAGAAATTGGGCAATGGTGGGGAACTGGAAAAACACACACATACACACCCAAAAAACTGGGGAGGCTGGCATCAAACCCACAACTGCGGGTTAACAGCCTCAGTGCACACACACACACACACACACGCGCCGCACATTGAGCTATGCGGCAAGGGAAGCACACAAGGGTCTAGCTGAAAGAAAGGAGGGAAGTGTATGGCTAGCAAGACATGCTGGCCAAGCGGGGAAGTGACATGACGGCTCTGACCCTGACACCCATGTCATATTCAGCGGAAAATAACCCATGAATATACTTCTCAGGGTCATGGGTTTAGAGAATTCGAAATGCCTGGGTAAATCGTTCTTTATATTGCAGAAATAAAGAGTTGTATTATTCATCTATATTGTCATCTAAAACATTGTTATTTCAGAATTCAGAGTCACTTTATGACAAACAGTTTTTTTGTAACAGACCTGAAGTTCCCAAAAAGGTCAATATTTATTAAATTACTCATGACATTAATATGTCGTAATTCAACATTTGGGGATATGACTCCAAAGCATTTTCTTCAGGGATTGAGAAAAAATTGTAATAATCAATTCTTGCTTCATGTACTACACTGTTAGAAAAGAGACACATAGATCTTCATGTATTCAGACTTTCCCAATTTATCAGGCGGTTTTGTAAATTTCTTACCTCTGATGTAAATTTTCCGCAGCAAAACAAGCCAGCATAAGCAAAACTGATAAATGAAAAAATTGTCTGTAGGTGTGAATGTGTTTGCATAAATGGTGTGTGTACCCAGCGATGGGTTGGTGCCCCGTCCTGGGTAATCCCTGCCTAGAGCCTTTGACCCTGCATAAGATAAGTGCAAATACAAAATGGTTGGATGGAATCATCGGGCAGTGTTTGTTCATTCCTGCCGTGAAAACCACCACTGCCTTGAAAGACAGAGTGATACTGGTGGAAACCCTGAATAAAATGTATAAATAAAAGGAGAGAAGGTGTGCATAATCACATCATGCTCACTTAGATTGTGATACCTTTAAAGGTGGCTGCATACTTCAAACGAGATCTGGACAAAACCAAATCAAAAACGTTGGCAAGAACGGGTGGTTGCATACTTAAAACAACAATGTCACCGCGTTTGATCGGTTATGTCACAACTCTAGATGCCGTGGAATGTTTTCAGTGTAACAGACCTATATGCAAAGTGCAAATAAACGTATTGTGCTGGTTTCAGGTCTTATGAATCTCATGGGACTGGCTGCATAACCACTTCAGCCAAGTGCATATACTACCTATGTAGATGCCACAGAACAATTTAGCATGTCTTGGAATGCTGAAGCAAGTAAGAGTTCCCTTCACTGGAGCTAAGGGCCTTGCCAAACCCCTGAAAAAACAAACCCATACCATTATCCCTCCTCCACCAGACTTTACGGTAGGCACAAGGCTGTCGGGCAAATAACGTTCTCCTGCTCTCCTCCAAACCCAGACTGTCAGACAGAGAAGTGTGATTCGTCACTCCACAGAATACGTTTCCGCTGCGACAGAGTCCAGCTTTCATCTACGAGCAGCTGGCCTTGCTTGGAATTGTTGCTTTGTTTCTGTAAACGAAGTTCCCCACTGATACAGGTTCTATCAGTCAGATGTTGGCCTTTCTACCTGTTGAGAGAGTACAGCTGCTTGTTAGTGGTGGTTATGTACCTACTGTCTTGCGCTAATGCTAATCAGGTGCTTACCGAACAGTACAAAGCCATAAACAAACTTCAATCCACATGCAGAAGCATTTCTCATTGTTGCTGGAGACTTCAACCATGCTATCTGAAGTCAGTTTTTCCAAAATTCTTCCAGCACGTGAACTTTGCTACTAGACGGGGAATCTACCTGGACAATATTTACCCAGATATTTGTGAGGACCACAGGACCACCCCCCACCTTGGCTATTCGGATCATATCACTGTATTCATGGTTCCTGTGCACAAAGCCTTACTTAAACCACTTCGCAAGAACATCAACGTGTGGCGGGATGGTATCATTTCAGCTCTTCAAGATTGCTTTGCATTAACAGACTGGAGGAGTACACATAATCTGTCACTGACTACATCCAGGAGTGCAGAAAGATTGCTACTTTCTCCAAGGTAGTCTCTATGAGAGTCAACCAAAAGCCCAGGCTGACGCGTTGTGCTCAAGATCAGAAATGCCGCCTTTAGATCTGAAGACAAAGCAGCCCTCAGGGCTGCAGAGCCAACCATTACCACTCTATAAGGAAAGCAAATTCAGCATACGTGTTGAGAATCAGTGAGCACCAAACCACCAGAGATACCCGGTGTATGTGGTGGGGCATTCAGGCAATTACGGGCTATAAGCCCACTCCACACAGCAGTGATGGTGATGCCTCCCTTTCAGACAAGGCAAATGACTTCTTCGCACACTTTGAGGCGCAGAACAAAGAACCTGTGAGGAAAGCTATATCCTCCAAGAATCAGGTACTATGTCTATCACAAATGATAAAAAGAGAACTCTATCTAGAGTCAACTATGCAAGACTGTAGGATGTGACAAGATTCCTGGCGGTGTGTTCAGGAAATGCTCAGATCAACTGGTTGGTGTCCTGAAAGAAATATTTAACACATCCTTAAGCCAGTCAATCATTCCAATGTGTTTCAAATCCACCAAAATCATCCCAGTGCCAAAGAAGTCATCAGTGACGTGCCTGAATGACTGTTGCCCCATGCCTCTCTCTCATTATCATGTCCTTCAAAAAGTTAGTCATGGTACAGGTACACATAAAAAAAAAAACTGTCTTCCCAGCTATCTGAGACCTCTGCAATTTCCATACTAACTCAACAAGTCTATAGAGAGACATCAAAACCTCTGCCCTTCACCTCTCCCTGAACCTGGGTAAAGGAGACACATACGTCAGACATTAGCTCAACTTTCAATGCAGTCATCCAGAAAAAACTGATCGTGAAACTGAGTGAGTTAAGGGTGAACACCTTGCTCTGTAACCGGATCTTGGATTTCTTGACAGAAAAACCTCAGTCAATATGGATTGGCTGGAACATTCCAACTCCACGAATGACAACTGAAGCTCCAGAAGGCTGCGTGCTTTAGACTTCACTCTGCTAACTCATCTGTTTGCGGATGATATGACTGTGCTGATACTGATAAGCAAGGATGATGAGTTGGAGAGGAGGTGGAACAGCTGTTCACCTGATTTAGAGACAACAGCCTATCCTTTAACGTCGTCAAGACTAAAGAGATTCAGAAAGTCCCGTCCTGACCGCACCCCTCTCATCATCAATGGATCAGCTGTGACGACAGTAAAGAGCACATAACTGAGGACTTTACCTGGACCAACAACACCACCTCCGTAATGAAGAAAGACCAGCACAGAGTACATTTCCTTAGGTGGCCTCAAACAGGAAAGCCCCTCTCCAGGCATCCTCACCAAATCTAGAGTGTCTTGATCAGCTGCATTACTACCTGGTATGCCAGCTGCAACATGTTTGATCGAAGTGCCTGCAGAGGATAGTGAGGACAGTGAAGAGAATTATGGGAGTACCTCTCCCTTGACTCAAAAAAACATTCTGCAAATGCAGGGTCCGCAAGGCCTGCAGCATTGTGCTGGACTCCTCCTACGTCTCACGTGGACTTTTCACACTTCTGTCATCTAAGAGGAGGTCTTGCAGCATCACAGCCAGATCTGCCAGTTTGCAGAATAGTTTTTACCCCCAGGCTGTCAGGCTACTCAACACCATGCTGCTTAGACCCTAGATCACAACCCTCTTATAACCAAGCTCACGCTTATGCATGGTCACTTTATCCAAAGGATTATTTTACACTTTATTCAAATGATTGTATAAATATTTCAATACTGCTATTTTGCTGTCTGCTCAGGTCTTACATTTAATGTGTGTCTGTGCATTTTATCGTTAGTTAATTGTACTGGCGTATTGCCAACTACCAGGAATTCCCTCACTGTCTGTGTACAATGTCTTGTCATATTTGCACTACGTGTCCATTGCAGACCCTGAGCTTTGCCATTTTGTCACTCTGCATATGGGTATATGTTGAGATGACAATAAAGTTCACTTTGACTTTGACTCGACTTTGAAAACAAAATATATTAGCGGGGTCTTTAAAGCAGTGCTGCAAAGTGTGGTCCTCAATTGAATTCTCTAAGTAAACACAAGCTGTGGGGATTTGCATTTGAGTGGTAACTGAGAACATGTTTGTGGATGGATGAAACAAAGACTGAGGTATATGGGTATATTTGCATATATGGAAAACTGTAAAAAGAGAGAGAGAGAGAGAGGCTTAAACTTATAAGACTTCACACACCTTGTAAACTATAAAGTTCCACTGTTTTGCTCTGAGATTGTTTTGCATCATTTTGCATCTGAAGCCCTTATTAGGATTAAGGGCATTATAAATAATAAATTTAACTAGGATATTTTAGCTGAAGAGATTGTAGCTTCTGTTATACAGTAAGCTTGCATCAAAAATGAATAATGTACGAAAACAACACCTCACATTGTACATGCAAAGACAAGTTAACAATACTTACAGTGTAATTGTCTAGCCTTCACTCAATTGTATATATTAAATCTGGAATATAAGGGTGGATAAATGATATAAATTTAGAAACTGAATGTGTTTCTTTATTTAAAAACAAAACTGTGAGATCATTCAACTGTGCCTAAATATCAATGATACAAAATGCACTTATATTTTTTCTCCCAGAATTGACAACACATTGAGGCCCAAGTCCTTTCAACATCGCCCACTCTGTTTTTATTCTCCTTGTGATGAACCCAAAGCAGCTGACTTTTTTCAGTGTTTTTTTCCTTAATTTTCAGTGAAAATGGTCACAAAAAATTGCTAGGCAACTGAATAGTCTCTTCACCTGAAAACTGATTGTAAAATCGTTTGCTGTTACAGCACAGCGGTTTGCTTCATGTAGAATGTTTTGATTTCTTGAAGAAAAACTGTGCTCTGCAACAATAAACAAACACATTTTCTTCATGTTCAATTACTAATAAGGTTTTGTATTTCCACAAGACCATAAATGGCCATTATATTATTTGAAATACTAATAAATTCTGCATTTTTCCTAATTATGATTAACAGCTACCTTAGAAATGTTTTGTAATAATATTTTGCAATTGTGTGGGTGAAAAGAAAACAGCCAGGGAAACCAACCAAGCAAAAACAAACAAAATTTTAAAATTATAAAATGAATATAGGTGCAACAAATATTATTAACTTCAGTATCTGTCAAGAAAAACAGACAAATGGTATCACCCTAAACCAGGCTTCCTACCAACTGCGAGTTTATTTATTTATCTATTATCTATTTTTTATTTGCTTGTTTTTGCACAAAAAACTTGAATCCATTGAAAAAGACATTGCAGAAAAAATGACAACTAATGGGATTTGAGGCTGCTGACTGGTCTGACAGGTCCATAACAAAATGTGCAGGTGGAGGACTCAGAATTGGTGCAGAGGATTAGTGAACATGGGAGATGAGAACCAGTCTGGAAAGGGGAACCCGGAATGCACGCGATAGAGGGGAAACAGGAAATGGAAACCAGCAGAAGATCTCTGACAGAGTAGGAATGATTCAATGACTTTCCGTCAGACAACTACTGGAAACTGGAACTGTAAATCTTACCAACAGATAGGTTCACACAAGGTACAGAGGAAAGCCAATGGCATCTTGTCTAGAAAATCCTAATCAAGGTTCATTGCTCTCTTTATATAAAGCCTTTATCTAATACTTCTTGACTGAGGTGAATTCATCATGAGAATGATTACTGCGATGGTAATGTCCATTGTAATTTTGTCACAGGTATAAGGACTAATAATTATGTGCAATTTTGTAAATGCTTTGTTGTTGAATAGCTTTTCCATCTATTTGTCCAGGTTAGGTTCATGGGGAAATAAAATAATAAGCACAATAGCAACTGTTTAAAGTGCTCACAAAGCTGAAGCCAAGTTACAAAGAAAACAGAGAAATCCTTAGTGAATCTCTATCAAAACAGTAACAGATAGACATTTATATACAAGGAAAATAATTTCTGGCAAGACTGTAAACGTATGTAAATATCCAGCTGACACTCTTTCTTTACTGTCACAGGACTGCGTACCTGTTGTAATGTTAACAGCATTACCAAATGCAATGAATTTCAGGGTTAATGCTGAATGAAAAATAGGTAACGAGCAAATGTTTAATGAGACAGAATATATAAACTTTGTTAAACTCAAGCATTCAACCACACCCACCAACAGGCATTTCAAAATTACTAAAGTATACTATATGGGCAAGAGTACTGAGACACACCTGTTACTGTAATTAATCATGGGAATCCGGTGTTTCATTCAGACCCATTGCCACAGGTATAAAAAATAATGCACCTAACCATAAAGTTACTCGTACAAACATTTCGGAAAGAATGGGTCATTCTAAAGAGCTCAGTGAATTCAAGTGTGGTGCTGTCATAGGATGCCACCTTTGTAATAAGTCAGTTCATGAAATTTTCCCCCTGCTAGATATTCCAAGGTCAACTGTAAGTGATACTATTGCAAAGGGGAAGCATTTAGGAACAACAGAAAATCAGCCACGAAGTGACAGAACACGTGAAGTAACAGAGTGGGGTTGCCGAATGCTGAGGTCCACGATGTGTAAATGTCGCCAACACTCTGTTGACTCAATATCTGCAGAGTTCCAAACTTCCTCTGGCATTAACCCCAGCACAAAAACCAACAGGAGCTCCAAGGAGTGGGCTTCCATGGCCGAGCAGCTGCATGCAAGCCTCACATCAACAAGCGCAATGCCAAGTGCCAGATGGAGTGGTGTAGAGCACGCCACCACTGGACTCTAAAGTAGTGGAAACATGTTCTCAATCACACTTCTCTGTCTGGCAGTGTAATGGACAAGTCTGGGTTTGGAGGACACCAGGAGAACGTTACCTGACTGACTGCATTGTGCCAACTGTAAAGTTCGGTGGAGGAGGGATAATGGTATGGGGTTGTTTTTCTGGGGTTAGGGCCCTTAGCTCCAGTGAAGGGAAGTCTGGACCTTGCTATGGTGTTTGGGTCGGCACCGACCCGTTTGAAAGTTTAAAATGCATAAAAGCACCACATAAATTTGTGTACTGCATCAGGAACCATTTAAACAAAATAAATAATTAAAAAAAAATCACTAGGCAAGGCATGCCCATACAGTACATGTAAGGCAAGATAAGACCACTTTAGGTTATTTATATAATTTTCTTGAGGTTTATTTTACCATTATTTTTTTATTGAAAATGAGAGGTACGCTGTCCAAAGAAAGGTCCAGAAATTTAGCCACACCAAAAATATTAAAAGCAATCTTTTCATGGATAAGGAAGCTTATCAAGATAACCAAGAGGTAAGAAACAAATTAGATGATAAATTATTGTTGTGGGGGTATTTTATGGCTGATTTAAGACGTGGTTCAGCACCGACCCATTTAACATAAGAGATAGGAACAGAAAACGAACACAGGACGAGGTTAATGCTTCAGCTTTCCAATACATTTTCTACAATTCTATGCTTCCATCTTTGTGGGAACAGTTTGGGGAAAGCCATTTTCTGTTCCAGCATGTCTGTGCCCCAGTGCACAAATCAAGATCCATAAGGACTTGGTTGGGTGATTTGGGTGTGGAAGCACTTGTCCAACCAGAGCCCTGACCTCGACCCCATCAGACACCTTTGGGATGAACAAGAACGGAGATTGTGAGCCAGGCCTTCATGTCCAATATCAGTGCCTGAACTCACATATGGTCTTCAGGACGAATGGGCAAAAATTCCCACAGACACACTCTAAAAAAACCTTCCCAGAAGACTGGCAAGACTGTTATAGCTGCAAAGGGCGGACCGACTCCATACTGATGCGTTTTTTTTGGTGCTTTCCAGGTGATATCAAACTGCAGCTGGACTGTTTTTATTAAGTAACAATAACTCAAATTTTCAAAATTAAACTATCGCATTTTTTTTCTCTCCAAATTTTTTAGCAAAAGCAGAAAACTCTGCATTTCATGCTTCAGAGTAAAACAAAGCCATGAGATGGTTTATATTAGTTTTCACATTAGTTTCTTGTTAACTGTCTTTAACATAAACAGGTAGGTAAAGAGCTTAAACAACGTAACAAGATCAGACCTTGGAAAATCCTAGCCAGACTACAAAAACATCATCTAATATTTTACTTATATTTAAAGCAGATCAGAAATCAAACAACTAATCCAGCTGAGGGAGAAATCCTGCCTCATGACACCAGACCCTACAGAACTTCATTCAAGTTATGTGCAGGCTTGGCTGGCCAATAGGGGGTGCTAGGACACCACCCTCCCCGATGGAAAGTTTTTCTGATTTTAATAAACAATAATTACATATTTTGAGTATTTGTGTGCTTAAAATGCATAATAATGTGTATTATGTAAAATATAAATCATTCTGTTTTGGAAACACTAGCTTTATGTCCATTATCTCTCTCTCTCAATATCTCTTCTGGCGCACTAGAAAAATCACCCAGGGCAGCAGCGCAGTCAATTGCTGACCAAAGACATACACATAGCAACAAAAATTTAGACAATAAGAGTCCTTAAATCAGATGCCTAAAGGGCAATTAATTTACTGCCCCAAGCAGAGTCTTGGGCTGGCATGTGGCCTGGGCAAACCTAGTATTTGCCAGGGGCGCCAGACCACTAGGGGTGCACTGGTAGGGTTGCAGCAGTATTTGAATTGCCTTACACCACCATCTTGGTGCTCAGTTATTGGCTCCTGGTGCCCAGTTAATGTTGCCTCAGTCATGCCAAGTAGCTGGTTTGCTTAACTTGAAAGGATAAGAGTGGCCTTCAAGGTATACTTCCAAGCTGAATTTTTAAAATTTCAAATGTTGCTAGCACTGTAATGAATATTTTCATTATTCATAAATTTTTTGATTTTTAATGGCATTTATATAATTACTAACTATTTCACAGAGCACTGGTTTCTTGCAGTTTTTGTTAAATTGTAATGGAATGGTTACGAAAAACTGTCTGAGTATGGTACAATCTGCTTCATCTAGACTATTTTTCACCATTGGTTTGGTTGGCATTGGTTACGTGAATACATTTCAGCTTTCTTCTTCTTTATACATCCGGAAGGAGATAACATCACAGATTCTTCAGTTTTGTCAAAATTACCCATCTTTAGAGATGTCTTCAAGCCAAAGGTGTGCAGATATTCCATTTCAGACTGCACATCTCCAGCTGAACAGAGTCCCTCAGTTTCATCACCTGACTGGAAAACTGTGCGCTGATTCTCTGAATAAACTGTGATCGAAACCAGCACTGGCATTTGTCATTCTCCACTGTAAAATGTAAACTTGCAATGCCGCGACAATGGGCAGTAACAGTTTTAGTGACGAAACATATTTAGGGTTCAGGATGTGCTATGTGTTAATTCAGGGCAGGCAGTTAATTTTTTTAAAATAGTATTTATAGGTTTATACATTATAGAATTATGAACTTTAAATGAAGGCAGCTAACAAATCCATATTTTTAAACTACAAAATAACCAACTGGACTGCAAATTCTCTGCATATTCAAGTAATAATGACAAAAGTCAAATCTCAGACCATTACTGTCAAATTATCAATATCTGATTTTTATTACTAAAACCCACAGGGTGAATTTAAATGTAGTTTAATGAGTGAATGTAAAACTGATAACTGTCTTATGTTCTCTGCAGTGTATCTCACTAAAAGGACATTTAAGCTTTTGCCAGAAGCTCAACAGCCCTATATTGTATGTATGAGACGCAGACGGATAGAACTTGTTGCCTGCAAGCACATTCAAAATGAGACAGAAGACAGATAGAAGAGGGGTTGGGGGAAGGGGGGGTGGTATGCATTGAAGCAAAAACACAGCAAGGGAGTGTGTCAAGAAATCAAAGGGCTGACAGGCTAAAAGAAAGGATTCAAATGCACAAACAATGGAAGTGTGTTTCTCTGGCCCGAAGGCTGGAAGGCAATGGCTAAACATATTTTACGTATCATGTAGGTGTACTGCTCTCTTCTCTTTAGGACTCGATGGGAAAAAGTAGCACATGCGTTTGCAACACTTCTGAGAATGCCAATGTGTAGAATGCACGACTATGCCAAATCCTCCGGCATCTGCCGTTGCAGTCGTATGATCTACTCCCTCATGTCAGATTTGGGGCTCCCAAATAGCAGGCTAATATTTTCTATGCAAACATTAATCCTTGCTCTGAAGCTTTCATGTGTAAAAGGGTAAACATAAGTAGAATTAACCCGATTCCTTTTTCCCACTCGTTTGAACACAAGGAAGTCATCATCTCCTTTCCAAGTGGAATTAATAGTGGATTTGGTCCAAAAGCTATTAATCCTCTTTTCAAAGGCCTATGTAGTGGACCAAATAAAACACATAACAAATGTGTCTTGCCCTCCTGTATATTAGTGGGTGGAGACTGTGCTTTTCTTAAAAGGGGCTTGATGGCATTGATGTGTCCGGGTGGCAGAAAAATTCATCGTGAGGGATCGGCAAGTTTTGTCGTAGGTATGTAAGTGTGACGGGCCTATGGGCAGGTCCAAAGCCAATTTGTAATCGTAGCCCAACCCTGGATTTATTTCCACCTCCTTTCGCTATGTGTGGACTTTTGCATATTTTCCCCAAAGTCAAGTGGGTTTCCTCTGGGTGCTCTGGTTTCTTCCTGCAGTCTTAAGACTTGTAGTTAGTCTAACTAGCATTTCTGAGCAGCCTCCAGTGTATGGTTGTGTGCATGCATTTATGTGACCTGCAAATGACTGTTATCCCTTCTATGGTGTACGTCACTGCACTATGTTGGCTGGGATGGACTCCAAACGATCTTGACCAGGATAAGTTTGGGACACACACACACACTTGGAGAAGTGGGAAAAAATCATTGATAACTAACATTTTATCCCTTTGAACCTTACTTTTAATCAGAAGATATATATTGCTAATAAACTCAGCATACTTACTGCATTGAATGCCCTCAGTCATCACAAAATTCCTTTGGACAGACATGTGCTGAAAATCACCGTAATCTTCTAAATTAATATCTCACATAATACTTTTGGTGAGAATCTGTACACATAATTCTGCTACCTCTACAAAACAAGAATGAAAAATCAACAAACAAAAAAAGTGATTAATATGGTCAATATAATTTACAAAACAAGCAACTGCAGACTGAATACCCATGGGGAATTCAATTTTTATCTGGACCCCAGAGCTGAAAGATACTACAGACATCTCTTACGCTCACACTAGAGAATTTATCTGTACACTTGCATAACAAGGAGAGACATAGAACATGTAGAATATATTACGGTAATATACTATATTGATCTTTACACTTTCTTAGCGTTGCATATCACACACACTGAGGGCTGAGGTCACTGAAGTAGTCAAAAAACTCCTCTGTGGCAAGGCTCCAGCGGTGAATGAGATTTCTTCAAGTTCTTGAAAGCTCTTGATGTTGTTTGGCTGCCTTGGCTGACATGCCTTTTCAACATTGTGTGGAGGTTTGGGGCAGACTGGGGTGGTGATCCCAATTTTTAAGAAAGGCGATCAGGAAATGTGTCCCAAATTCAGGGGGATCACACTCCTCAGCCTCCTTGGGAAGGTCTATGCCGGGGTACTTGAGCGGAGGGTCCATCCATTGGGCAAATCTTGGATCGAGGAGATACAATGTGGATTCCGTCCTGGCTGTGGAATGTTGCACCAGCTCTGCACCCTCACAAGGATACTGGAGGGTTCATGGAAGTTTTCCTAACCAGTTTACATGTCTTTTGAGGACATGGAAAAAGCATTCAATCGTGTCCCTTGGAGGGTCCTTGGGGCGGTACGTGATACGCTGCTGCAGGCCATAAGATCCCTATATAAATGGAGCGTAGTTTGATTCACATTGCCAGCAATAACCCAGACTCATTTCTGGTGGATGTTGGGCTCTTCCAGGGCTGATTTTTATTACTGATTCTGTTCATAACTTTTATGGGCAGAATTACTAGGTGTAGCCAAAGAGTGGAGGGAGTCTGATACAGTGACTGCATGTTCACGTCATTGCTTTTTACAGATGATGATGTCCTGTTGGCGTCACTGGGGTGTTACCTGCAGCAAGCTCTGGGGCGGTTTGCAGCTGAAAGTGAGGCTGCGGGGATGAGGATCAGCACCTCCAAGTCTGAGGTCATAGTTCTTGCCTGGAAAAGGGTGGATTGCCCTCTCCTAGTGGTGAATATGTTGCTGACTCAAGCGGAGGAGTTTCTTGGAGTCTTGTTCTAGAATGAAGTAAGAAGGCAGCGGGAGATAGACAGGTGGATTGGTGCAACATCAGCAGTAATGCGGACGTTGTACCGTATTGTTGAAGAGAGAGCTATGCTGAAAGGGAACGTTTTCGATTTACCAGTCAGTCTACATTCCTACCCTCACCTATGGTCCTGAGCTTTGAGTAGTGACCAAAAGAATGAGATAATGAATATAAATGGGAGAACTTTCCTTCAGAGAGTGTCTTAGAGATGGGATGAGGAGCTCAGACATTCGGGAGGAGCTCAAAGTAGAGCCGCTGCTCCTCCGCATCGAAAGGAGCCAATTGAGGTGGTTCAGGCATCTATCTAGGATACCTCCTGGATACCTCCCTGGGGAGGTGTTTTGGGCATGTCCAGCCAGGAGGAGACCCCAAGGCAGACCCAGGACACGCTGGAGAGATTATATCTCTTAATTGGCCAGAGAACACCTTGGTATTCTCCCGGTGGAGCTGGAGGAGACAGCTAGTGAGAGAGAGGTCTGGGCATCACTACTTAGGCTGCTGCCCTTGCGACCCAACCCCAGATAAGCGGCAGATAATGGATAGATGGATGGATGGATGGATGGATGGATGGGTGAAAGGATGGATAAGACAAAGAGAATTGTGCTTTAATGTTATTGTATCTATATGTTCGTTCAAAAACTAAGACAAGTACACAATAACTATTTTGTTCATTAATTGCATATCACTACTTGACAGCCCAGAAAACATGATGGGAACATTAAACAAATGTGGTATGGAAAACTTAATAAACGTATTGTCCTGACACCAGATGTGGTCCTATGATACACATTAATTTTCTTCTTCTTCTTTGGGTTGCTCCCGTTAGCCAATCATCTGTTTCCATTCCTTCCTGTTCTCTGCATCTTCCTCTTTCACACCAGTCACCTGCATGTCCTCTCTCACCACATCCATAACCCTCCTCTTTCTCCTTTTCTCCTTTCTCCCTTCCTCTTGCCTGGCAGCTCTGTCCTTCTCTCCACATACTCAGCATCTCTCCTCTGCACATGCCCAAACCAATGCAATCCCACCTCTCCAGCTTTGTCTCCAGACTATCCAACCTGAGCTCTCCCTCTAATAAAATCTTTCCCAATCCTGCCCATCCTTGTCATTCCTAGCGCAAATTGTAACATCTTTAACTCTGCCACCTCCAGCTCTGCCTTGAAAGTCCATTAATATGATGTGCGTTATTGCGATCCAAAAATAATGCTGCATAATTATTTTAACATGAATTGCCCACAATAACATGTTGAGTTTGACAGCCCTAATAGATGTATAGGAGAAAGGCCCGTCAACAAAAGCAGCCTATATTTTCTGTCTGCCTCAGTTTCCCTCAGGACAGGGTCAAGAAATAATAGGTCAAGATATTTTATAAACCAGTTTGGCAAATGCAACAACCTGCTGTATATCAATTGAAATAGAAATCTCTCAATGGTCACACCGAGTGCCCTTTGCAGAGTGTTCTGCCAGATTCTCTGCGATAAACTGCTCATTTAGAAATGAGCTGAGAAGCTGAAAATGTTTCCATGTTGAACACATCTAGACAGAACACATCTAAATTTGGTAACTGTTGTTTTTAATAAGTACATTTTGACACATTAAAAAACAAAATGTTTCACAATATGTACTCCTGCAGAGGGTTGGTAAACCCTCTAGGCGACGTAGGTGGCCGCTAACGGTAGCAGCTTCAGAGACAGCTGACTTGCCAGCTCTGCCTCAGACGGGGGGGCCAGCAGTGATGCCTAGAGCACTGCACTGGATATATAGGGCTCGTTTTAATATTACGAGTAAGATTACCAGTGTTTGGATTTACATCACATTTTTGAAGGACATCACCAAAAATGGCGCCTAGCTGCAGAGCATTGCAGTAGTGTTTCCCATAAACAGAAAGGAAGAATATATTTGTATATATATTCTCAAATCCTTCAGTAATTTGTTGTTAACTGGCCGTTACTGCTTATGGTGAATTGACGATGTCAATGTGCCTTGTTATTATGGTTATTATGGATGGATGGATGGATGGATGGATGGATTTGTCATTGGTTTTCAATTATAATTTCTTTGTAGATTATGTATACTTCCCTTAGGAATACTTTACACTTCAGGCTGGCATTTAAAAAGTAACGTGTGATAATAAAAAATCCTAAGAAGTCATATCTGTACTGTATTATAGACTACACACTACACTAGACAGGGAAAGTCTAAAATTGTTAATTTGACCTTACCAAAGTACACTATATGGATAAAAGCAAAAGTACTGGGGCACCTGGCCATTACACCCACAGGAACTTTTATGGCGTCCCATTCTAAATCTATAGGCATCAGTCTGGAGCTGGTTCCCCCTTTGCAGCTATAACAGCTGCCACTCTGCTGGGAAGGCTTTCCACAAGATTTTGGAGTGTGTCTGTGGGAATTTTTGCTCATTCATCCAGAAGAGCACTTGTGAGGTCAGGCGCTGATGTTGGACGTGGAGGCCCGGCTTGCGTGGTCTGGCTTGAGTTTGGTCCGGCTGTGGCCTGAATTCCACCAGATGGTGACCACTGCTGTCATCCAATACTTTTGTGTCAAGGGGCTCTTTTTGTTGAATGTAAACACATGCCCTTTTAAGAAAATATAATCATTTGAAAAATATGCTCATATTTTACTGCTTTAATTTTTTAATTTTGCATTGCAACTTCGCCTTTCCGTCATCTTCATAAAAGAAAGGCTCAGGTAAGGCATACAGCTAAGCCAATGGTATATTCTATAGTTCAGTATTGCCAGAGATAGTACTCCCTCAATCTGTCTGAATTTGATTTAGTTGTGCGGATAACTTGTGCAACTGAATTTAACCAATTTGAAAAATGGTACTCACAGAAAAATAATCAGGGACCGATTTTGAATCTTTGTTTCTAATGCATAATATAATAAATAATAATATAATAAGTTAAAGAACCTGAAAATGACTGGTTTATGAAGGCCTTATACTTGCAATATATACTAAATAGAATCTGACTCTTTAGGGGGAATCACAGCACTTAGAAATGATGAATAGATCAACATAACGGAGGATGTTATTGGGGCTTTAGGAGAGGAACAAACACCGGACAGTCATCTCGACATGTAGGGAAAAATAAAGCAGGCACTGGGTGCACAAATTAGGATTTGAGACCAAATGAAGACTGTTTTACATGATTAGAAAGACACTAAAGTGAATGAGGGTCTCATCATCTGACTGTGCGCTGTAACGGGACACCCATATCTCACTAAATCTATCGCTTGCAAAGAAAATGCACATTTGTTATGCAGTACTAATGTAACATTATTTTCCTAAGCACATATATCTTATATCATCATATGTACCTGCTATTATAATTTATGTCAATGTCATTTTGAGATAGTGAAGGGCAACGAGTAACACTATATGTCATTATAAATGAATATTATTTTGACTGTCAAATGGCACACTGCAGTCCTGAATTTGTGTCAGCCTAGAGCATTGCCATTTGATATGAAAGATGTCACATTCATTTAAAAAGTGGATTTACTTGTGCATATTTAAATATAAACAATTCGCACAAAAATGCATTATATTTTGTCACACAAATATTATTTATGTTGTGAAAAGTTTGGCTTAACACAAAATAACCTGGGATCACTTTTTATTAATGTTGTTTGTATGTATTATTTTCTGTGCAACGAAACTCACCTGCAGGGGATTTCACTTCAGTAAGAGTACATAAACTCATTACACTCCTTTGGTTCTTTGTGTTCTTTCAGGTAGAAAATGTAATGTTCCTTAGGGTCTTGTGTCTACTTAGTTCACAAATCAAAAAATGCAAGATGACCTCCAACATATTGAAGAAACTCCAGTTGTAACTATTCTCCTTGATGAAATTAATTTAAAATGGATTTGTTTGGTAGCTGAAAAGTCGACATTACCCACTGGACCACATAATAAGGAAACCAATAGTTCCATTGGTGAATAACAAAAAAAAAAAATCTGAAAAACCCAAAATTAATTTGAAATTCCATGAGAAATCCATTGTAATTTTCAGGAACCTGCTTGTGGAAAATCACACTATGGAATGACAGTGAGAAAAATGGCAGCAGTATTTTTTTCTGTTGTTGTTTTTCTTACGATGTCAGGCTCTAGTGAGGGTGGCATTTGTTTGACGGGGCTTGCAGATGGTGGTCCCTCAATCACTGCACTTAGCAATGTGTCCTAGAGAATGAAGAAATAGCTGCCAGATTCCAGATCACCTCCATGCATCCCTTATCCAAAATGCTCGTGGACAGATCCATACCCTTCCCCAAAACACTGACAGATGTCATTCCAGGACCACTAAAATTTGAAGGATATGACAGAACTGCTTTTTCAACATCTGAAAGATGGAACATCGCTCAAAATCTCTGCTGATGTCTCACTCTTCTGATATAATATGAAGGATATTTGCATTTGTCAATCAATTTTGATCAGTCAAATGAGTAATGACTAAAAAGTAACAAAATTAATATTATAATGGAATTATAATGGATATCATAATGTTCAAATGCATTGATACTATTTGTCAATTCTTGTCATTCGTTAAGTGAATAATTTACTACTGTATATATTTAT
>JAODKF010000002.1:23800563-23813888 GCA_026779585.1 Mormyrus proboscirostris | reverse complement strand
GTATGTGTGTGTGTGTGTGTGTGTGTGTGAATTTACAGTAAAAAAAACACAGAAGTCACTATCAGTTGATAACATTTTTGTTATCTAAATGTGGATGTGCATTAGAAACATTATTGTTATTATTATTATCTCTGTTGTTGTTGTTTTGATGTGAGAGTACCAAAACATATAATAGAACAATTATTGACTTCCAAACAGGACTGTAGAGGAATTGGTTTTATTGTTATACTGCTTCTTTGTACTGTTGTTACATAAAGGGCTCATGGAAGACATGATGCTTGAACCCACTTCTATCATTGCTCAAAACAGGTGGACTCCAACAGGAAGCCACACAGCCAATACAAATGTTGCAGGTTGTATGATTGGTTTTTTGCTGTAGATGCAATTTAGTGGAAATGAATAAAACAAAAGCAAAATCCTCTGATGCTCACCCTGCTGTTCTACCTTCTTGTGTTTTTTTAAAGGCCAGTACATATTTAATCAACCTGAGCATTATATGCGATTCAATACAGGACTTCCTCCCTTATACAGGAAAGATCTTATTTCATGTACTGTACAATCAGTGCAGACAAATCCAGACAGGGTGATCAGCCAGATTAAAGCTTGCTGGGTTATATTTCTGTCTGCTGAGATCTAATTGCCCGTTGTGTGTGTATGAGTGTGTGTGGTTCTGTTCAGTAATACTACAGACTTCAGGAACCAAATATGACAGGGTGTAGCTCACTGGGTTAGGAAAGTGAGTTATCTGAAGTTGTTGGATCAGCATTTACCACAAATTTGAACGAGGCCTCAACTGACTCATGGAACAAGACTCATCAACACTCATCAACCGTCTTTGGTGTTTTATTGCAGTTTTACTCAAAAGTTTTTAGAATGATGCAGCTTGCAGCAGTAGTAATTGCATTAGATAGTTGATTGCCAGACAGGTTGACATTGGCAATAGCAAATAACAGGATAAAGACACCGATTAATAGATGAATAGATTATTAACCTTGAAATAAACCAAGAGAAAATCAGAACACAGTGTCAATTACGTCCTTTCTGATACATTTTGCATGAAATACGTTCTCCAAACAAAGCCAATGCGATAATAGCATCAATTACCAGTAATACATGGATAATTTGCCTATTTTACAAGTGCATATTACCAAACGGGATACTTCATGCACAGTGATTGAACAACCAAACTACCATTAACTTAATGTAATAATGTGATGTCAATACAATGGTTCATTTCATCACACTGCAAACTAAATCTACATTCAACATTAATCTTACACTTACAAATACCTTCTCTGGAGTTAGCCAGCACATTCCTGCACTTGCCACAAAATCGTCATGCTTGCTTCTCTGTTCTGCTGTGACATAATTAACTTCACTCTGCTGGAACAAGATGATCACATGATTGACGAGGTACAAGTGCAACTATGACAAAAGCTACACAACATCCTCCAGCAAAGGAAAAACCTAACAAGACAATTCAATGATGAGAAGTGCAACATTAAGAACGTCCAGAGAGACATCAGGCTAGAACAGTGTGGATCTTGAAAAGTAGGGTCTCTTTACATTACTTCTCTAGGTCAGGTCATCCACTCACATGGCTTCTTCGACCACCACTGCACCGATGACATCCAGATACAACTGACCTTCCCTCCTGACATCACCACAATCTTCATTTGGATCTCTGCATTCCTCACTGACATCACAGTCTGAATGAGGGGCCGTCACCTGCATCTTGTCTTCCCTGCCAGCCCTACTGTCCATCATGACATCACTGGTCAACTTAGATAATCAGTACTGTCTCCATCAAGGTCTGCCAGGAAACTAAGGGTAACAGTTGATGATCAGTTGTCCTCTGCTAAGGACATAAGCACTCTCCCCATCTTGTAGATTTCCCTTGTATAACATTACGAAGATCTGGAATCTGATGACCGCATGTAGTCCGACAGCTCATTCCGTGATTAGGGAGCCACACATGAGAGGTGTCTGGACCAGTACTTCTCGCATTTTGCAGGAATCTGCATTCGATGTTGCCTTGCTGATCGAAGAGGGCATGATGTGATATAAGTCCTAAGGAGCCCCTTGATGGAGATGGTTGCCCATCTATTAGAGGATAAGAAGACCAGCATCAGGGACTTGAACTTGATGCAAGCTAATAGGGGTGTAACATGAGAGCTTTTAGCCTGATTGAATACTAGGCTTGCTGTCACATTTGACATCATCTGCAGTACTCTGGCAACTAAAGCTGCTATACCAACAAGTAGGGAGCTGCAGCGGTCTAGTCACAAATGCCTCCACTGCAAGCTGAGCTGCATACTCAGACCAAAAAAACGCCTGATATTCATAATGGAAACTGTCAGTGAGGCATGCAGAGATCCAAATGAAGATTGTGGTGTTGTCAGGAGGGAAGGTCATTTGTATCTGGATGTCACTGGTGCAGTAGTGGTCAAAGAAGACATGTGAGTACAAGACCTGACCTAGAGAAGTAATGTAAAGAGACAAGAGGTGGGGACAAAGGACAAAGCCTTGAGGGACACTGCACTACAATAAGCAGTTCAGCATATAATAATAAAAATAATAATATGCTTGATACATTATAATGTAGGATAAATTATATGCTCAATTAGTTTTTGTGTACTTATTGAAAACAATACATAATGTACCATTATGTATTGTCAAGCGCAATACACTGAATTATAAATAATTTTTAGACTCAGCAATATGTAGCAACGTGTTGAAATTCATGATTTCAAATCCAGTGTCCAGCAAAATAAGTACATCACTACAGAGCGAGACTGTTAACTCCAGTTGCTCCAGGGATTCTGGCTGACCCAACTCTATGATCCTCACTTGTGCATTGCTTTGGACTAAAGAGTCTCTAAGTAAATGCAAAATAACAAATAGTTTAATTAAGCAATGGAGGACAGACCATGCTTTCTGTTGCAGCAATGTTTACAGTAACTGCAATTTTTTTATATTGCAGTTTATATTGTTTATATTGTTTTTTTTCTTTGTTTTCTTTCTTTAAATTTTTGCCTAACTGCAATTTAGCAAAGAAATTCCACAAGAATTTAATAAAGTATATCTTGCAGATATTATTATGCCACATATTAAATGCACTTTTAATAAGATTCTGTTTATAAAGACATCATTTACATACAGGAGGTAAAGATACACACAAACACACTTAAACATCTGTTCTCAGTTGTGATAAAAAGCCAGTTAATTTTTTTGTTCCAAGATGGATTCTTCAGGGATATATGACTCTTTGCCTCTGCATTTATTTATACCTTTTAAAAATTATTATCATTGATTTTCAGCACCTAGCAGTATAGGATGGTTTTAAAACATTGATTTGCTCATTTCGTTTGAAGGAGGGAGATAACTGGCTTCATTAATTTGATTTGTGGTTTAACCCCAGTGGATGCAACGCGCAGGAAATGCACAGGAATATTCATGTTTTTCAACATTTCAGAGCATATCATAATGAAATAATGAAAGATATAATAACAGTTTAAGGTAAATTACCCCCCCTGAAAAAAAGGAGAAAACCCTCAATAATCAGAAGACTTAAAACTTGTAAGACTTAAAACTTGTAAGACTTAAAAGTTGCATTTCTAATGCTCTGTCATGGTAGTGTGGGAAGAAAAGGCCTGACAATGTCCCTAGAGCTTAAGAAGATTCTTGAAAGAGTCAACTGGGACCTGTCATTTGCAACCAGATATCGCCTGTAGTGACCTGCAGGCTCTTCTTGTTTGAAACAGACACTGTGCCTATAGGCCGTCTCTTCATCTGAAATACCCTTCCATCCTTAATCTATGGAAAGATCCAGATTCATCCAGGGCAGCATCAACCATCACTTTTAATGTCTCTGCTGGACAGTAAATCATTGTCATAATGTGCTATCGGGCCATGATACACTTGGGTTATGAATCTGATTTATTAACTCAATTGAATGAAGCACACTTTGCTGTTGTCACTGGTAGATTTACTTTTGTTTTAACAAATCCATTTTGTTATTCCATTTACATTCAATGGACTATAGTAGGATATGTACTGTACTGTAGGTGTTGGGAAGTCAGATAAAATAATCTACGGTAATTATTATTAATATTATAATTGAAAGAGAACAACTTGAGTTTTGGTTATTCTTAAGCAGTTCTTTAACAGCGAACATAAATTATATCAGTTTACAGAGTGCATTTGGAGATTAAAGGGGGAAAAAATGTAAAATGGGGGGAGGATAGCATGTCTAATATGAAGGTTAAGAATTGGCCCTAGTGAGATATTCTGAGGCGCAGGTGAGATAGAAAGGTAGTGGTACTGTAAATGCAAAATGGCTTTTATTTTTGTTTTAGTGAAATGTCCAAAGTGGGAGATGTTTGAGGAAATGGAAGTCAGAATCACTGAGCATCCAAATGGAAAAAGGCCGAAAAGAGATCCTAGAGTGCAAAGTCACGCATCTCGAAGAACAACGCCTGCATCTGAAGGGGCTCTTCAACTGTATCAGTTGCTTACTAAGAGGATAGTTCTCATTGTTCAGAATGGAGTATGGGTCAGACGCCAATCTTCTCTCCACCACAGCTCTGAAGAAGTTGCACATACAGCCATGGAAAAATTAAGAGACCACTATATATTTTTAAACAAATCTGCGTTTTTAAATCCTGGCTTAATCAAGGTTCTGCTGGAATAGAGGTCCAATGGAAACACTGGCATCACAAGAATAACGGAATCACTCAAACCAAAGCGAAGAAGACAGCACTAGTGCCACTCTGTTTTACTGCTTTCAAAATGCAACGAGAACGTGAAATCCAAACTACGTGCCAGCAGATTACATTATGTGAATAACAAGTGTTTGGAATATTCCTAAGTAGCATCCTGTGGAGGAGACCACTTCCTGATTGGCTAAAAAAAGTTTGAATTTCAACTTACTAAGTCAGAATTCTGAGAAAAATCTGTATTTTTTTTTCTACCTAGATGCCGGAAATGGGCTTCCATATAAATGCTTTTCTTCTGAAAAATTAACCATGTTTATTCTGTTATATTTTCTTTATTCATTATTATTATTTTTTGTTAGTTCATACAATAATCAGGATACACCACTTTGAGGTGTGTGGTTATACAAAAACAATCAATTCCAACTTAGTTGGCAGTACACCTCTTCATGTCAGGCCACGTTACACCAAGTTGACTATGTTGACTCAAGATTGATTATGATTCTGCTCCAAAAATGACCCTGAGCATAACTAAAAAAAATGTGTTAGGGAAGCTGTAACAAAGGAACATTTTCGTTTATTTGTTTACTTGTTATTAGTGTGAGTTTTAGTCTACTTAATTATTTAATGCTAATTGTTTCTAATAAGTGTGTTTAATATGTGTATTAATTGTTCTGATATTTTACCCTTACTGATCTTCAGTTATGGAGGGAAGTAATACTGGTTGCAGTGACATTGATAAGTTGTTTGCGCAAAAGGGCTGTAATATAATGCATAACCTTTCGTAATTTAATATTTGAGCTTATGACAGGTGGGTGCACTGGATAGCGCTTGCCTACAAATTCAACCCTTGCTCTCTGTGTGTGGAGTTTGCATTTTCCCCCTGTGTTGTGTGCTCATAGTGCATATATACTATGATGGATTTACATCCCAATCAGGCTGTTCTCCCACCTTGTATTCTATTCTGCCTCCAGGCTCCCCAACCCTTATACTGCATAAGCAGATAGATGGATGAATTTATAAATTTCCCATATTGTTCCTGTTTTTTTTTGGCATTCTAATACAGTGTATGCCTTTCTGCCCTTCTCCAGCAAATTATGGTCCACTGTTTTTTTTTTTTTATTTACCCAACCGTCAATAAAGTATCTACATTGCTTATAGTTATTGAACAGCATATAAATGAATATCTGTGTGACTAGATGCAGACAGTATGATAATGTAGGCTGATTTCCAGCACAACTATGTGGAGTTGTGTTTTATGGGAGCATACTCAACTTATGTAGAAATTTTTCAAAGGTGGGTCCTATTGCTGCACCATACAATGTTCTAGTCCTGTACTGGCGAGCGTGAGAGCAACAGATAAGAGGTGATATAATCTCTGAGGCCGAAGGGGACACCTTTTAACCTGCTCTCACAAATTAACTGCACTGGGAAAATTGCCCCTACTCTCCCCCTGAATAACTCGCTAAACAAACCGCTGAATTCACATGTTCCCTGCATTTACACAGTCTCCTTATGAGATGGAAGATTTGTTGACTTTTTAATTGACTTTTTAATATCTTGCAAATATAACTTCTACTGCTGACTAAAACATTCTGAAACAATCTGCCTTCTACCAGGCATTTCATATTTTTTAATTATTTTTATTTTAGCACTTCTTATCTGGAGGTGCATCTTGTTAGGGTAATCATGGGATGGATGGCTGACAATAACCTGTTCTGAAAATGGGAAAAGTTGTGAAGATGGGCTTGGTGGAGATTGGGCTGGGGGAAGGGGGAGCACTCAGATACCTAATCCAAAACAAGAATCCTGCAATACTGTAGGGTTGAAATTATGATAACAGATACTAGTCAATTGTCATTCTATAATCCATATTTACTACAGTTAATGTACATTAATCAAATGCAAAAGGATGCTTTTTAATTATATGTCCATGCTTGTTCTATTCAGGGTCACAGAGCTTACAGGTACAACTCAGGGAGTAGTGCAGGATTGGGCCCCAGTCCATTATAGAGCACTCTCTCATGGGCAATCTGGCCTACTCCAATTCACCTTAGCATGTTTTTGGCCTGCGGGAGCAGAAACCCAGCATCCATGGAGGAATTCCCACAACGACAGAAGAAGAACATGCACAAGGTGGAGACTGAACCCTGGATCTAGAGATGTGAGGTAACAGTGCTAATGACTATTCCAGTCTGCCACCAACTTTTTAAGTTACCCTTTCAAATTCACTCGTTGATATTTTACTTTAGTGTAAGATATTCCATTTAACACTCTGAATGCCAAGAAATGGGCCTGGAAACTGTCCACTAGTTGGAGTTAAGACAATCCTCTTCTGTGAGCACCACTTAGTCTACACCGTGTATTTTGGAATGGGAAGCAAAGGCTCCCGGCAGATGAATAAAAATTGTTTGTATAACCCTGCAGTCACCACTCATTTACCTGTCATCATACACAATCGAAAAACATGCGTGATTCACCTTCATAATGGAGGGACATCATCAAAACTCACGTGCAGTGTTACTTCAGCGCAGAAAAAAAAACATGCAGGTGAGAAACTCTCTTCCTTCCAGAGTCTCAACCGTTTCTACAATCAGTGCCGGGATGTCATACCGTACATGGCTTCGTTTAAGCTTTGACCCCTGTAAGGTAGAATATGGCCAGATCACTTTCAGACTCAAACTTCAAGGGATTCAGAGGCATTACAAGACAAGCTTATATATAAAACTAACAACTTGAGCTTGCTGGAGTCTAGGGAGGTGCATGCGCAATCAGACTTACATTGTACAAAGTTTTATTTTACCAGCAGCCTCCTTCTTGCGGGTTATTTGAAAGTAAACAATGCATTGTTATGGTAGCTGTTACTGCTATTGTTGGCATTGTTGTTTCATAGGCAATATAAGTGCAGTAGTGATAAAGGACATGGATTCACATCCCTTGAAGGCTTGTGCTGTAATACCCTCGAGATACTTAAAATTATTTTTTTTTTTCCCGAAGTGTATTATTGTGCTGTATAAACTGGAAAAAGGACATTTTTTTCTATAAAAAAATAAGATTATTTGCTTGCATTCAGTTTCTGTAGATTTTGTTGGGGAGTAAAAATATGATTGCTTTTGCTACTGCAGAAGTTGGAAAATTAGTTCAGGTCAAGCTCAGATCTGTTCGCATCAAGCAAGATTGATAAATTTATCTCTCAGAACCTGAACATTTTGTGTGTCAATATGATTTGGAGTTTTCTGCCAACAACGTGATTGATTTCCATTAGTTACCTTCAGAGCCCCCTTTGTTGTATTTAGTGGACACCCTCAGTCACCTGGTTTTTCGAAGCTTGACTGTGCCAATTCATTAAATGTCCTCTGTATGAAATTTTCTCAAAATGGAGCAGCATATTCTTTTACATGTTCTTTATAGCAATGACTAAAAGAAATTCTGTCTATATCAACTGAACCAATCTGTATTCTTTCTGTAATGTTTTTTTTTCCTTCATCTGAAGGATACAAGATGGCTTTTTTCTCTTCTTGCTTGCATTTTATGGATTTTCTTCTATATTTAATTCCTTCTTGTGCAAATGCCCTTTGCTCCTCTAAGTGTTTGTAAAGGGAGGTAGCTGTGCTGCTCATCCTGGGCCAGAGGGAGAAGGAGCTTGGTGATGATGATGAACATTCGGCCTTTGACAGAGTGCAGCCACGCCTCTCTCCCTGCACTGTCTTTGGTGCATGTTACAACCAGCCTGCACTAGAGAGCTTTTTACACGGTTTTTATTTCACGGCAGACGTGCTGACTCTGATTAGCGTATCAGCTTCGATATTTTTGAGAGGTTTGAAGTAAAATGCTCAAGCTTTTGTCAGAGATCTCATTTGACATTTTGTACCAAAGTCTTTGAATAGTTATGCCTTATTTGAATGTGTTGCTGCACTAGCATTTTCAATTCTGTTGAATTTCACCTGACTGAAGCTGTTTGCCCTTCAGTGGTGTTGAGTGTCCAATGATAATGTGCACTTTTTTTTTCTTGAAACAAGAAACAAAAGGGCATGTTAATGTACTATGATGCTTTGTTGAGATTTTTTTCTCTTTCTTACCCACAGATTAGTAGTAGTTACTATCTATCTATCTATAGGTATCTATCTATCTATCTATCTATCTATCTATCTATCTATCATCTCGTCTCTTAGACATTCCTGTCACTGCAGTCTGCCCCACCTGCTCCATTTACAATCTTCCCTCTCATTCATACTTCCAGTTTTCTCCATTCCACTTAAAAACCTGCTATACCTGCAAATGCACCCAGCTGGGGGAGCACTCATAATTTCGTTGTAAGTATTACAATGAAAATAAAGGCCTTCTATTCTATTCTATTCTATTCTATTCTATTCTATTCTATTCTATGATGGCATCTTTGCTCATCATCACACTCTATCAATTGTTATTTACTTGATTTCTTGTTTTTGTCTTTTTGCCTATACCCTTTGGTATGATTGCTCAGTTATGGTTCTGAATTGTTAGACTATGATTTCACTTATATCTCTGGTGTGAGTGTGCAGAGGAAGTGACTGCTATTTGTGTTTGGGTGTGTTTAGTTTTTTTTTTTTGTTCTTTTTTTCAGAGCAAGGGAAGTGTTTGTCTTTTGTTTTTGGTTAGCTAAGTTAGACAGAGAATTGTCTGTGATCGTTATATTGGCCTGGGTCACTTGGCACCAGTCTATTAGTATTGTATCAGTATCGTATTGTATTGTCCCTTTTGTCCAAATACAATCACTGCCATTACCCTTCCCCCAACTCACTCCAACCCTTCCCCAAGCCAGGGCCGTAACGTTATCTTCACTTTTTTGCCATACATCCTGTCAACTTCAGAGATAAAGATATTTAAGAGTCAGACCAGTAATTTGGGCAATTTTGCATTTGATTATGTGAATTATAATGTGTTAGGCCTGAACTATCTTATTGCATCTTATTGTGTGGATTCCAAGATCAGTGGCCACTGAATTAAGGACCTGTATAACTAAATGCTAATAAAGCTCATTTGGTGACTATATCCAATAGTGTGAGGGCCAGGCTTAGACAGGTATGATCTGTACCCACGATAGAAAATATTCATGAACATTTGAATAAGTGGTAGTTAATTCAAGATGAACAACCCTGGCTGCGCTACAATGCCTTCGTATAACAGTGTCTATGGCAGCATCTGGAGTCTGTCCTGCTACAATGTGTGATATCACACTGGGACTCTGTTCTAATGCGACTGATATACTGCATTAGTACCCAAGTCTAATACAACATGGAATTGCATTTGTATTTCTATTCTTCCAGTAATAGGCTTTATACTTAATGTGATCCTCTGTTAGACAAGTGTTTTGTGAAGAATACAAGAAATGTGGATTTGTATGCATGTGTACATACTGTATAGGTACACAATCCACGTTCAGGAATAAGCCTTATAAATATAGTATATGTATTTGTGAAGTTAATGACTAAACTAGCCTTTATAAGTTGAGGTATCAAGGACTGGAGGAAAAAACAGAGGTTGAAGGAAGTAAAAGCCGACAGAGGTAGAGGAAAGTGAGGAATTTTAGATCAGTTTAGATTTCAGCTTGTTCAAGGTTTAGATTCAAGTGATTGGGTACATTTATCTAATATAAAAAAATCCCAGTGAGTGGTATGTAGAGGATAAAAGAACAAGTAAATAAACAATGATTTAAAAATGTATTTCACTGAATAACACTCCGTAAACCAAACTATTTTTACTATTCTCTATGGATCTTGTCAAATTTCTTGTGGCACATACAGAGGACCTGAAGCATTTCAACCTGTTAATTGGACTTTCTACAAAAGAAAAGAGCTGTAGAGCTAAACTTTCTAGAACTTCCATCTGAAACTTGTCTAACTTTTAAATTGTAAGCCTCAGTATACTGAGAATTGAACTGAATGTTGTCCATCAGTTTTAATGAACCTTCAAGAATTGTATTCCTTTAGAGGAGATATAAAGAATCTAGTTCTTTCTTTGTTCAGCTGACCAACTCGTTAGCTTTCATTAGTTCATCCCCAGCTGAAAATGAATAAATCATATCACTTTAAGAACCATGATTACTCAGTAAACCAACACATAAAAAAGAAAAGAAGGTATGTAGTTGTG
This sequence comes from Mormyrus proboscirostris, assembly GCA_026779585.1. Classification (NCBI taxonomy): domain Eukaryota; kingdom Metazoa; phylum Chordata; class Actinopteri; order Osteoglossiformes; family Mormyridae; genus Mormyrus; species Mormyrus proboscirostris. The sequence continues at coordinate 23,803,044 of JAODKF010000002.1, read as the reverse complement.
TTTTTTCAATAACATACGGCACTAGGAGAATTGTGCAAGGGCAAGACAAACTTGAAATGGATGTGAACAGTATTATCAGTCACTTTTTAAACATTTTAGCATTCCAAGAATTTGAATGCTGAAAGCTTAAAATGCAGAACAACAAACACCCTAGATGTTACACCAGCTTTTTTCAGGACACACCCATACACACATTTACACTCATGCGAGATATAAGATTATCAATAACAGGTAAATGAGAAAGACTATTCATGTCATTATAGTTCAAATATACATGTGTTTCTTCGCTTTCTTTCAATTTGCATTGGCTTAATTTTCTTAATGTTTGATATTTTTTGAGCTCAAACTCTAACCTCATCGGTGTAAATGGAATCATATGATTATTTATCAGTTTATGAACCACAAACCTTCCAAAATTAGTCTTTTTTCGCATAAGCTAACATCATAGGATTTTATTTTTGAAAATGTTGATGTGTCCTCATTTGTCTTTTTATTATCAATAATCCACTCTTTATATGAATGAATCCTTTTCAAAAAAGCCGTGCCAAAGAAATATTTTGCAATAAGACAATGAAATCAGTCAGCATGCCACTCGAATACAAAAAATATTTAGACCTCAGCAAGTGGCCATATGGAGATTAGCATTATTATATTAAGTGAGTCCAAGTTGTGTCTTTGTAGTCCTTAGACTTTATGAAATGTACTTCTGAGACATGTAATGGATTTTCTGATTACAGATGTCTTTTATCTTTCCTGTTAAGTGAACATTTGAAAGAGAGAGTCAAGGAAAACACTTTTGAATAGACAAAATAAAAAGGGTTGCATCTCATGTTCTCACAGACCAAGTAATATAATTAGATATAAAAGAAAATCATAGAACCCAATTGTCCGACAGTTAACTTTTCTCCCAAAAAGTTAATATTTTATTTTTTGTTCAGTTTTAAATCAGAGTGAATACCTTTGGATAGGTTGATGATGATGATCACCATATTTATTTTTCCTAATGCACAATTACTTATATATTGTCTGATTGGTGAAGTTAGCAATGAAAACATGCATTTCATACTAATATATAAAATTCATATTATAAGAAGAAAAAAATATTTAATCCAAAATATGAAATCACATCCGTATTTCAATATTAATTGATTATTCTCTTTTATGTGTCCAGAGAAATTGTAGCTAACCTAATTTGCTTAGTGAGTATAGATTATGAAGCTTTCAGGATTATAGCAATAGTGTCCTAATGCTAGGTTTACACCACAAAGCCAAATTAGACAAGGATACATTATCCCAGTATGGGAAACTATTAAAAATCATTTGATTTTTACTTTACTCTGCAATCATATACTGGAGTGTTGGATTATAAAACATTGCATGATTGAGAAAAAAATGATAATATTGCTGCTACTTTATACATAAAGATTGCAGAGGACTGCAAATGTTTGTTTTTGTGCACAGTGAGTGTGTGTGCGTACACTACAATTAATCGGTTCTGTCATTGCTGTGAAAAATGTATGCACCCACCTTTTTCATCATTCAGTGCTTTGTGTCAGCGGAGGAGTAAAGCTGTATGCTTAAGGGTATGGAATTTTCAAGTTGTAGTAGAGCTCAATGCAAAAATACTCTGTTTAGCTGCTGTAACATCAAAATCAATTCCCCTGTCACTTGAAATAAAATTGATCATCTATGACTAGTTTAGATTCTTGAGTATAATGTTTGATACTTCAGCTCAGATAGGAAAGTGATTTAAAGGGATCATGACTGTCAGGATCCATCCCTGCCACGTCTGGTTCCCTGTTTGACCAGCAGGTGTCGCTGGCCATCCCATTTTGTGTTCTCCTAGCCTTGTGTGTTTCACAGGTCCTAGTGTGTTCCCCAGTTCCCCAGGCTGCCAAGTGGTTGTATGGACTGGGTATGTGGCTGAGAACTGAGCTCTCCTACGTAATGGGTTCATGTAGTGCTTAAATCTGTAGTGTTGTTAATTACCCTGACTTGTGTCTTGCTTCTTTAGTTTTCAGTACTGGGTTAGTTGCCGCAACATGCATCATTTATCGTTGCCATGCCCCAGCATAACAACTGATGTCTCGTAAAACCAGTGTTACTCATAGTCTCTGTTGAATGCACAAAATAATAGGCAAAGATAAAGGTCCAAGTGACTTTGACAATGGCCAAATCATTATTTTCAGATGACGGCATGAGATCAGCTCTGAAATAGCAATGTGGGGTACTCATGGTCTAAGGATGGAAACGTTATGAACTGCCAACCGGGTGTGGGGCAGCGATATGAGTGAAGGGTATCCTGTGTGATACAACCCAACAGAAGGATTATTGTGGTAATAATGTCAGACAATTTTGATGATGATTATGGGAGTAATGTATCATGGTACACAGTGCATGTAACCCTGCTGCTTAAGGGGCTATGTAGCTATGGATCAGACTTGTTGGTCCAATGTATCCTACCCATGCCGAACATATACC
>JAODKF010000002.1:23784097-23800463 GCA_026779585.1 Mormyrus proboscirostris | reverse complement strand
CATCCAGCCATATACATACATCCAGCCATATACATATACCCATCCAGCCATATACATATACCCATCCAGCCATATACATACATCCAGCCACATACATATACCCATCCAGCCATATACATACATCCAGCCATATACATATACCCATCCAGCCATATACATACATCCAGCCATATACATATACCCATCCAGCCATATACATATACCCATCCAGCCATATACCCAGCCATCCACATGATGCAACAGAAAACGGCATTCATCATACATCTTCCATTCTATCTTCTTCCATTGCTCCAAGGTCCAGTTCCAGCATTTGCGTGCCCACTGCGCATGTTCTGGGTGGGTGTTGATATGCAAGAATATTTACAAATAGTTACTGTGAGGATGTTGCTTTTGGGACAGTTGTCAGACTAACTGAAAATGGAGAATTGGCAGAGAGGAACATGTTTACAATCAATCAGTCTTTTGCATGATTGAATTAGGTAATTTTCATCCACTTAATTATTTGTAAATTTGCTGCCTTTAAAATATATAAACAAACTGATAAATAACAAACAGATATCTTATCGAGAAAGCTGCTAAGTCATTCAATATGACAGTAATAGAAACAAACAAGGGGGGGGGGGGGGTAGCACAATCTGGAATCTGGATTTTAAGTTACTTAACTGTTTGTATATGATGAACATTCTTATTGTTCCTAGTTTTTGGATCTACTGGGGAAAAAATATTGAAAAAGTAAGTTTTGCTGTTCATTTCTCTAAACAGACATGCTTTTTTCCCCATAAACTATTAGTTGTTATGCATCCAAAATCAGATCTCATCAAAACAGTGAAAATAAGTATTGATCATTTAACAAGAAAAAAGCTCCTTAGAAACCACAAACTAAGATGACAAACCAGCCTTTTTACATTTTACTTACAAACTTTACAATTTTGAAGAGGTGATGAAAAGAAAATGTTCCATCATTGCTTTTTTTGTCATCAGTGACATATGAATATCATATGAACTGATATGAACAATTCCTGAGTGAGAGCAATATTTTGTCTAATGAAGTCAATAAGAAAATTTAACAAATCAGCGCATCATGTGAGTTTGCAATGCATTTGGTCGTTAGTAAATATCCTTAAAGAAGTCATGGTTGCTACACGAATTGTGCCTTACTTGTTTTTAAATTGCAAGTTTAGTACAGTATAATCCCGTTATAGTAGACTCGCTTGTAACAGAATATCGTCTATAACGGATGCCGTGCACCTTTAGGAACATGCAGAAAAAGCGTCGGATATAGCGGACTCGCATATAACGGAATTTCGCTTATAACGGTGATATTTAGCGCAGATACGTAGTCGGGATTATTAATAGTTACGCATCTGGTCAGGTAAAGTTGGATTACTGAAGTGAATATGTTACCTGCAGACAGCATTTATCTTGACACTTTCTTAAAGTGAGTTTAGGAAATCACATTGGAACAGAAAAAAATATGTTATTATAGAACCTACATCTTATTTTCTCGCAGACTAGTGAATATAATTATATTTAAATACATTATAATGGTACCCACAAGGCCTGTAGTTAAATTTTCTTCCTAAATGATAATTTTACAAATGTCATGGTCATTTTGATACACTTTGAGTTATAAATTTTTGACGTTAGCAAACTTACTTTTAGAAGTCCTGGTTGTTACACCTACTGTGTGTTTTACTACCTATTAAACTGTAACTTTTATATGAATATGTTGTTTACAAATGGCTTTTATCTGGTCATTTAAATTTCTTAAAGTGAGAGTTAAGGAAATCACATTGGGACAGAAATAATTATGTTATAATAGAAGCTACATCTTATTTTCTCACAGACCAGTGAATATAATTATATTTAAATATATTATAATAGTACCCACAAGGCCTGTAGTTAAATTTTCTTCCTAAATGATAATTTTCCAAATGCCATGCTTTTTTTGATACACTTTGAGGTCAAAATTTTTGGAATTATCGTATGAACCAAAGAATAAAGCCATAGCATGATGGTGATGAATTGTAGGAGAAAGGTGTGTTATTCAGGTACACAGTTTTTCATATGGGCCCTCATTTATCAGAACAATTATTTACCAGATGCTTTTGTGAGATACATGTGAAGCAGCTGTGGGTCGAGTAAGCAGAGTCTGTCAGTATCCCTGGTGCAGTCAGGGTTAAGGGCCCAGTAGTAATTTCAATAAGCTGCTGACTAAAGGAATCGAACCCTCAACCATTCAGAGACAGATGCAGATCCCTACCAAAATGAGCTGCTTTATTATTCTAAATTGATTATAATATTACATCATATTATATATTACATCATTATAATCATTTTGCACAATGAAGGATATAGTGGGAATTGACACACTGAAAATATATACAGTAAAAAATAAACACACACGCACACACACACACACATATAGGTTTGTGATTATGTTTTTGTGGGGACTCTTCATTTATTTCTATGGGGAAAACTCTAATTACAGCCCCTACCCAGTCCTAACCATAACCATAAGTAAGTAAACTAAATACAAGACTTCTAGAATTTTTACTTTTTTGATTGCATTCATAGATCTCTGTGGGGACCTGAAAAATGATTCCCACTATTTCAAAAAAAACCCACAATGTAATATAAACCTATTCTACACTGTGTGTGTGTGTGTGTGTGTGTGTGCGATGATATCGAAATTCTCTTTGGCATTGCATGGCTTGATTTGGCTTTGCATAAATTGGAACGTCATCCTGTCCAAGTCCAATGGACGTGAGGTGTGGTGGCTCGACAGAATAGGTCATTAGTTTGAAATGTCCTTCACATTGTGGCTTTGCCAGATAGTTCTTGCAGAAATTTGATGTGTACTTTGGGTCGTTATCTTGCTGAAGAAAAATAACTGCCCAATCAGCTGTAATTTTGATTGAATGGCATGTCTTTGCAATACACCGTGAAAGCCATCATTAAGATGGTTTTGGCGAAGTGCGCCAGCTTTATCACAAGCAAGTCAATCCTAGATCTTCAACTCATTTTATGGTCATGATCAAAGCAGTTATGGACGCTTGCAGAGATTGTGTGAGACTGAACAGCAGTTTCTCAAGCATATTTTCTTTGTTTTATAACTGTTTATTTTATTCTGCTCACTTTTACTCAAGGATAACAAATGACTACCTCTGGAAAATTTATTGATAACAATCATAACCTTCACATGTTAATAATAATCAAATCCAATGATAATAAGAATGTGCAATTACGCCAACTAAGTACTAAATTACTGTCTTATTAAATTGTGCTACAACCAGCAAAGGGAGCCAATTTCTGTTTTGATACATGAGGGTCTCAGCCCTGCAGCTTTCACACACTTTTCTACCTGTGCTGAAATAATCAGTACATCAACAACACATATATCATCAGCATTTTTACTGCGATAATTAACAAATACTTTTTGGATGACTTTTATTTTCACCCCAGTTTGTAAAATTTATATATTGCTACTAATAGGTCATGTCATCCTTCAGAAAAATATACACACCCAGCTTTTTGATCATTGAGTTTGCTGTCTTAAGTAGCAGATTGAAATGGTAATGCTTATGGGTGTAAAAAATATGAGCAGCAATAAGCCACAGTATGAAAAAGGCTGTGTTTGACTGCTGCAGCTATTATTAATTCGATGAAAGAAAAACCGCTGCTGTACCAGGAACAGATCCGGCAAAACTGTGCAATATAAATTATCCTTTATTTTAGAAATGTTCTTCACTATTTAGAAAATATCGATATGGAAAGCAATAAGCTACTTAAACCCGGTTCAAAAGGTTTGTAGGTCACTGCCCAAAACTCTCTATCAGGACTCCACCCTTCTGCCTCCTATGTAATTAAGAATACTTCACCCACTCCAACGTGACAAATTAATTAATTTTTAAATAAGGTTTAGGACATATACAGACTATCACCAAGTATAATTTGACTACTGCAAAGTTCCATCCATCCATCCATCCATCTTCTTTACCTGTTTGTTCTATTCAGGGTTGTGGGGGCTCTGGAGGTCATGAGTGCAAAGCAGGGAACAACCCTGGATGGGGTGACAACAGGGCACACACACATCAGTCACTCACACCCACGGGGGAGGCAAATATCCAATAAACAGGACCTGCCAATACAACCCCATGGGCCCCCTTAAATGGGTGGAGACCCCAATGCTCCCCCCCCCCCCCCAATGTTCAACCTAAATTTATGATCTTGCTCACAGCTATGGGCAATTTGGTAACTTCAATTCACCTCAGCATGTCTTTGGACTTTTGGGAGAACATGGAGTACTCAGCGGAATCCCCACGACAACACGCGGAGAACATGGAGCACTCAGCGGAATCCCCACAACGACACGGGGAGAACATGGAGTACTCAGCGGAATCCCCACGACGACACGCGGAGAACATGGAGTACTCAACGGAATCCCCACGACGACACGGGGAGAACATGGAGTACTCAGCGGAATCCCCACGACGACACGCAGAGAACATGGAGCACTCAGCGGAATCCCCACGACGACACGCGGAGAACATGGAGCACTCAACGGAATCCCCACGACGACACGGGGAGAACATGGAGCACTCAGCGGAATCCCCACGACGACATGCGGAGAACATGGAGCACTCAACGGAATCCCCACGGCGACACGGGGAGAACATGGAGTACTCAGCGGAATCCCCACGACGACACGGGGAGAACATGGAGTACTCAGTGGAATCCCCACGACGACACGGGGAGAACATGCAAACTCCACACACAGAGCCATGGCATACCTTACTTAACGATGGGGTTAGTGACCTGAAAATCAATCGCAAACCAAAAAATAATAATAAAAATACACAAATCACGCCTCATTGATGTCTCCTTTTGTACAGTATTTATGTATTTACTCACTATTACTGTAGTTCAAAGCAGCCGCACAGGACTTGAAGGAACAAAAAAAAACATATGATAACATAAGTTGTAACACACAGAGCAATCACTTGCTAGAGAAAAGCTAAAGGTTTGATAATGTATGACTATATATCAATGGTCATCATTGGAGCAATGTAACACCAAAAAATCATAACCTGATGTATTGTATTGTATATCAAGGGTTGATTATTTTAGGACCTGAATTGGACCAGATGATTTTTAGAATTGAAAAAGAGTGTATTTTCTTTTTCACAACACTGGACCTCAATGATTTATTTAAGATGATATAACTCACATTATTAAGTCCAACAACTGAGAGAAAAAAAGCAAAAATACCACTACAAACTGGAGAGTCCCTTAGACACCAGAAGATCACTGGCAGCTCCACCTGCTGAATGGAGGGGTGGTTCTGGAATGAGATGTTTAGGGCAAGGTGTCTATATAGAACCAGGACACTTGAAGTAGGAGATAGGTGTGACATCGGCCTCCATCCAAGATTCCTTTCAGTCATCCCACACCTACCCATGCTTCTTTCACCAGCTTGTTGTGCACATTAGGACTTTGTTTTCAGCCTCCTCTTTGGCTGATATATCATCTTTCGCCATACTGAGTGTTCCTTCTGTGGCTCTCCTGATTCTGCATGCGACTCCGCCTTGATTTATCGATTTTTTGCTCTTTGTGTCATATTCAGTGATTTTCTCTGTGTTGTACTAAATGACACGGTAACATTCTGCCTGTGCTTCAGTTACACATTTTGCATTATGGTTGGATTTCTATTCCTTTGTGTGTCATTACCTACAACAGGATCTACTGTCTGTGTTCTGGACTGCAGACTGATGCAAATAAGTTTCCATGGTAACAAATACTCTGCTTTGTTACTCCTTATCCTATAGAAGCCATTTCACAGAAATTCTACATTGCTATGCAGTTTGTACTATGGAAGTACAAACCTAGACTCACTTTCCTTTCTCTAAATTCTGCTCCTGCACCAGGCATGAAATAAATTTACTTATTTTTTATTGTTTAAGTCTTACTTGAATACTAATCCCAGGTTCCATCCATCCATCCATTTTCTGTAACTGCATTTCGTTTTCAGGGTCGTAGGGGGTCCGGAGTCTATCTCGGGGGCTGCAGGCACATGGCAGGGTGATCACATGGTCGTTCACCATGAATGAATTATGAAAAACCTTTTATCTCAAGCAATAACTATATTTGGTACTATATTTGTCAATTTTGTAAACCTTTTTGAACTACTGAAGGAATAAATAATAACACAAATGAAATACTGAACTCATGTTTGTTCATCATTAATGAATCATGATTCATCTTTTATCCTAAGCAGTTACTATGTTTATTGTATCTGATGATTCTGTAAATCTTTGTGAAACTCTGAAGGAAGCAATGAAAGAACTACTAAGGAACTAGTTGAAATATTGATCTCAAGTTTGTTCATCATTAATGAATCATGACATGTTTCACCTCAAGTAACTTGTTCATGTTTGGTACTTCAGCAGGAACCGAGTTACTATTAAGGGTAACATTTTCCTAAAAGCCATGCTTTTAGTAATTCATAATCCATTATAATGCATTCATAAAACATTATAAACAGGTCTCAAAAAATTTATGCAAAGTCATTACAAATTATAACCATGTTTACAATGCTTTATGACTGCCTTACGAAGCTCTAATGCACTATACAGGTAGATGCATTCATAATGCATTACTGTATAAAGCAAACTTAATGCTTATATGCTTTATTAAAATATATAGTGCATTTTAAATGAGAGCTTCATAGAGCGTTCACATTGCATAATACACATGGGTATAATATGTTATGCCTTCTGATAAATATTTATAGACATATTTATAATGCTTTATGTTTGCATTATTATTTAATATGAATGCATTTATAGAACACTAAGAAGATGGCCTTAAGGGAAGTGTTACTCTATTAAGCATTTGTGTCCCCTCAAGTTCATTTACTAAGGTTGATTTGACAGCAAAGAAACAGCACATGCCTGTTCCAAAGTTTGATGCACGAGGCCGTAAATTGCCATTCGTTTTTAAGGGCTACGTTGACTGCTGTAGATCCTTCAATATGGAAATTTTAATTTAAAAGGCATGCAAAATGAAAAAATAATAATAAAAAAAAAAAACATTTTCTTTCAAAATAAAATAACAACAGACTAATTTGGTGTGGAAGAAGACTGGAAATGCATCTGTCCGTTTTCTGTGACCCCTTTGTCCCATTCAGAGTCACTGGGTGCTTGGAGCATATGGGCACAAGCCAGGGAACAACGCTGCACAGGACGCCAACATGCACCATTTGCACCGATGTAATGCATATGTACACCAACGAGCATTTTGGTAACTCTGCACCAGCATGCTGTCCCAAGACTGGAAAGATAAGGATCATATACATGCAAATTATTAAAATGGTTGCAACTGCATGTTGGTTTATAATGGTTTCATTCTATCATGATAGTGAAGTACACAAAGTTATTTGTGTATCAATTTTTACAGTATTGTCTATGTTCCATATTGGAAAGGTTATGACAGACATCTTTTAAGTATCTTTTAACTAAAAGTATGGAAATAGTACATCAATAAAATGAACGTCTTTTCAATTAAAACAAATTATAACTTTAGGGAGAGGGCAGGAAGGTAAATGAGTAATATATTGCTAGCTTTATCTTCGTTTAAAAGAACAGGGCAAGGAGCTAAAATAACGTATTTATTCCCATGTTAGACTGAATTAGTGGATTGCTCTAACATGACATACTGTACAAGAGTTTCACTTTAGTTGTGTTTTCCCATCCCCTTTAGTGTGTTATATAGCAGTTTGTGCATGTAAACGCTCTGCAAAGTACATGCCAATGAGAGTAACTCACCACAGGAACCACTCTTCACTAATCTGGCTGAAATGCCTAATGAAAATTCTGGCCTTTATTTCCATGATATGGTGAGGTCACCTCTTAACACAATCCTTATTGGCTCCCTACCTGCAAGGATCTGTCTGCAGACTACAACAACAACAAGTAAATAGAGATGTACAGTATGAGAAAAATAATGTGTTTTGGAACATTGAAGCATGCAAATCTATTCTAGTACTGTAGACCCCAAAAATAAAATTATTAACAGTGAAGATGAGCATACTAAGGCACCTTCAAATGGGTAAGTTGCCGCAGGAGATTTTGGTTAGACCATATACTTTAAATTGCATTCTCTTTAAAGGGCTGTTTTGCATGCACCTTATACTTGAATGTCATACTGTTTCAGGTCGTAGGTTAAATATACCCTATTGATTTGTCTAGGCACATGAAACACCAATTTCTTTGCCCTGTTTTACCCCACTGTGAGTTGAACTCATCTGTCAGCTTCCAGAACACAATGGATTGTCCCTAATATGCTATTTCATTGCTGCATTATCAAGTTCCAGTCAGGTGCAATCTAATTGATGTGCAGAGATATTAGCAGATGATGTCATTTAATCACATAAATCACCAACAGCTTGGGGTTGCATCATAAATGAAAACATTCTGATGAAGACAAAATTGCTATGAGGTATTGATACCACAGTGCAATTGCTTGACAGCAAGAATATGGCTTTCAATTAAAAAAGGATGGATCCACAGGCTATGTAATGTCTTGTGAACCTAGATGGGTGAACAATTTGAAGTGTTATAGAAGACCCGTTCAACAGAAAACTCATTGTAAAAGTGTGGTATGTATATCACAGTACTTTAAAGGGAATTTTCAATTCAGAATTAAATAATAATAATAATAATAATAATAATAATAATGACCATTATTTTATTATTATTATTATTATTATTATGATAGATAGATAGATAGATAGATAGATAGATAGATAGATAGATAGATAGATAGAATAAACTTTATACTGGCGTCTTTTTCCTTGAGAAAAGCTGTTGTGTTATTTATCATATTGCAGCCCCCACACAACATTACCAACCTTGGTATTCTGAAGGGATTTAGGCAGAATGCTTACTCAGACTTGGTAATCCTGTCCAGTGAATGGCACAGTGTTATAAGACTTGCAAAGTTTAACTAATCCAGTACATATGCATGCATGGGAGCACAGTCAGATTAGACACAATCGGTCAAACTCTGCATCAGGTTCTCTCATTGTATTTTTCTGATGGAGCGTAGCCATGCCTGGTCAGACCTTATCGTCTTATTGGGGTACCATTGTCTAGTTTTTCCCATTATGCTTATGCAACAGGACACGATTTGTCTTAAAACTAAAAACTAAAATGAATGTAATTTAATTGCATCTGTCCTGGGTGGGAATACAGCTAAAAGATATGTACACAGAGCCAGACAGCTGACTTTGAGCATGATGAGTCTGAGCTGCCCATTAAATGTGTCAAATTAATTTGCCTGATTAGTAAACAGTTTAAAGGTAAATTAAGTACATCCATTACAGAGGAGTGAATCCTACCCTGTGACAAATAGCCCCTATATGAGCCCTGCCATTACAAGATGATAGGTCTCCTCATTTTAGTTAATCACTGCAGATACCTGCTTTATGAGACTGCAGGACAGTTTATATGGCTATAAATTATTTAAGGGTAGCGCTATGTAAAAATGTTCACGTGTTCATAGTGCACATAAGAAAACATATATGTGTAAATCTGAAACTGAATGTATTCAGATACAAATCTTAAACATGACTTTGTGTTTGATTGTCAAAGGTTGCTAAACTAACCAGACAGAATCCAAGGAAACAGACAGAGACATGCAAACTGTTTGTACTTAGGAGGACCGGTGCCAAATACCTGCCCTTGGCAAGAACACCGACTTGAAAAACATTGTGGTTTAACTTACAAGAGCTGTACTAGAGGGGTAAGAATAATGGAATAAATAAAGCATTACAGTAACACTTCACCTAAAGCTACCATCTATAATTCATTATAGATACCTTCATAATGCATTGTAATGGCCGGTATAAAAATTAAGGATGCTTTGTACTGTATGATGAAGGTATCTATAGTGCATTCTAGAGCTTCATACAGCATGCATATTGCCTAATAAACATGGGTGAAATGTATTAAACCTTTTTATAAATATTTATAGCCATGTTTATAATGCTCTATGAATGCATTATAATGTGTTATGAATGCGTTCATAGATTCTTATACACATGGCACTCATAGAAAGTGTTATCTATCTACCTTATAACTAAGGGGAACGAATGGGCCTTACTGTACTGGTGAGTAAATCCAAGTCTTCAGAAGACTCCCTTTTACTTATGCAGCAATAAAGGTTGGTGGGCAAATAATGTGATGATGAATACATGTGATAGTAATATGAGTGTATCAGCAGTTGGCACTGCAGCGTCTCCAGACTTATTCTGTGCTTATGGAGTGTGCATGATCTCTCTGTGTTTTGCTGGATATTGAGCAGTTATATGAATTGGTATTTTTAAACTGCCCATAGTGTGTGAATGTGCTCCCTACAATGGACTCTCATTGCTGCCTTGTGCCCTGGGCTGCCTGGGAAAGGCCCCAGGCTTGCTGTGGCCCTCCACAGGAAGAAGTGGTTATGAATGGAATAATGAATGCGATTGTGATGCCATGGCCAGAAGACACCAGGAGGCAGCTTCAAGGAGTTAAAAGATCTAAAGGTCTATTTATTGACTGAAGGCAAAACTATTTGCAGAACATTTTTGGCCAAAACAAAAATAAACATATTCAAGGAATCTTGTCTGACTCTGAAGTACTCACAACAGAACTGCCTCAAAGAATGATTTCCATAATACATTTTACCCTGAGGATCAAACGATTTGGGATACATAAAAATCACAAAAAAGAATTGCTACTCAAGATTTCATATTCATATTAACGCTAAATGACTACGCATCCATTTTCTATAACCACTTGCCCTGTGCCGGCTGGCAGAACCCATCCTGGAAGCTACAGCCTCTGACCCATCGCCGAGCACACACGCCATTCAGACTGCCGGCCAATTTGGGGTCTCAGATTCATGGTTTTGGGTTCTGAGAACTTGGAGAACGTGCAAACATTGCGCCAAGGGGCAGACTGGAACCACGGTCCCACAGGCGTGAGGGAACAAGTGTTAACCACTGCGCCAACATGCCACTCAATATGCAGTGAATTAGCCTACTAAAAACCCATCCATCTATTCATTTTCTGTATCAGCTTCTCCTCTTCAGAGTCACAGGGTCTGGAGTCCATCCTGAAAAGTACTTTAGTTCATAATGCATGCATGTCACACTCAATTGAAATAGTAGGGTTAACTATACCATCAACATAATTTACTGACAACATGAAAATGGGGGAGTTTAACGTCCATATCATAATACAAAAAAAATAATAAAAAATGGGAGGAGCCTTGCAGTGTTCATTATGATCGTCATGTTAAAAGTTCACATAGCGTTTGCTAGCTGCCACAGTCAGGCCATGCTCTGGGTTTAGACGATTGTGACAATGATAATATTTTCGGGATCAAAGTATTAATTTGAAACCGGCATTACCAAAATATGGTAATTGCAGTGTTTTTGTTTACTTGTAATTTATTTCCTTTGCCCTACAGCACCAGGCAATTCTATGTTTCAATACACCTCTAAATGATATTAATCCAAAGCTATATTCAGTCAAATTTATTCTGGTAATGCAGATCATTTTGATTTTGTCATTGCAGTGAAAACCAGAATGTTTGCCACATGACACCAGCAAATTTGTGTTTTTTAAATATTTGTCTCCGTGTCTTTGATGATCATATATCGAATGACCTCAGTGACATACAGTTTTGTTTCAGCTGATTTAATGATGTACTGTAATAATAGTAATAATAGATGTGCAATCAGTAAGAAATATAAATCTTTATATAGTGTATGTACTCGGCACTAATTTCTATGTCAAGTAAACCACTTTTAGATTCATACTAAACCCTGGCCTTCTGAAGCTGATTCAATGGCATTTGCTCCAAAACAAATTATCAAGGCATTTACCACTGGATGCAGCAACCAGGGCTCTCAAGTCACATGCATTGACGGTGAGACAGGCATTTGTATCAGTTCACATGCTCACACCTCGTGTTTCTCACGCTGAGAAGTAAGGGATAATGCCCACCGAGGTGTCCCCTTATGCAGAATTAATAGGCGATGCGCAGCCATGCAGAGTGGAGTTATCCACAGAGTTAATAGCTGTCCCGAGTTATACAGGGTTAATAGCCACCTACCGGCCAATCAGGCTGCAGCATTTGTTGTTTCCGGGTAAATTCTAAAATAGGTTACATGTAATCCCGCTGCAAGCACGTTGTTACATGGATGCGCTCACAGATGAACACTGCCAGCCTCCTCCCATTTTTTATTATTTTTTTGTATTATGACATGGACGTTAAACTCCCCCAATTTCATGTAGTCAGTAAATTATGTTGATGGTACAGAGAGTAGTAACAGCCTCAAAGACAACCAATAGATGCCATTCAGGTCATGAAAATACACTAGTTGTTTTACTTTTTCTTTATTTTATTATCATTATTCTTTTTTGTGCATTATCTACTTCAATCACAATAAATGCACTGCTTGCATAAGTACCTAATGTACAAAATGAATGGCAAGTTAAAAACAATGTGCATATAGGTGGAACAATTCATTATTATTTTTATCATCATCAATTCTAATTCCGTCACAATTAATAATTTTATTAGGCACAATGTGTTGTTATTTTATATACTGTTTTATATACTT
Source organism: Mormyrus proboscirostris (assembly GCA_026779585.1). NCBI lineage: Eukaryota > Metazoa > Chordata > Actinopteri > Osteoglossiformes > Mormyridae > Mormyrus > Mormyrus proboscirostris. Next base: position 23,787,790 of record JAODKF010000002.1, on the reverse strand, counting down.
TATATATCAGCCGAGGGTCACCTCCCTTCCTTCTACTTCCAGAATGGCTTCTAAGAGACAAACTTGTTTATGCTATTGATGATTCAAGTGTAATTACTTGTTGTACAGTAATTATAATGTGCAGTCTTCCTCAGTTTATTTTCCACTGTGAAACGGTTCTGTAAATTTAAGCAGATGTGCATTTTAATTTGGTCTGACAGCCCCGCCCATGTCTAGACATTGTATGAGTCTGGAGATCATCAAGTTACTAGAGGAAATTAGTTTTTGCCTTTGTTAGCCTTAAATCATTAGATGAAGGAGCAAAGCATAACTTTATATTACAATATATAACTAGGTTTTAACTTAAGTGTCTTAAGATAACATTTCACCCTATGTGGCCATTGAAGCTGCAGCTATAGTATAGATAAATTACATATGGAATAGATAAATTGTTATATGTTACACGTTTCATTTTATAGGTGTTTAAAAAAATATTTATAAGCACATTTTTGTATACCTCATGATAGTTATAGAAGATAGTTATTATATCAACTGTCACTGTAAATGATGATTATTTATTTATTTATCTATTTATTTATTTTTAAAAGAATTACAACTGGTGAAACTGAATTATTAGTTCCTCAGAAAACTTGCATATTACATATATCAGGATCCACAAACTAGTAACACTACATAAATATAACACTACACAAAACATACATTATTTAAAATACATACTCCTACAGTAATATTAGGAACATTTGTATTTCTTGTACAGCTTCAGCAACTTCAACTGAAATTTCTGGGTTCTTCTGTATTACTAGAATGCAAGAAGTACTATTTGATCCATCCATCCATCCATCCATCCATCCATCCATTTTCTATTCTATTTCTATTCTGAGCAGGATGGGACACTAAACCACTGAAGCAAATAGGATTTTTTTTTTCCCTAACCAATTATTCGTATAAGACATACAGCAATCAAATTAGCATCAGGAAAGTAGCAACCTTTCAGCCCAAACAAAACTACTCTCCTTATAATGTGCCACTAAAAACATGAGCAAAAGGCTTTCTGCTTATTCTGCATGGAAATCGATTGTTTCTCCTTGCTTACACATTTGTTACATTGCCCCAAGAGAATATATGAGGTATTACATGAAATAATTTTTAAACCCTCCTAATCAAATCACTAATACATGCAGGCACCTAACTAGAATCTTGACACTTCACTTATACCTTTATCTGTGCAATGTGTGTTTATCCCCAATTGCTGCATTCTGCCAAATGCAACTTTGCCCTGAAATGCCTGAGTTAAACATAATGCTTGGCTTTGTGCTCACTTGACCGAAAAATGTATCTATATTGATTGCAAAACATGCACCAAATAAGTAGGTAGGAGAGGAATATTTCTTTAAAATAATGAAGCAGTTAGTCTCCCGCCCTGGGTTGTGCCTGTAGATAGATTCTGGACCCCTGGATGGATGGATGGATGGATGGATGGATGGACTGAGTAGTTAAGATCAAATGACCTGCTATGTATTGTTTTAAGAAGTCTTCCTTTTTGTGATAGGTTGACACAAAAGATATATGATATAAAGCAACTGTTAACTGTTCTGGATACCTACCTCTGCATCCAACCCTGAATCTCCTCTGTATGGCCATCCCACCCCAACTGGTGGCATTCCTGCTATTCCAGCTAGCAGGCAGCATCCATTTTCCATGACAGCTCTCTCCCAGGTTTTGGCCCAGGGGAGAGGAAGGCACTCTCTGCCCAGCACATTTCACTCCAAATAATTGTTATTTAATTACACCAGAGGCTGTATCATCTGTAGTAATTACAGAAGGCATGTCAGCTTCCAGATAATGGAGTGAAACATTATTGCAGCGCTGCCGGATTGCCCTGTCCATCAGAAGGAACTCTCTATATGTCTGATAAGGCCAGTTTGGCTCAGCCTGGCTACACGCCGCGTGACAGGACGACATGAAGGAACGACCACTGTCTGTGCTCTGAAAAAGGGGGCAGCTCTGTGCTCTGAAAAAGGAATGCCTTTTATGTGTATTTTCAGCTGCTGGCATTTCAGGTAACAGAAATAGAATTAAAAATATTTGTGCCTGCGAAAAAAAAAACCCTAACAGATTGTTGTGTGTTGCTTTTTTTCATTTGCCTGTTTTGTGGTGTTTACTTTATATCCACTTAAATTACATATTCATTTATACAAAAATGGCAATATGGACATTATAACTATTAAGCAAAATCCCCAAGAAACGCAACACTGATTAAAGCGTCAAGCAAAAATCAGACTAACTTTTGGCTTTCAAGTGCATCCAGAATCCATGATTCAATACACTGAGCAGTCTGTTTATGGCACCATGTCGTGCCGGGACACTCCTACAGAGGTGAGTTCAACAGCATGAAAAACTTTACATTTTAAGCTCCACTGATAGTTGCAGTATAAAGACAGCTTTTTACTGAAGATCCATTCCTAGTCACAGATCAAAAGATTTCTCATACGTATATTTGGATTGTGAGTGGAAAATGAAATACGTGGTAAAAACCCACAAAAATAATTAGATGAATCAATGACTAACTAACTAAATAAATAAACGCATAGTGTGAGACACCAGTGTTCCTCACAATGTCCTAGACAATTTCCCTTTAATCACTGGTCATATTGGTGATTCCATCCATCACTTGTGACACAGCAAGTTGAACTAAAATAATTTGCTCTTTAAGGATACTCCAATATACATCACATATTTTTAATTAAGTAAACAAACAACCTATACATTTGTTCACAAAAAAAAACTGCAAATGATCTACCTCTTTTCCTAACCCCAAAGCAACAAGGCTAATGAGGGGAATTTTACTATTGTCAAGATTATTTAAGAATTTATCAAGAAATTCATCTTTTGGACAAGTTTCCAAGTCTCAAAGTGATTACTGAAATTGCATAATCTAGATTCAAAATAGATTGCTAGCCTATTTGAAATCTTAGAATCTCAAGTCTTAAAAAAAAATAAAATCAGAAATGTATTGCCAGTCAACTTTCTGCATTTATTACTTATTGATCTAGGCCCAGACATCGCTATTACAATGATATAGCCTTGTCAAAGTACTGAATTACTTGCTTTTCTTTTCTATTTCTGGAAGTGTCTCTGCCAGCCTACTTTTCTATGGAAATGCCAGGTTTGACAGTAAAGATTATTGTATTTTCTACTGTAGACTAGTACATCTTGTCAGTCTTTGTGGACAGGCTCTTCTTTCAGCTTAGAGAACTCAGATGTTGACCTCAGGAACCAATGATCGAGGTAACGAAACTATTCATAAAAATCATCCACACAGTTATTTCTCTCTCTCTCTCTCTCTCTCTCTCTCTCTCTCACACACACACACACACACACACACACACACACGTTGTAATCTTATCTTTATGGGGACCGCTCATTCATTTCTATGGGAAAAATGCTAATGCTAACTATGACAACTCACCCCTACCCAGCCCTAACCATAACCATAAGTAACCAAACAAAATACAATTTTTATTTTTCTGAATGAAGTCACAGATTTTTAGAGAATTGGGTTTCCCCTTGTGGGGACTGAAAAACAGGTTGTTTAGCACAATGTGAGGACATTTGGAAAAAAGAAGTGGCCCGTTTATATATGAGTCAGGAATATGATACTGTACATACTGAGATGTCAGAAATGTGAAATTT
>JAODKF010000002.1:23757877-23783997 GCA_026779585.1 Mormyrus proboscirostris | reverse complement strand
CACACACACACACACACACACACACACGTACACACACACACACACACACACACACACACACGCACACTCCAAAACCAATTAAGCATAGATCATTATTCACATTTGTAACATGGCATAAAACTTCCCATCTAATATAACTAGAGTTGAAACATCTACAAAGAAAAACAGATAAATGCCAGCCAACAGAGTCAATCCATACTGGCACATGGGTGTGGTATAAGCACACGTAAAGGCTTAGAATAAGCAAAACATTTTTACTGCAACATTAAGTAAGCAGAGACACATAAAAATGACCACCCTTTAGTGACATTGTAGCTACCCCTCCACACTCCATTATCCTTCATTTGGTCAATGTGACTTTGTTCATGACCTACAAACCTAAAAACCATTGAATATAGCAATTCCCTCTGTGATGTATGGTTATGACTGCATTTAAGCAACATAAACACAGCTTTTCATGGACAATTCAAAGTATTTCTTGTAAATCCCTAAACGAGGAACATTAGCAGTCTACCTGAAAAGTTTGCTGTGCAAATTGTCAGTGAAGTCTGTCTAGACTCAATCATCTCAGTCCATCCTTTTGTGCAACATATACCCCATTTAAGGTGTGCCTAAATGATAAAGAAATTATCACGCACTTCCAAGGGACTGAGATGTAGGCTTTGAGCTTATCATTTTCTTCAGTCATTCACAAGCTACCCCAGAGGCGAACGCTTATCCCTTGGAATCACAAAGGTCAAACACAGAGGGTAAAAGGCTGAGATACTGCATTAACCTGGCCTGTGATGTACAGAGACAGTGCATGTGCTCAGCTCAGAGCCAAACACCAAAACTGTGTCGCTATTGCAATCTGGTATGGGATTCAGAGAAGAAAGCCAATATGATAGCGTGGTCTAAATCTACAAAGCCACAGCATATTGGGCTATGCTTGAGGCACTACCTACAGCACATTCTGAGCAGGAACGGCCTGAAGAGCCTGACAACTAGGTAGTGAAAAGCACACAGACATGCACAATAGCACGTCCCAGAGGCCATATACCATAGGTAAAATGTGCATGAGACCCTCGGGGCAGGTTGTTGCATGAGAATTTATACATTTTGCCAAATGTAACTGCAATATAATGTAAATGCTTACGTTTTTACACAGCTCTTGATCAAGACGTGCGAACCAAAACAGACAAGCAGCAGTTTACGGAACTGGTCCATGTAACACACGGAAGATAACAGTTAAGATATATGCGTGATAAATGCAATCAGCAGCCCTTTGTTATGGGTAAAGAAGATGGGTGGATGGATTACAGGTCAGTGACTGGACTTGCCGCAACCGCCATCAACTGGCATGAAACATAAGGATCCAACAAACTTTTGTAGACAAGCACAGGCGTAATTTTGCTGGAAAGACTGCAGTCGAGGATCATGATGTTTGCCTGATGAATTACCTAACAAAAGCAGCTTGCTTAATACCTTGAGCAAAGGCATGGTCAATACATAAAACTCCCAATCTATGCTTTGTGACGTTACTAAAAGGCGCACACATAGATGTGATTGTTGAAAGGATGACTTTTAATTCACTAATAATCAGTTGATCTTTTAAGATTTAACCTAGGACTGAATTACCTTTCAGCCTAAGTTCTGGAAATACCCAGCCCTGGTATTGTTGGATGCTTTGAAAATCAATCGGTCTCTCCATTGTTTTACCATTATAGAGTTTCTCAGCAGAATTGTCAGGGCTGAGTCAGATTCCTGTTTCTGGCAGCTTGTGACTAGTTGAAATTGATCCAAAAAAAATCTATATCAATAAAAATTAAAGCTTGATTTTACATACATAAATTGGCTGTTACTTGTCAATGAGATGCGTCCATATTTGATTTTTCATGTTTACAAATCCAAGTCACTTCATGTTTAAATGTTCACAATTTATAATACCACAGGATCTGATAAGCAATTACATATTTATGTATGTACATTTAGATTGTATTGAACTTGAGGCACTTATAATTCACATTTTATACAAGCGTAATATTTGCATATCATTCATCAACCTTAACCTGTGACAACATATAATTCTTTTCTTGCATCTTACTTCAAGGTCATATGTGTAAAGAATGTTTAACTTTTTACAATAGTGTATAATCTTTTACAGTACAGATAATGCACTTACAATTCTGTATGTTTTCTTCTTGCACATGTTTTTTCAGTCACTGCATATAGTACTATATCTATCTATGTTATATAAACACATTACATGTAAGGATACATTTTGTATGCTATGGGAAATCCTTGTTAAGGTGTGTCTGAAAACTAAGATATCACTTGCTTTTGCTAAGTACTTCTGAGACCAGTATTTCAGATCTGGATCAATTGGTGTATCTGTTTCTTACTTCTCATTCTCATGTATTGGATTTTTGTTTGATTAATTTTAATTAAATTCATTAATTCATTCATTTTCTACTGCTCATCTGGGGCCGAGTTGTGGGGGCAGCAGTCTAAGCAAGGATGCCCATACCTGTACTTCCCTCTCCCCCAGCCACCTCTTCTAGCGAATCTGCAGGAATATCAAGGTGTTCCCAGGCCAGTTAAGATACACACTCTCTTACATACTCTCTCCAGTATGCCCTGGGTATTCCATGGGGCCTCTTCCCGGTTGGACATGCCTGAAACACCTCCCCACCTCAACTGGCTCCTTTCAGTGTGAAAGAGCAGCGACTCAACTTGGAGTTCCTGCCTAATATCCAACCTTCTCACCCTATCTCCCTGCAGAGGAAAGTCATTTCTCATTCTTTCAGTCTCTACCCAAAGCTCATAACCATGGGTGAGGGAAGGAACATAGATGGACTGGTAAATCGAAAGCTTCACATTCTGTCTCTCTTTACTACAACAGAATGGTGCTGTGTTTTGATTACTGCCAATGCTGCACCGGTCCACCTGCCGCTCTCTCGCTCCCTTCTTATCTCTCTTGATGACAATACACTTAGATACTTAAACTCCTCCACTCCTACTTAAACTCCTCCACTCAAGGCAGTAACCCATCCAAAACCAGGACAGGGCATACCACCCTTTTTCCTTTGAGAACCTTAACCTCAGACATGAAGGTGCTGATCCTCATCCCAGCCACTGCACACTCAGTTTCAAAAAGGCCCAGTGCATGCTACAGGTCACAGTCCGATAGAACCAACAGGACCATATCACCTGCAATGACGTGATCCTGAAGTCACTGAACTGAAACCTCTCTGTACCTTAGCTATGCCTAGAAATCATCCATAAAAGTTATGAACAGAATTGGCAGACTCCAACACCCATAGAGAACAAGTCTTACTTGTAATACTTGTAATAAGACTTACTGCTATCAAACAAGCCAACTGAAACAACAGACTCCATTCCCCATACTCCCAAAGCACCCCCTGCAGGACCCTCTGAGAGACACAGTTGTTTGTCTTTTCCAAGTCCCCAAAACACATGCAGACTGATGGGGCAAACGCCCATGAACCCTACAGTATCCTTCTGAGGGTGAAAACCTTGTACAGTGTTCCATGACCAGGATGGAATCTCCATTGTGCGTCCTGGATCCAAGGAACAACCATTGGATAGACCCTCCTCTCTAGTACCCTGGAATAGATCTTTTAGGGAGGCTGAAGAATGTGAACCTCTAATGTTGGAAAACATCCTCCAGTCCCCTTTCTTAAAGATTGAGCCCACCAGCCCAGTCTGTCAATGGAAGGGCACTGTCCCAACCTCCATGCAAGGATGCAGAGACATGTAATCTAAGACGGCCCAACCGTATCAAGTGCTTTCAAAAACTCACGGCAAATCCCATCTACCCCTTGAGCCTTACCACCTTTTTTGACTACTTGTCTACTTCAAAATATTACTTCCACCGCCTGACTAACTCCTCATTTGAGGTCAACAGTGCTCCATCCCTGCTGTAAACAGCATAGCCAAAGCCCTGCTTCCCCCTCTTGAGTTGCTTGATTGTTTGCTAGAATCTTTTTGAGGTTGACCAAAGGTCATATACTATGGCAGTGTTTCTCAACCCAATCCTTGTGGATCCCCAGATGGTCCATGTTTTTGCTTTCTCCCAGTTCCCCGGAAATTGGACGAGAGCAAAATCATGGGCTGTTTTGAGGTCTTCGAGCACTGAGTAGAGAAACACTGTACTATGGCTTTTCCATACTTCTTCCACACTTGAGTTTTTGCTTTGGCAACTGCCAAAGCCACATTTTGTCTATCAGCTACTTCAGGAGTCCCACAAGCTAACCAAGCAAAGAAGGCCGCCATATTCAGCCTGTCAGCTCCCTTTACTGCTGGGGTCCACCATCATGGAGTGGGCGGGGACAAGCTCGATCACAATGCTAGATCTCGCAAACTTATTAAAGCAGCCCACAAAGCAAACCTGTAGCTTATCTATGTACTGACTGCCGATGGGATATAACATGCAATTATGTTAAGACAAACACTACTGTTATAAATAGGTCACCAACAGTTTGCTTTATTTTGCATTTTATGGTGTGAAAAATATTATGTGATTTCCTTCTTTTCTGCACAAAAAATTTTATGCACTTCAACAACTCATCTGGATCACCAATAATTTCAAGTATCTTGGTGTATGCCTCATTTTATTTTTTATTTTTGTCCATGTTTCAAATGCAGTTTAATGATATCAATGAAACATTTCAGTAAAAAAATATGACTGTAAAATGAAAGCATGTAGGTAAGAATGAGCGGTCAACAGCCTATATCATGGATATGTTAATGGAAACGTATTATAACAGTGTTGTCTATATAGTTTTATATTGGGCTGTCTGGGTCTTTAACTCCATCCCTGAATACTTCACACCTTTTACTTCATTTGCCCCAAGTCAGACATATTAATTCAGCATATTAGACAAAACAATGAACCTCTTAGAGAATGAATGAGTTCCTGTCTTTTTCACCTTCTCACCGCTCACAGTGTGAGTGTACGATTACTATGTGCTCTATGTGGTCTACCAGGCTTATCCAGACTATTCCCCCACCATCTGATCCAACTCACCACCAGGTGGTGATCATTTGACAGCTCAGCTCCTCTCTTCACCTGAGTGTCCACAATATGCGGACATAGATCCTAGGATATGATTACAAAATCAATCCTCCAGCTGTGTCCTAGGGCACTCTGGTGCCAGGTGCACTTAGAACATGCTTTTGCTTGAACATGGTGTCCGTTATGGACAAGCAGGCCATTCCTCCCAATCTCACCCTTCCAGGTCATTACCCACGTGAGCGTTAAAGTCCCCCAGTAGAACAATGAAGTTCCCGGCTGGAGCGCCTTCCAGCACCCCAAAGTCTCCAAGAAGGCCTGACAGTCTGAACTGGCGTTTGGCACATGCACACAGACAACAGTCAGAGCCTGCCCCCCGACTAAACTCTAGCCTACAGGCAACGAACTGGGGGGCTATGAGTAGAACCACACCTGCCTGGCACCTTTCACCATGGGCAAATGCAGAGTCCAGCCCCTCTCCAGGACGTTAGTTCCAGGACCCAAGCTGTGCATTGAGGTAAGCCCAGCTATATCTAGTCAGTATCTCTCTACTATGGGGCGCCATTTGTAAAGGCACTAAACATTTTTCTACTTGCCACTTTTTCAACATTTAGTGCAATTTTCTGACATTTAGCTAGAAGTCAATGGTGTTGGGGATCATCAGATTTTTTTGCTGTGTAGATTATTTTCAAAATTGTTCATCATATGTAAATATAAATGGTAGGTATATATATATATATATATATATAAATATTGAATGTAAATACTAAATATAAAAAAAGAAAGAAAAAATATTCAGTTCCTTTACAAACGGCACCCCATACTCTGCCTCCTGCATAAGCTCAGGCTCCTTTCCCACCAGAGAGATTACGATGCATGTGCCAAGAGCCAGTATTCATAGCTGACGATCGGTCTGTGAAAGCCCCTGCCTTTGAATGCCACCCGATCTACTGTATGCTCAACCTCCATGATCACCCCTGCAGATGGTTGACCCACCCGCAGTCAGACCCATATACTGGCTTTGGGTTATACCCAGCCGGGCCCCATGGATAAAGACCCAGTCACCAGGTGCTCGACATCTGGCTCCAAGGTGGGCTGGGCCCCAGTCTCCCCAGTCTGGGTGGGGTCACATGATCCTTTATGTTGATCTTCACAGGGGGTCTATATGAACCAGACTTTGTCTGGCTGCTCACTTAGGACAAGTTTGTCTTGGGAGAGCTGTCCAGGGGCAACAGCCCCTGGCAACATAGCTCCTAGGATCACAGAGGTACAGAACATCCAATACCATGATAAGGAGGTGATGTATGGGCGGTAATTAAATTCAGTTCAACTTCATTTTATTGCACAATTTCCAAAGTAGTTTTTATGCAGGATTCTGTAACAACATCGGAAGTAGATCTGAAACAGTGAAGGTTGCAGCAGAATTGTTTTTTGTATTTATTTTTTTCTTCTAACATAAACTGAAAACAGTAGAAAAGAATAAACAAATTGCTGGAATTGCCATGGGGGGGTCAAGGCAGTTCTAAGCCCTCCTTACTAACAATGCACTTTAACAACAAACTGCAAAATGCAAAGTGAACAGTAATGTACTCCGTAATGTGCTGTAAGTCATGTATCTTTGGAGATGCAATCTAATTTTCAAATCACTATTTATGGTGTTAACATCTTTGCTGTGCCATTTTTTTAAAGCAGATATTGGAGAAATACCTTAAAGATGTTTAAAGGTTATTTAAAAGTGAGTGAAAGCGAAACAAGTAAAACTCAATTGAGATTTCAAACAGAGCCATGAGGAGGGGGACGAAGCAATGTCATTTTATTAATCTAATTTTAAGATTTCATGAAATTCCCAGACTGAAGATAAAGTTATGCCTCCTCAAGACCTTGCATAGATATATTTTTCAAATCCATCTGTGCTTTCTGAAGGGTAGGTGAAACATGTGATTTAAGTTAGCCGGTACTGTCTTTTTTTGAATTAATAATAAAATAAAAACAGCATTTTTTTTTTTTTACTGTGGCACTGCATCTGCAATTTTGACAAAGCAGATTCTGAAGGATTTTAGAGCTCATCATTGCTCAGTTTAGGCACAGAGGTACCTGAGGAAGTGGGAAAGGCAGAGAAACAGGCAAAGAAAGAAAGACACTATTGATCTGAGAAATGAGGCCTCAAAATGCACAGTGGGTGGGATCACTAGTACTGTCAGTCTGAACTGTCAGTAACTGTCTGGTTTAACCCAATGGGAAGAAGTTAAAGCAACAAATGAGATATGGACTAAACCAGTCAGTAATTTATACCTATAAAAAAACAGAAAGAGATATTGAGAGCAGTAACGGATGATACAGAGACACATTGCATGTGGATGTTACAGGAGATGACTGAAGCAAAATAGTGCATCTTGAGCATACTTACAAAATAATTTAATCCCGAATACGCTGTCTTGAATGTATCCTGTCCCTGTTGCATCCTAGAATTATATCTCGTTCTGCCTGACCGGAAAAAGCAGCTGAAATCCAGGATGAATAGATGACTTGATTGGCTGACTCATTGTTTGCATTGTGGGTAAAATCTTTATTCAGTACAGAAATTTTAAAATAAAACCTGCATGGTCCTATTGAAGAATGTGTCCATATCTTTTGTATGCTGTTTAATGAAATGTAATTTATATATAATAGTGTGTCTTATATGAGTAGCCTTAATGGATAGAACATTAATCCTGAATGCTGACTTTTGCTTTTATGTGTCTCAGGGAAGAACTGGTGATGGAGTTTATCATCTGTTTTCCATGTTGTCCTGGATTTGCAGTAATTTCTTCCTGTATTTAGACCTGTATTTAGGCTAACAGGCATCTCTATATTGCCGATTGTAAACCCTATGCTGCATATGCCAACCTTGTGTCTTGTGCTACCTGAGATACAGTAGGTTCCCTGTTCCCTTCTTCCCCCTCTCTGCTTAAGTGTTCAGAAGATATATGGACAGAATCTGCCACAAAATGCTGTCCAACGAAGAAACTATGGGCAAAATAGTACAACCTTATATTATCTGTTTAACTCCATGCAGCGATATTTAACGTGTTCAATACTCTAAATTGTGAAACTGTGAACAATAGGAGGGAAAAACATTTGAAAGAGTTAAATGAAATTGTAGTTTTTTTTAAAAAAAAAAAATAAAAAATCGATACTTATGGTGCTGTTGTTTCAGATTAGGCTGCAAGTTGTCTCAGGATGGAGACAGTTGACTGCGATTGATTTGTTCTGCATGCATCTCACTTTTCAGCAATTTGTATTTAATACCATTTTTTAGGGGGGAGGGGGGAAAGTGCACTTCTTCAGACATTAATCGGAAAATGATCGTTTCTGTTGAAAAAGGGCTCCCAGCGTGGGGGAATTTGTGTGAACCTCTGAACCTTTCAATGTCTCCATAGAAAACTTCGTCATGCAGGCTCCTTGTTGAGATTTCCATATTGAACATTTATAGGATGATACCTTTAGTCACGTGACTGATCTAGTCCTCAAAATAGACTGGCGCCTACTGTTTCGGGACTGTGCAGTGACTAATGATAGGGTGTTCTGGGACTTACTTACAGATGAAAAAACTATAGAATTACAGGGAACTAAATGTCGTAGGGATGTTATTCCAGGTGTTTCATCACATTTAGGACCCCAAAAAATCCCCAAAGGTTAACAGGAAATGATATGAGTCATTTGGGAAAATGTTCATAGGGAGTGTCAAGGTATGACATCTTGCCATTGTGCCCTTTTCTGCTGATTTAGAGCCCCTTTAAGAATCAAAATGCATCTCTTTGGGCCTTTGTACCAAAGTGCACAACAGGCATATATTATTCATTTCAGACGATACCTAAAAAAGCTTCTGACAGACGAATGCATCCCTCTAGATCATGTATGAGATATTAAAACAACGCAAAGGCTGCAAACATGACTTTTTTTCAATACTATACTTAAAGCCTGAAGACTGGAGGGGCCTGGCGATGGGTGCGAATAGGGCTGCCGGTCGTCGCAAGTCCTGCACCAGTAAATTGCCTGTTGTCAAAGTCGGTTTTTCACCATCAAATGTCTGTCTTTCTCAATTTAAATGAATCAGAAGCTTCACCATCTTGTATGTAATGTAGGATTTAGCTGCATAATCAGTAGCAGGCAGCAACAGATGCATTAAAAGACATTATTGATAATCCATAATAAAGGTGTTGAAAAAGAACAAGCTTCCCCACTGCTTTCTAAAAAATAGTATCTGAATTACTGTAAGGTTTACCGACTGTGATCCCTCATTCATGTGCAGCTAAATAAAATTAAAGCAGTTTCTGTAACTCAGATGACCGATTTTTAAGCAATTAAAAATATATATTTGCTCTGTCGATATACTGATCGCTGTATCTCAGTTAAACATGCTGGCCATGTTAAGGGTAATTGGATTTGTAACTGACCCTTCCTCTTGGTTCATTGAGTGAGAACTGTTCTCTGGGTTTCATCTTCATCAGAGTAATTGATTGTTACCAACAAATATATCCATAACTGCTTATTCAGCACAGGGTGACGGTGAGACCAGAGCCTACACAGGAAGCAAAGGGCAGAACGCAGAGGACATCCGGGACGGGATGCCAGTCCACTGAAGGGGGCAATACTCCAACACACAAAACGAAAAATTCAGACATTCCAAGTCATCTAGTTAAATGTTTTTGTTTTTTTTTAAAACTGTAGCAGCAATTTGGAATACCCAGAGGAAATCCATGCCAAAACAACATGAACTGGATGGAATCTGTTTTCACTGTCTCCAGTGGTGTTTATCTCTCCTCAGGCCCTTGTACTGTCTGGAATGCCCACACAGCTACAACAGCACACAGCTAAACAACGGTGTTGGAGGTGCGGATTGGGGTTAGAGATTCGGGGAGGGGGGGGCTTGAGAGGTACTGCTCATTACCCAGGAGATGTGGAAGCACAGTCCGATCTATTACTTTACCTCCATAATAAATCAACCTTATCAATAAACAACAGAAAAATCAACCACAACAGGTAAACAAATAAATAAATAACCGGAACCCTAACTCTGAAAGATGGAAGGATGGATGGGGCATTTATGTTGTCTATCACATATAAACAGATAATACCTTTGTAAAATAATTTATGGTGTAATGTACTATACGTACAATGGAGATGTTGAAGGCATAACCATTGGTGAGGACTTAATGTACGAAAAATAGCCTGCAGCTAATGACCCAGCCTGTTCTTGTTTACACAGGATTTCTGAGTGTCTCTTGGAAACTATGCTAATCTTTTTTTTTTTTTCCAAAAGCATTTACAGTGATTTTCCACTTATTCATAATTTACTGACATTTTCACTAAGCTTGTAAAATAAATGACTAAATATGCACTGTTGTATAACGTGTGAAAAATTCCGTTACTCTCTGTGCGTAGAGATACTTCGATAAAAGGTGTTACTTGAGTAAAAGTCATCGTCATCACCATCATCATCATCATAGCTTGTTTATAATCTCCAAGAGGTAATAAACGTCCAACCTACCTTAGAATTAACTGTTTTGGTGGAAACTGATCTGAATCAAAAGCCTAAAATGCAGTAAAAAAAAACTATAAGCATCATCATTTTACATGCAAATTTAAAACACATAATCCCTTTCCCCAGAAATCTTCTGTTGTATTTGAGATGCCATCTGGGTTATATGCAATTTTTATCTCCTTAATTATTATTGGAGATACAGATATAAATCCAATTATACTACTGTGACACTGCCGCCACTGTATATTGTCATGATTATATAATCAATACCCAAGTAAAATGGCACCATCAAATTGTAAAGGCTTTTAGGCTCTTGATATGCAAGTGTAATGCTGTTTGATGGGCTTGAGAGAACGGCAGTCTCAATTCTCAATAAGATGATCAACTGATTTAATGGAGTTTGGCTCTTTATGTGTTAAATGGTAAAACATGAGCATTAGAATTGACTGATAAGAATAATAACCAAATTATAGAGCTGCTGTTGGTCGTTATGCCATAAACATTGGCTGGCCCTGACCTTGCTGTCCCCCACTTACTTGTCAGATATAATTCGTAGCAATGATCGTCATAATAAACTTCAGTATACAATTTCCAATCCCAGCAATCCTCCAGGACATATGAATATGATCTTCAGTTGTTCATTTGTTTTGTTAATTGGGGCATTAGCTCATAATGAGAAAAGATAGAAGTCAGCATTACCATTTTTTAAGAGGAACGGGTCGCTTTTGTTAGTAGAAGAGATGCAATATATCTGTTATTCATTTTGGAATATCATTTACTTAATCAGAATCAGTTTAATGCACAACTACACTGGAAATTGACCTGATGATACAGCACAGTAAAAATTGAGATTAAGAATTAAAAAGGTTAAAAATAGGTCATCAAAGAAAAAAAAACAGTTACACATATTTAAATATTATTTACCAACTGCCCAGTATAAGGCTGTGTGCGTTTGCCTCTTATTTGAATGTTCAATAAATTAAATATACTAATGATAAAGAAACAACGATTGAAATGTTATTTTTCTCATTTCCCCAACAGCCTTTCCCCCAGGTTTTGGTATTCCGAACATCTCTCCCAGAATCTCTCTCTTAGTCTCCCTATTTATCGCATGTCTTAAGCAGACCATGCCAGTTCTATGAGGCATTGTATATTGATTCTCATAGACCAACCCAGATTCCATTTATAGCAGAACACACCATGTGATGACATCCTTTCGGTGGGCCTTCTGGACTGAATATATATTACAGCAAATTCAAGATACATTGGGATTGGTACAGTATATGTAGTGAGTAGTAGTGAAGTACTTAAAATGTATAGTTTTAAGATACAAAAAAAATGTAATTTCATGCATGAATATATGTCATATCTTGCAAATCCTTAACAAATACCACTTCAGGTTTTGCCTTTTGAAAATTTTGAATATTTTATTTAACTGCCCAAGAGCAAAAATTCAACAGGAACTATACGTTGAAGACATTCCTTATGAAGCCTGTTCCAGTGGGACATCCTTCTGCGACATCAGGCAGACAAAAGGGTAATATCAGAGTGTCTGAGCTGACTGCAAATATTTTATTCATTTGTTTGCCATTACCAATCATTAAGCAAGTTCTATTTGCACATCAAAAATTGCTGGATAGCCTAACTAAGGACCATGTAATAAGCAGTTTGAGTTCTCAGTAAAGCTAGTCTTGTTTAACAGACTATAACTAGCTTCAATCAAGTCCTCCATGCATCACAACTCACTGCTAAGATTCTACTCCCTTCCAAACTCACAGTGTATGCCAGTTACCCAGCTAAATTTTCAGGTTTCTTTTTGTTTGTTTGTTTTTCCTGTGTTTGTTTGATTAATCATAGTCTTTTATCTGCTTCTTTTTTTCTCACCAAGTTTAACTGTCATACAGAATTAGCACTGCATGGTAAACTACAGGAACATAGCCAATGTAAACTCACTTCCATGGCCTGGAGCATTGCTGATTAGAAAAATGCAGCTGACCCTGATGTGCAAAAGAACACATTAAAGAAAGGAAAAAAAGCAGAATATAAATCCCAAAAAATCCCACAAACATGAAGAAAATGCAATAAAAATATAAAAAGATTGAAGGATTGTTTTTGCAATTTTTTCTTTGTGTCATTGCAATTTTTTTTGTGTGTGTATTTTTGTTTCATGTTGTGCTTTGTATGCCAGAGCTGCCTTAGCAGAGGGAGTGTGGATTTCCTCAGCAGAGACAGTAAACAGATCCATGTGAGACAGAGGGCAAGGGATGGAACGAGACCTTTATTTGAGGAAATTGGTTTTACAACACAAAGTGGCGAAAATGGATGAAGACAACGATGAGGCAGCTGCAAAAAGATGACTTTGGGGCTTGGGGGAAAGGTAATCAGACCCATTTTGTCCCTTGCCCCCAGGGAGATGAAACACAAATGTTATATCACATATGGAAGTGATTGCTGGTGAGGAGGGACCCTACCACCGCACTTCACCCCATCTCCAGAAATCCATGGCCTGCATTGTCTTACAGAGAGCAAAACGATCTGCATGATGATTGGCCATACCTTCCCTAATGGGCAAACTTCACTGATGTACTGCTGTCCTTGCTGTTTGGTATTTACCTGTGCTGTTACTGGCACTGCATGTGAAAACAAGCGATTTGGAAGAGTATTCAGCTATGCATGCAAAAACAATATAAAAGGAGATGAGCTGGCAAGAAAGTGAGCCGCAATTGATTAGATAGATAGATCGACAGATAGATAGATAGATAGATAGATAGATAGATAATGCCCCATTTCGTAATCCACAGCAAATGTTTTTTACACAATTACAACCAAAACTATGAAGAGTTAGAATTGCAACATTCATATATATTCATACATATTACACACACAAAGACGCAAGCACACACACAAACACAGACACATATATCGATCAGCCATAACATTAAAAGCTCTAACGAGATGAAGTGACCAACATCAATTACCTGTCAAGGGCACCATCATATTTTAGGCAAGTGAACAGTCAGTAGTTGAAGAAGAAGCAGGAAAAATGGGCCAGTGTAAGGATCTGAATGACTTTGACAAGGGCCAGATTGTGATGGCTGGATGAATGAATCCAAAACGACAGGCATTGTGGGCTGTTCCCGGTATGCAGTGGTCAGTACTTAGCAAAAGTTGTCGTCAGAACTGAACAATGGAAGAAGATGGCCTGGTTGGTGGCTGGTGGAGGCAGTTTGACGCTTTGGACACGTTCTGCTGGGATACCTTGGGTCCTGACTTTCATGTGGATGTTACACATACCACGTAACTAAACATTGTTGCACACCAAGTACATCCCTTCATGGTAACGGTATTCCCCAATGGCAGTGGCCTCTTTCAGTTGGAAAAAGCGTAGTGTCACACTACAGAAATTGCTCAGCAATAGTTTGAGGAACATAAAAAAAGAGTTCAAGTCTCAATCCGACTGAGCATCTGTAGGATGGTCTGAACAAACAAATCAGATCCAGGAAGGTCGACCTCGCAGCTTACAAACCTTAAAGGATCTGCTGCTAATGTCTTGGTGTGAGAAACCAGAATTGTTTCCTGGTCCCCTTAAGGGAAATCTCAATTTAATAAAAATCTGTGACTGCGATGAAAAAACTAAAAATGCGAAAACTGCATTTTGCTTGGTTGCTTATGGTTACAGTTAGGGCTGGGTATGGGTTAAGGTTGTCATAGTTAGCGTTAGCATTTTCCCCATATAGATGAATGAGCAGTCCCCATGAAGATACGTTTACGCGACATGTGCGTGCATGTGTGTGTGTGTGTGTGTGTGTGTGCATTTCAGCTTCCCCCAACAGTACAAAAACATGCTGACGTTAATTGAAGTTGCCAAATTGCCCGTAGGTGTGCATGTGTGGGTGTGTCCTGTAATGGGTCGGCGCTCCATCCTGGGTTATTCCCTGCCTTGCGCCTGTAGCTTCTCAGTGTGTCCAAAAACCTTTGACTGCAAATATATATTTCTTAAAAATATCGTGATGTACACATTTTATTTTTCGCACTGTCATCTTTTAATTTTAATCATTTGCATATTTCTGAGCTGGTACAGAAAACCTGTGGTGTGCAAAAGCTGCTACTGATAATGTATGTCATAATAGTTAGCTGTAATATTTATCAGCATTAGCCAATTAAACTATTACCACTGAATCCTTTAGACTGTAGTGGAGTGATTGAATCATTTAATTTGATTGTGCTCGTGTGTCTTTGGGCTGTGTGCTCCATTATGTTATATTTATTACCATGTATATTTATGTATATAAACTTTGTGTATTTGCTATGTTACTAGTGTATTTATTATAATTTACATTGACTGAGAGATCTGTGCAAGAATTCCAATGTGTTTTACATCTGTACCTGAGCAAATGGCAAATAAAGTTTTGAATCCTTGAACGATTAATAGAAAGGTAAGATGAAGTGTATGCTTGACTAAAAGGAATGAAGAAATTAACTTCTTTCAAAATAACATTCAACAAGTTTCAAGTCAGTAAAGTGCTCAGAAATGAGGCTGGGCTGGGCTAACAGCAGCGATAAAATGCTGTGATCTGTGGATGTAAACATCAGCTTTTCCAGGAGTGTTCATCCAGGGTCCCAACCATGCAGCTATGGAAAAGCAATGAATAATGGATTTCCAATTGTGAAAGGCAAATTTCCCCATTCCCAATTTAATGAAAGGCAATACGAAGAGGAATGCACTGAAAAGGGCTATGCAAACCTAAATGACCCTTAGCATGACGTAAAATTGAATGATTTTTGTTCCGGGGTAATAAAATGAATGATGATGCCATTTTTCAAAAAATGTTTTTAAGTTGTTCTGAGATTAGAAGTAATAATATGATCCAAACTGCAGATACATCCGTATCCTAAAAAAAGAAGATGGTTTATAAATGCAATTATTCACCAACATTCAAAAAACAAGAAACTGCAATCAAAAATAGTAAACAAGTGACCAAATAACTCAATCAGCCATATATAGGACTCCAAATGTTCATTAAAAACTGGTTTCACGGGCTTCTGGAACCAAGAGGACACCAAGCCCAGGTCCCGAAGACTTCCCGTGACTGTACAGGTTTCCTTCGGGTGTTACATTCTTCTCCAATATTTGAAAAACAGGCATTAAGGTAAACTGATGCTTCTGCATTGGAGAATGTGGCTGTGTGTGTGTGTGTGTGTGTGTGTGTGACCTACAATGGACTTAAATTGCAGGTGATCCATCCCTTGTCCCTGTGCTTCCTTGAACCCTGAGAACTGTGACCCTGGATTAGATGAGGGGTTATCAAAGATGGATAGGGATCTGGAACACAAGCAGTTAAAAAAAACTGTTAAAAAACGACTAACCATTTAAACGCTATTGTTTCGGTGCCTGCTATTTTAGAATTTTAAAGGTAGTAAAATTGTCTTCAGCCAGCTGGTGGGAATAGATTTCTTCCATGTCCTGAGATTCTCTCTCTCTCTCTCTCTCTCTCTCTCTCTCTATCTCTGGCTTGTGCTCACTCAGACCCACACACACATACACACGAAAACGTCACAATCTATCCTCCTGAGTGTGCAGCACTGAGGCTAGAATCACTTCCATGAACCCTGGAAACTTGTTAACTCCCGGCCCCCAGGTCCCCTAATTGGCTTCCATCATTATCTTGTAACCCAGATGAAGCCCCAGCCTGAGGTGTTGTGCCCCTGTGTGGGCTGCTCTCTGCTTCTCTCTCGCTGTGTCTCTCGGCTCCTAACAAGTTTCCATATCTCCTATACGGCGATCCTCTTAAAACAATCACTGCACACTCTCTTTTTGTCTGTGAGGACTCCCCTTGAGCCCTGACCTGTGATTAGAGTCGTGGCATTGTGACACATCCTGATAGATATTTATTTTCTGCGCCTATTGGGCCAATTAAGCTGCTGCTCCATGAATATTCCAAACCTCGGTGTTAACACCAAGCATAGGTGGTTCACTCATTAGGTAACATTGATTTTAATTAGCTCTATCTCTCTCTCTCTCTCTCTCTCTCTCTTTCTCTCCGTCTATATATATATATATATATACATATATAAACAATGTTTGCAAATATTTATGAAGCAGCGTGAACTGCTTCATTGTTAAAACTGCCAGTTTAAGGAGGCAAATAACAATAATAAAAAAATTGATTGTCTTTTTTTTTTTGCATACTAAATTCTATTGGTCAGCTCCTTCCAGGAGGTCGACTGATGATGCACTTCGGGGTTAGCCAGTTACTGTACTATATCTGTATTCAGAGGTAGGTCCCAGGCAGCTGAACACACAGACTCTGCCTAACGTGGGAATGGAAGTGGGGAGGGGAGGTGGGGCTTAGAAGAGAATAAAACAGATATAAGGTTGATAACCAAGTAGCCAAGTAGTAATGTGACAAATATATAAAAAGCCTGCATGGACAGCCGCAGCAGCATTTCTAAATGGCATAGATTAGGTTAGAATAATTAAAGGGGCTTTTAAACTATAGCTACCAATACATTTTTATTTACTCTAAAATTTAAATCTTCTAACTATGGAGTTTATCTTGTGATGTAAAAGAACAACGCAAACTATAATAAAGCATATGGCGTTTCACTTTATTTTAATAGATTATGATTGTGACTGTGATAGAAAACTGTAATTTAACATTTTAAAGAGTTAATTTTAACAAGCTCTAAATCTGCTTGGCATAATGATCAGATTGATGTGATGCCATATATATTTGCCATATATATTCCTTAGGGGTGCGGCTGAAATTGTCAATAGTGATATTGACAAACTCTTATCTCTTTTAATGTCCTGTTAAGCAAATCTTCTTTTTATTGATTGTGTAATTGACTTTTCAGAATGCAATGATGTGTGGTATATGCTTGAAAATATTAGCTTGAGTGATTTTTAGTGATTCAGAGTATATATCTCAAGACGCCTCATGGCTCCTGCAAGATAATGCTATGCAATTTTGCAGTACAACTTTGTCAAGGTTCAGCAGACACATTCATTTTACTCCAGGAATTTGTGAAATTGTGTTTTGCTGGCAACATTTATTGCCATGGTCACCTCTCTGTCATCAAGCACAATAGTTAATAAACAGCTTAATCCAATAATTTGTATCCTTGTTAACAAATACAAACCACATCTGGAACAGTGCATAAAAAAGTCTGTGATATTATTATTTGGGCACAATTCCACTGAGCTGGTGTTCTGTGAATTTATGTAACTATGAGAATCAATTACCAACCCCATGCCAAGAGATATCCTAATTAGGGATGCCCTTACTGGACTAATTACAGTATTCAGAATAAATAGGGCCAGCTGGGTGGAATTAAGAGGACTCTGAGAGCGACAGGCATACTCCCCGCATTACGTATGCTATGTGGACAAAAGTATTGGGACACCTGGCCATTACACCGGCATAAACTTCTATAAGATCCAATTTCACAGTCTTAGTCATCAGTATGCAGTTAGTCCTTCCATTGCAGCTATAAAAGCTGCACGTCTTCCTAGAAGGCTTTCCACAAGATTCTGGAGTGTGACTGTGAGAATTTTTGTCCATTCATCCAGAAGAACATTTTTGAGGTCCGGCACTGGTGCTGGACATGAAGGCTTGGCTCAGGATCTCCATTCTAGTTCATCCCAAAGGTGTTCAATGGGGTCAAGGTCAGTGCTGTGGTCCGGTCAAGTTCTTCCACAACAAACTCACCCAACCGTGTCTTTATGGACCTTGCATAGTTCACTGAGGCACAGCCATAATGGGCCAGAAAATGCCCTTCCCCAAACTGTTGCCTCAAAATTGGAAGCAAATGTTGTGGTGTTAAGAGTTGCCGTAACTGGCAGTAAGGGGCCTAGCCGAGTCCCTGAAAAACAACCCCATAGCATTATCCAGGTATACAACGCTCTACTGGCATCTGCCAAACCCAGACTCATCCATTACACTATCAGACAGGGAAGGATGATTCGTGACTCCACAGAACACATTTCCGCTACTCCGGACTCCACTAGCGGCGTACTCTACACCACTCCATCCAACGCTTGGCATTGTGCTTGGTGGTGTGAGGCTTGCATGCAGCTGTTTGGCCATGGAAGCCCATTCCATGAAGCTCCCAGCACACATTTTTTGTGCTGGGGTTAATGCCAGAGGAAGTTTGGAACTCTGCAGTTTTTGAGTCAACAGAGCGTTGGCGACTTATGCATCATGCGCCTCAGCATTCGGCAACCCTCCTGTTACTTGACATGGTCTGCCACTTCGTGCCTGAGTTTCTTTTATTCCTAAAGCCTTCCACTTTGCAATAATACCACTTACAGGGGAAGAAATTTGACGAACTGTCAAAGGTGGCATCCTATCACAGTACCTGTGACGGTGTCCAAAAAAAGAATCCAAATGTAGATCAAATTCAGGGAATAAAGATTTATTATAACAAGCAATAGTCATAGTCTGACAGTCCAGATCAAAACCTGAACAGGAAATGCAATGTTCAAATTGTCGGGCGCAATCTGGGTCGGTAAACAGGCGAAGGTCAAGCAATTAGCAAATAAGCAATCTAAAAAGTGGCAAGGCAAACTCAGGGTCAAGGAACAGAAATAACAAAACGAAATAACAAACAAACAGAAAGTGGGAGCAGGGAATTAATGTTTTCTCAGAAACAGAGAAGATCTCAGAATAGTCTGACAATCTGAACTAATGGACAAGGGGGCCTGGCGTCAATCGCAGAATGCACAAAATCAGAGTACACCGCAGATAGTATTCCAGTCTGTCGCAGGACAAATTCACAAACAAACTCACACATGCATTTATACACTGTAGGCATTTAGAGATAAATTATGTAATTTGAAGTCCGGGGGAAACCAGAGGGAAAACATGTTAAATTTCAATGCCTAATGTTGGAGGTGTGTGGTCACTGTCGTACTACATGTAAATAACTCCCCATCTTTCTGTTGGCAAGGAAAAACAAATGACAACCATCAGAACTAGTAAAGCTATCAATTTCATTTCCGTTTAGCAACCTGTTATTGTACCAATCAAATTTTCTAGTGGGATCGTCGCACCCTAACATTAGCAAAATATGTATCTATTACAATTGTTGAGATGATCTATTTTGAGAGGAATTATTCGGCATACATGCTAATGGCTGGGCTGTTTATGAAAGAGAACTTTTTTTTTTCCATTGTGAAGAGACGAAGAGTGGATCTGCATTGTGCTTTTATTTATTTATTAGTCAGACTGATCTCCAGAGAGCTGTGTTACAGCCGAAGTGAACACATGCTTGCTTTGGTGTGTTGGTTCATCCGTGCATCCAACAGCAAGTCCCTTATGTGTAATGCCATACTTTTAAATCTCAGTAGTCCTCCTCTTTTTACCCTACCCTCGCAGTACCCATGCCTACACTGTTTGCCGTACGGACAGTAGGCGGCACTGTTACTGTCTGAGCCCTTAATGCTTTAAAGCATAATGAGGTGTTAATTAAATAGTGCGTCAACTTTGCCACCCAAGTTTAAAGTTCCTCCATAGGTCTCTGACCAACTGAAGTGTTAATTGTGCCTTGCCATGGTGAACGGTTTTATGACCAGGGCTAATTATTTTGTGAACCCTAGTGGAAGAGAGAGAAAGAGAGAGAGAGAGAGAGAGAGAGAGAGAGAGAGAGAGAGAAAATGCATAAGACATTGTGGCAGTGCTTTAATGTTCACGAATGCACAATTTTAAGTGCTAATTAAGTGCAGATGACTAAAAAGTGTTGAAATAATCTAGAAAACTGTAGGAGTATATGCAGTTACCGAACCTAGTACAACTTTGCAGTAAAGGGCTTTACGTATTTCCCGATACATATATAAACCTGAATAGAATGCACCAGACTTTAAATCAGACACTTCTCATAGTACTTTTTGTTTTTTAATGCATGTGCTTTTTAGTATAATAAAAATCTGTCACATGCTCATTGCTGCAGAGGTTTAAAATTTAAAGCGATGGCATTTATTTGGAATGGTATTTTTCAAAAATAGTATTTCCATGTCAAGGAATGCTAAATACAATGCACATATTGATATCCATAAAAATTGACATAGTTAGGTCTAACTGTACATGTTATAGGATTAAGAGACAGAGAGATAGCATGAGCAATTGTATTGCTTTTTCAAAAAGGCCCTGAAACTGATTGTCCTTGAACAACAGTAGGAAAACCTTCATTTTAATGGTAATATCATCATTGTTTCATTTAAATGTGAAACCAGCATCCATTTACTTCCATCCATCTGTCTCCTTTTGAAGTGCTTATCCTTATCAGGATGGGGGGGCTGTATCCTTCCCGGAGAGCCCCCAATGCAATCTTGAGGTATACCCTGGACAGTACGCCAGTTGTGTATATTTAATTCTAAATATTTCACATTGAGTGTTGCATTCTACTGTTTAGTTCCATCATTGCCTCAAGCTATTAGCAAATTCAGCCTATTACAAAAAAATCTTAATCCTATTAATTTTCGTCATTTTACAGCTTTTAATGTAACAGCAAATGTCACTCGTGTAAAGCATGGCTTCGTATAATAATCTTGAAAAAATAAAAAAACCTTTAATGTTTAACAATATAGAATAAATAAGTACAAAATCTGTATAAGGATAAAATATTAACATGGATGTTTGTTATCTTTTTATTTCATATATGCAATAAATTTTTCTATCTATATGAAGAAGCAGAAATTCAGTGTTCAATGGTAAAATAATGATAGATGTACTACTGTAAAACTTCCGAATCACCATTCAATGACTTGCAAGTTAGGAGAGATTTTACTGGAGACTGATTTTGCTGTAGGAATCTCAGTCCTTACCCCATACTTCATGACTATGACCTTATTAGGAGCTAAAAACATGGTCACTGAGCAAACTTTTATAATAAAAGTGCCTGTGATGTTGCCTGTGATGGACAGCTTCCATTACCTGTCTACTGGTTTGGAAATGAGGAAAATGAAAGACATTAAAGTCAGACTTCAAGTGGCAAATTTTGAGAAAATATTTACCCAGTAAGATTATCATAAGGTACCCCAGCAGTATTACAGGGTCACTGGACTTTGTATAGGGGAAGGATGGGTGATGATAAGTCAGTCCAGGTTGATTCTTAGTGGTTTTTGAAATGTACTAGGGACATTAACTTTCGCTGTGACCAAGTCATCCAAAATGCAATGTGACTACTAGTTTGGGGGATGTTTTTTCTTTATTTAATACTAATTTGCATGTATGTTTACTTTGTGTTTACTTTCTTTGTGCATGTGTTTACCCCATTCCAAAAAAGTAATTTTTTTGCTGAAACGGGAAATCGTCTCGTAAACCTGAAACACTCTCGGCAGGGGGTATAATTTCTTCTGTAAGTCACTGAAGGTGGGAATGGAGAATTTCCTGTCATTCTACAAATTGTTTTTTCAGTGGTAAAGCCCAGCTAGATACTTACAACAGTATGTCCATGCGCAGGGTTATATGCTGTGCCAGGGAGGTATTACAGATCGTCACGCCAGCACCAATACCTGTAGGAAGTCAGTCACTTCCTACTCTGGCTCCCCTGAAATCTAGAGTCAGCTGAAACATTTCAAACCTGATCAATCAGCATAGATTAAAAAATCACTCAGCTCCTTGTGACGTATTGAACGTTCCACCATATCAAGTGTATGTGTCATGATCTTCTTCCTGCTCAGTTCCATGGTCATTTGGTTCTGTTTTTTTTTTTCTTTCAATTTAGCTACTTTTCCAGTTTTTTCCAGCATTCCCGGTATTATCTTCCTCCTGCCTTTGGATTTGTTTGCTTTTGTTCACTTCCATCTGGTTTTCTAAATGATTCCGTGTCATTGTAATAAATATGAGTCTGGAATTAAAACCTGTGGCTGTTGCACTTGGATGCTCTTTCTGTCCAGCCATCAGATAGATACAGAACCTCTGGAAAGAACACAAATAACCTTCCTTCACTGATCTAAAGCATTCCCCTCACTCATCAAGTGCTAGATCTGTAGCAATATGTGACCGTTTTTTGAGGAAAATGTGGAGGATGAGTGTCACAGGAGCCGTTCACCTTTACTTATCTTTTGCTAAACTCCAGTGCCACCATCTGCTGATGTGATTCTTTGCCTGTGTCCATTTAAGGGGGAAGAGTACGTTAGTTCACCTTTCAAGTTACAATTAATTCTTATCTAGTTCCTCTAACACAGTGTTCCCTACACCCAGAATCTAAAACCATATATACAATATAAATACAAATATATATCAAAAACACATCTGAATCAAAATCACACTCAGAAAGGAAACTAGGGCAAAGTGGATTATCTGATTAAGTAATTAGCTGATTATCTTGGCCCTTCATTTTCAGTTTTGTTTTTCAGCTCCTTTTGGTTCCTGATAAAATCTTAAAATTGCTGAGGTGCGGCCAGCTGTCATTAATTATGAGACCCACAACGTTATATCAAGACTAAGACTAAGAGTAATGCTTGAAACTTCAAGCACTTTATTAATTGTCAATGCTGTGTAAATGTATATGCACAGCTCATTACTAAGAGCCCCCTCTAGGACGTCAAGGGACTTATTTGATTAACTTGCTTATGGTTGAGTTGCAGACAAGCGTGATCATGACTACGGCCTGTTTTTGTTTGATTATTTGTTAATCACTATTATATGAATGCAATGCATTGTGCTGAATGTTAATTGTCAGGCTACATTATCCTTTCTGAAATGGGAACAACTATTCAGTTCATCTGCTCCATAGACTATCTGACAATAATACAGTTATAATTGTTGGCATGTTGTCATTTTATCCAACCAAATCTGACACAGTATATTATTTATCTAAAAATGGAACATCTACCCACCAGCTAACCCTCGTCTCCCATGTTCATTCATGAAACCACAAGACAGGTGTCTTTTGAAGATATGGAATGTGTCATTAAGTATTTAACAACATCTATGTCCCCAAGTGAAAGGGACATTATTGTATCCACATATGGCTTGAATGTTAATATTATCATTCTACTGCTGAGTTGCAAGTTATTGAACGTGAACATTTTCTCACACAAACCCTAGAAAATGATGACTCACATTATTACCAATGTGTAACATGAGAATACTTGTTCTCATGGTAATGGTCTAATAAAATCAGGCATAAAAAAGACGGAAAAAGAAGCATTCTCAGAAATGTAATTTGTTTAAAATCTTGACATTTTCATAGCATTTCACAATTTCTAAACAAATAAAATAAACAAATTACTTCTGTACAGTTCTTTACCCACTGTTTGACAGCTCAGCTATCATATTTTTAGATTTGGCATGCAAGATATACTAATTATATCCATTATTTTGTAGCAGCAACTTTACTGTAATAAAAAGTGCTTTTTATGATGCCTCTTAGCTGATAAAGCAGATCATCCATCTTCGGGGGACATGGCAATCTTTATTTGTTTTCATTTTGCATGTCTCCAGGACCCCCAGTAACTTATATTGGCCTTGAATGTGCCGTCACCTATACTGATGTAGGGACAGTGTGGCCCGGCAGCCCAACAGGATGCGCTGAAGACCAGCACTTGGAGCGTCACAGAGGGAGCATCTTTCTTTTTAGCTATACCACTGTCGCAGGTTCCTGGTGCTTAGAAAGGAACTGTAGGATGACTCATGCTTTTAGCATTTTATTTATACAGCCCAGTGTATTTCTCTTTTATTTAATTTTGCTGCCTGATTGATTTGATTTTTTACTGTTCTTCTTCCATCCTCACCACTTCTGAGACAAAGTTTCTGACCTCTCCATCCTATGGCATCTGTCTCTGATTGGCTCCTTCCAACTCTTTGTGTTTTATTCTAGAAACGGCCTCGTTGACAGCTTCCTCTGCATTCCACTTACAACCCATTGAGACCGGGGAATTGCTGCACCGACCGGTCGGTTGACTCCTGCAGCTCCTGTAACATCATCCTGGCCTTGTTCTGCTTGTTAGCCAAAGTGATTAACTTTAGTGACTGCTACAGTGAATTTCTGCCAAACAGACCAGCTTTGGATAGGCATTGAAGTAGGCCCAGCCATTCTTAGATAGACTTATTGGCCTTTGAATCCCTCTTTGCTACTTTGAAGGCAACGATTTCACACACTTTCAAAAGTCACATGAGTCGTTGATACAGTATGAACTGGTAACATCACATTTTGAACTTGCCTGGGAGTCTTTTATCTATTTTTTTCACCAAATACTTTGTAGAGCTGTGTCATAACTTCATGTGTTTGAATAGAAACCTTCTCTATATTGGTTTTCTTGGTTTTGGATTGGTTATCCTGCCAGCTGCAGGATTCTATCGCTGTCTACACAGATGGTAGTCCAGTCATTAGTAATTCGTTCCTGGACTGAAAGGCAGTGCATGCTGCTATCTGAAGGATTCTTGTGGCATCATCCATGTAGCTCTGCAAGACCAATAACCTCTGTCCCACTCATGTTCCAACTCTACAGACTGTCTGCTTTGCTTCTGATATGATAAGTGTAAAGGCAGTTGTCAAAAGGTTGGGAAAAATCAAACATTCCATTTGCTTTCCTTTCTGGCTTTTGCCAGGCAGTTATATACTCCTGTGTTCAAGGGCAAAATTCACATCCTTACAATAGCAGTGTCAGATTGTCATTTGAAAGTTGGTATGCTGATGAGCTCATGGGAGTTTTACTTACACAAAAATGTTCTAAAGGCAGAACAAAAAAATGATTGATTCAAAGAGATGACCAATCAGATTATAGAGGAGGCAGGTCCAGGCAAATAGAGGAGGCAGGACCAACCAATGGGATACATTGACCCAGCCTTCTGTAGTTGCTTGGACCAACCTGATTTACAATCTAATTGGTTATCTCTCTGAACCAATCATTTTTTGTTCTGCCCTCAACGCCCTTTTGTGTAAGTAAAACTCCCACAAACTGTGGATGAAAACAGCACCAAAATTGATGTGCTCATAAGGGACTGATGTCTTTCCATTTGGGGGAATGATGGTGACTGCTGTTCTCTACACTGATTAAACTCATTCAGGTAACTTCCATCAGGTTTCATAATCGTTCTATATAAAGAAGCCTTATACATTTTGCATGACTTGCCACTAGGGGCCAGGGATCTGGACGATCAGGATTTTCCTATGATCTACTTGAGCTTGCTCAGCTTGTGGACTGCAGTTTTGAATTGGATTGTTAGCTGAGCTGTGGAACATACATCGAACAGATTGGGACGTTCTTTTGAGGATCACTGAGTTTCTGTTTGATGAGCTATTGCAGCTCTTCCCAGGTTATCTCTAGCATCTTGCTTTTCTTCTCAGCTAAACATATTTAGTTTGGACTTTATTCCTCCTAGAAATGGTCTTTCTAATACTATGTGCAGATCTCAGTATAATTTTCTCCATACTTCTGTCAGCAAACTCGTTTTTTTTTTCTCTTCTCCTTCCACATGCATTCTTTCTCTTGTATTGTTTTCACTGGGAGTTTCTCTTTAAAGTTCATCTCGCCCCCCCGCCTGCATTCAGCAGCACTGGGGACTTTATTTATAGTTACTAGGTATCATTACAATGCATTCATTATGACCCCTAGTGCCTCCAATGACATTG
>JAODKF010000002.1:23732271-23747274 GCA_026779585.1 Mormyrus proboscirostris | reverse complement strand
TACATCATGGGGAACATTTGGTCCTCATAATGTAATGTAAACACAATCCACACGCACACGCATACATACAGCCCATATATAGCTATTATTTCCCAAGGGCTCTGTGCATTGAATGCAATATATGCATGCATATATGGGCTTTTGTTTGTCATTTTCGCTCTTATCGGCTTCATCTTCTATGGGAATCGACAGTGTTACAGGTTATATCGCGGTTGGAGCAATATGCCATCAGAATGAGCAATTGTCTTTAGGCTCATTAGGATGAACAGCTGGTTAGTTAATGAACAGGAAACGAAGTGTCAGAGGTTTCCAAAACATCCCATGAGAGATATATAGAGAATGAGAGATGACACAGAGCAAAAACAAGATTAATAGCAATGCTTCATTAGCTTTTCATACTTTAATGAACATTGACCATAAATAAGCAAATACTCTCTATGAAAAGCTCCTTTCTTTACATTAGCAGCAACAGACCATTTCTCATTTGTCTTGTGAACAACCCTATTATGTTCTTGAAACAAGCCTGCTGCAAGTTTGATTATTTGTTGATTTCAGTGGAATAGTGAATATTAAACAAACACTGTACTATATTATTAATTTCAAACACAACATTTTTTACAATGATGGCAGGTTTTTGGACACCTATAGACCTTACTCTGCTTCTGAACTAATGTGTGCCTTGATATATATTTTATCTTCTGTGCCTATGATATATACAGACCTTTGTATAAGTAATCCTAAGCAATACCATATTTTTTTGTTCTCAATAAGGAATAATCTCTGGTTGTGTTCCAAACAGCAACATGGTGATGTCTGCTGGACTAATGAAGCTGGTTGAGTTATTTGATCTGTAAATGACTCACTCTGGGTTAACAGAGTAACTGGCTAGTAGTTGACTTTATGTATTTATACATAAGAATTAAAATCATGTCCAGAGAAAAGTGTAAGCTAAAGTAGGTAACGCATTCTACTTGTTTCTACTTCAAAAACCTCTGTGCATTGAATGCAGTGCAAAGTGTCTCCAGCAGATTGGAGACTGTATTGTTAAAAGTACAATTAAAAAAATAGACCTACAGAACATCTTTCTATAGCCATTAATTATTTTGTAGGAATCAGAGTTAAAACAATCAGTCGTTGTGCATTTGCTTATAAAAATTGGCGAGCGGCCTAGGCTCCAAAACATGGCTGAGGGGTAATGCGTTTTTTGTGATACTACTGCTTAGGAACGTGACTTGACAATGACGGTAGATAAGAAAGGAAATACATTATACACATGTACACTTTTATTGGCATGTCTTTTATGTCATTTTAGCATTTGCTGTTTTCAATTTAGTGTTGTTGTCTGAGTAGCAAATAATAGCTATTGTAGCACTGGCGAGATGGCTCCAAGTAGAGGACCAATCTGTATATCCCATCATGCCTCACAAGTGGTTGCATATAGCCCTGTGTATGTCTTGTAACAAGTATGTATTTGTTATTGTAGATACATGTTGCGTGTGGCCTTGTCCAGAGGTATAAATTTCAGGTCCAGAAAGTAAAAATCCAGACCAGGATCTTGTTTCAACCAACCAGTTCAGTACAATGGTACAGAGAACTCAGTTGTTTGGTTTGGTCCTGGTTTGGATTTTTGCTTTCTGGACCTGACATTTACACCTCTGCCCTTACCCGTGTTGTTACTCGGCCCATGCCTAATCCTCACGTGTCTCTGGCCATTTTGTAATGACCTGTTTCAGCCCTCCTATACATTATGGGGTCTCCCTGTGTTTCCATGCCTTATGGTATTGGACTGTTCAGAACAACTTTTTGTAAAACCGTCTCTCCCCATCATTTGCCGCCTCCACAATGCCTCGGTCTGCCCAGCACTGCATTATATTTTAATTGATTCTATCATATGTGGAACAGAGGCACTGAAAATATGACATTTATGACAGAGGTACCAGGAAAAAAAAGTATTTCATCTTCAAAGTCATAGCAGTAAAGAACACAATAAAATTCACAGGCCCCATAATGCACATGACATTTTTCTTCCTCTTTATCACCTTTCCTTATGTTTGATGTTCTAAAAAGAGGAGATAATCATCAGTCCAAAACTGACAGCAGTGATACAAACCACAGAAAAGCATTCATGCACAATGGAATACCCAAACTTAAGTACCGAACCACTTGTTAGAAGGGAGAAAAGAGTGGGTGATTGTGTGATTGCTGAGTACTGGAATTTGTGATTATAGAATGAAAGCTTAGTGCTGCTTGTTTTATTCATGTTATTAAACTAGGGCACAGGATTGTTGAAAAGCAGTCTTTCCTGTCATGTTTCTCAATGAAAAGCTGACTTTTCTGTCATACCTGTTATTTTCTTAAACATTAGAGGATTGTATATCTGAGTAGTCACACTCACTGAATGCTGCATGCTTTTTGGAAATAAACTGTGATTTCATTCAATCATTTTTCTACAGAGTCCTCTTACAGTGATACCTGTGACATTGTCTTTAACAAATCAGTAGGCACACAAATTGTTTTTCAGTTTCCAGCTTTACTGGGACATAGCACCTACAGTCAAAAACTAATGGTTACTAAAGACATTCAAACAAAGAATACGGGAACCAAAAAGAAAAGAAAATCTGCATCATGAAAATGTTTTCAGAGAATACTTTTTGTATACCTGCTTTGTTGTAACCCAAAGCTGGGCTGGACTGCTCTTCATGAGGAGGAGAATCGGGTGACCCTTATTTGTTTGTTCTGCGTTGTTGCCATGCGTGAATGTACATAAGCGTTCTATTCTTTCTATTTTTTGACACAAATACATTTGGCCTTTATATTACTATTTGTTGGTTGTTGTTAGTCCTATGTGGCCCTGAAAAATGAAAATTCCAAGTATGTTTGGTACTTTTTGTCCAGGTTTTCCCCACGTGTTTACAAAATGTACCTCTTACGAAAAAATGTAGGTTAACTCCACTCACTACATACAGTACTGCTCACAACTGAATGGAAAGAGCCAAAGACAGAGAACCTGTGGGCCAGGTATTCAAACAGTATTCATTATAAGTCCTGACAAAATATACACCTGGTTAATAACTAAAATGGGCAGAAATTTTGCTTTACCCTTTCAGGGGTTTTAACAGCAATGACAGTTATCTAGATGCCCGCAGATTCACACACATACTGTAATAACAGTACCCACTCCAACAGCACACATTTACATACTACTGGTTTGAAGCACAAGTTACCCAATGCCATTATTCATTTGTATATTGATTTTAGCAATACATTTCTCTATTTTTGCTTTCTTTTTCATTTGCTATGTTTAAGCTCAACATGAAGTATTAGAGAGGGGGACATTTTCTCTGTTTACACTGTGTTCTTTTGTGAAAAGCATGTGATATCTGTAGTGTTGAAATAAGTGATATATCTCCCTGCTATTAAAGGGCAGGAGGCAGGGTTATGTGATTTTATATTCACAACAGCTATAGACTGTCATGTTCCATTACTGGTCAGACAGGACAAAGTGAGGAAAAGAGCACTGAGATAGACTTTGATGGACTAGAGCAATGAATAAATAAAACAGTAGCACTACATTCTACTGTAGCCAAAATTATAACCTTCATTTGATGCACATGACGACCAATGACGGTATAATTTACAACTCGTAGAAATGCTCTGAACTAAAGGCATATCACACATTTTTGTCTTAAAATAGGTAATATGTTAAAAGTAGAAGAGTAAATTAGTAAAACGATACACAGCCAAATTGAGACCTTTATAACCCTTTCCATTTTTAAACATACTTGAAACTGTTCATAAATAGGTCCTATTATCAATAAATCTTCAGTAAACAAATGAAGAGTGATGCAAACATGCAGGTACTTCAGTCAGGCATTATTCCAAAGAGTAAAATGATAGCTTTATAATAATAGCAAAAGTTCATTTTCAATCAAGGTATATTACATTGGTTCAGCTGTGGAACTCCAACTAATGCAGCAATTTTGTTCTGCCTTTGGACTTGCTGACAGAGACAATGTCAGGTTTCTATGCACCATAACAGAACTTACAGTTAAATTAAACACAACTGGTGGGTTTAGCTCAGATGTAGAATGAGGAATTGCAACAGCAGAAGAGGCTTTACTCTCAGGATACTGAATTGCACGGACGCTGTAAGGGAGGTTCAGGACAATTCCAAGGGCTCTTGAGTGACAGGGGCCCTAATTGGATTAGTCTGGGCTGGTGGCCCAATACGACATACATTCATGGGGCCCGAAATCTCTACTGGTGCCCCTGCTTAATTGATCTGTCGAGACATGATCAATGCACTATTAAAATAACTAAAAATACCATTCAAAGCCTGATTCTATATAATAATAAATATGATATTACGGGTCAGCAAATGTGACCCCAGTATGTAATGCAAGCCAGTGATCTGGAAAAAAACATATAAGAACAATGGTTGCAAGAAAGAGACAAAATACTGCTGTAAACAAAAGACAACAGAAACTAAAGCTTGTATCAGTCAAGTGCAGCCCTCTGATCCCTTTTCATTAACCGTCAAAGAATTTCAGCATGTTTTCCCCAGTATAATCATATTAGTCGCCAAAACAACTTGCAAAAGATGATAGATGATAGAATTAAAATGAAATAAGCTACTATTATTTTTGTTAAATATAATTTAAAGTTCTAAAATGAAGGCAGAGATTTGCAGTCTTAATATTTATAACCACTTTTTCCACATACTGTACAAATAGCACATAAAGCTCCAAATATCCTCAGCAGCAGCTCAGAATCTGGCCAAAAATGATCTTGCTGAGGTTATGTGGGGCCGTATAAAATTATGTGACCGAGCCCATTTTTCATAAACAACTTATATTGGATTTATAATAGAAAAAGGGGGATCTAGTTTAGTTAATATGTAGTCAGGTGCTATTTAAGATATACATTGATGTGCAGTTTTTATCCTCTCATTTTCAAATCAGAGTTTCCATGTATCCGATTTAAATGTATTTTATTTCACCATAAAATCTGCAAATAACTGACAGTATTTTAGATATTTGTTATTTTAGATAAATCATTACGTAACAAACTACAGTTTAAAAGTGTTCTTATACTTTTTTATAAAGATGCAGGCTTTGTATGGCACAAGGTACACAACAGATTTTTTTTTCCTTTAGAGTAATACTGATTCCCAGGGTGATGGGACTCAGTAGATAATGCTCCCATGTCTAGGGCTGGAGGTTCTAATCCTGCCCTTCCTCTGTTCTTGCATGTCTTGTAGATTTCCCTCAGCATCCTCTGGCTTCCAACCACATGCTGTCACGACCAACGGGATGAAGGATTCAGCGGGAGGCATAGTGGAGAAACACAAAGCAGTTCGTTTGAACTAAAAGAAAAAGAAGCCTGGAAATAAGTGAGATTGCGAGGGATCGAAACTCAAACGAGGGAGGGCACAGGTGACGAGAAGGTACCATGTCAATGACCCGAACAAGTAAGACTTGAAAAATGGGTACTTTTATACATAGAATCATTGGGAGCAACAAACACCAGATGTGGCTCATCTGGGTCATGTGAGGGAAGAAGCAGGAGGGTCAGATAGACAAGGCTGGCAGTTAAGGTCAATATCTGAACCACCAGCTATTTGTTTTATATGATTTTGTCATGTTTATCATTAATTGTTATTTATTTGTGTGCTATTTATTGTGTTATATGACTATATTACCATTACTTTGTCTGTATTGTCTGATGCTGTTCCTTGGTAGGTGGTATTTGACTCCGTGTGTTCAGCCCCTGCAGCCTTGAGCGGAAGCACACTGCCTGGCATAGTGATGTCAG
Source organism: Mormyrus proboscirostris (assembly GCA_026779585.1). Taxonomy (NCBI): domain Eukaryota; kingdom Metazoa; phylum Chordata; class Actinopteri; order Osteoglossiformes; family Mormyridae; genus Mormyrus; species Mormyrus proboscirostris. Next base: position 23,741,460 of record JAODKF010000002.1, on the reverse strand, counting down.
TAAGGTCAGGGGGAAATGTATTTAATAATCCATGACCAGTTATAAAATGTATAAAATCAAAAAAGTTCCACATATGTGTGGTTATGAAGTTATTTTAGTTGTTAATATCCCGTCTTAGGAGATAAATGTATAGATATCTATACATTGAGTACAATATTTGACAAAATGACTTTCTCCATAACTGAGATATCAATACATTTGTTCAACCAAAATGGACAGGTAACTCTGAATCAGATAATTATCTAAGCAGGCAAATTCAAAGTGGTCACAATATGATTTGATGAGCAAAAAAAAAGCACCACAGTCATCTTAGTTACTACATCTCAACTTGATTAGACACTTATAGTAAAATCGAGACCAGTATTTTCCATCACAATCAGCACAACATGATGGCAGTTCTTGAGAAAGAAGGCTGGTAGTAGAATTTCAGACAATTATAATATCTATGGCGAAGCACAAAAGAGTTGCTTTTAAAATGCATTTCAGTTGCCAGTTTGACCACTTACACTTCCTCATATGTCGGAGTATCTTTGTTGCACATGCAGCATGAACTCAAATGTTATATCCAAGAGTAATTTTAGAAAGAAGGAAAAAAAAGAAATCATGGGGTGTTTATGAAATGCATGTTATGTCCCTTGGCTCATAGGATGTGGCATATGGTAGGAACACTTTCCCCCCAAAATTCTCAGCCTCACTAAGCACAATATCACTCAAGTATACCACAATAAAGGGTTTATGGCCAGATGGAAGCACCCGATAGTTGTAGGTGGCTAAAGTCAATACAACAAACAGAAACTCTAAATAAATGATAAAAACCCTATATTCCCTATTTACCTATGTGTATAAGAGGGAGGGGTTCCTCTCATGTCTTGCTCGGTGAACCTTCTCATCTCCTTGTTCCTTGTCTCTAGCCACAGCAGTGAAGTCAGTTTCAGCTCAACAGTAAATTGCAGCCGTTCTAAGTGGAATTAAGAGAAAGAAATGGTGTAGAAATATAAACCGGGAATGGGGCATGACACATGTATCCCAGTCTTCGTTTCATGTTAATGTAGTGTTAATTTGGTCAGCCTACCATTGCCTTTGCGTTTATCCTGCTGTTAACACCACTTGGGTAGACAGCTTTCCCTATTAAATTATAGCTTGCATTTTTTTTTATGTTTCAGTGAGAATTGATTTATAATGCAATGTGTGGGACATTCTCTCTTCAGATTAGAACATGTAACATTAGAATTTATCTAAAAGACCAAAAAGGGTAAACAGAAAATGAAGATCATAATTGTGCTTCAGTGTTTTATAACTTCCTGCAGAAGGATAAGAGGCGATTTCATAGCATTTAATAGTGTTCACCAGATTTCCCATCAAGCTGCATAAGCCATACTTTGATCGAGGCATCTGGCATTCAGCTTAAGCAATGTTCCTGGCAATTTACTCCATGTCCGACTTCCCATTTTAATTGATATCTATACTGACAAGAGAGATTAGTGCAAATTGTTGCAGTTCGGTTTGGTATAAATAGGCATTTACCTGAATGTGGTTAACCCATGAACAGTTGCAGTGACATGACGTCAAAATTTGACAACTTCCATCTGAGAAATCTGACACCTTTAATCAGTGAAAATGTTTTGCGTATGCCAGTATTTTTCTATTTCTATTTGACATGCTAGGTTGTGGTGAGAGCTTCTTTTACATACACACACAGAATACACACACAGGTTTATATTATATCTTTCTGGGGACTCTTCATTCATTTCTATGGGGAAAGTTCTAATCCCAACATGATGACCTTAACCTCAACCCAGCCCAAACCACAAGTAACCAAACAAAATACGAGCCCTTTGGTATTTTTAGTTTTTTGAATGCATTCACAGATCTTTGTGGGGACCTGTCCCCAAAACGTAAAAAAAAAAAAACGGATTTTATTACATTTTGGGGAACATTTGGTCCCTACAATGTAATACAAACCTAATACACACACCAATGGCAGCTGCTAGTCTCTCAAACAGGGGAAGCTCATATTTGGCTTACATAACAAAATTCATTATATTATTTGTACATTAATTCTGCCCTCTGTTACTTTTGCAGAAAATGGTTTGTGACCCCATTTTACATGCCACCTGGGCAATGCAAGGAATAAGGGGATTTTACAAATGATCAGAACAATCAAATAAATTGGACTTTCAGTGGAAGGAAATAACTGTATAATACAATAATAGGTCTTCGTTTTTTCACCAGCTAAGGAAGAACATTCCTATATACTTTTGTAGTATAGTATACTTTTGTACTTTTAGTAACTGGCCTTGAGGTGTCTCTACATTGTAAGGCTTAATATCATCAGTACAAAGAGTTTATGAAATGCTTACATAACAGTCCACACTGCATTTATAAAATCATAGAAATTTCTGTCTTATTTATCCGATATTGAAAACTTTTCTAAGAGACCTGACTCTGCCCGTGTGACATTCATTGACAAGACACTTACGTGGGGAGTTTTTCTTGAGCTGCAGGCTGGACATTAAAATCTGAAAGTACTGTATAAGTTATAAACTTCGACCCAAAAGACATGGGTGTGTGACATATGGTGGGACAAAAATCCACAAAAAGGAGCTAGGAGACACAAAGCAAGAAAATCAAACTGGAGAAAAAGTAAAGACAGACACATGGAACCAGGAACAGGGAACAACTGTGAAAGATTCACCTGCAAACTCTCAATTGAAGCAAATGCCAAAATTTGGTGATCCATGATGGTAAGAAAGACTGAGCACTATGGGTTGACCATTTCCAAGATGACTGCTCCCTCTGCACTGTGTGAGTCTGGACAACTTAGCTATGACAGGTAGATAGATCTATGACTGACAGACAGAATGACAGACAGAGACTATATGGACAAAAGTACTGGTTTCAGGTCTTTCATTTAGACCCATTGCCAGAAGTGTATAAAATCAAGCAGCTAGCCATGCAGTCAGGTTTACAAACATTTATGAAAGAATGGGTCGTTCTGAAGAGCTCAGTGAATTCAAGGGTGGTCCTGGCTTCCATGGCCAGGCAGCTGCATGCAAGCCTCACATCATCTAGCGTAATGCCAAGCATTGGATGGAGCGGTGTAGAGCACGCCACCACTGGACTCTGCAGCAGAGGAAACATGTTCTCAATCACATTCCCCTGTCTGGAAGTCTGATGGATGAGTCTGGGTTTGTCAGATGCCAGGAGAACATTATCTGACTGACTGCATTGTGACAACTGTAAAGTGTGGTGGAGGAGGGATAATGTTATGGGGTTGTTTTTCAGGGGTTGGGCTAAGCCCCTTAGCTCCAGTGAAGGGAACTGTTAATGCATCAACATACCAAAACAGTTTGGACAATTCTATGCTTCCAACTTGTTGGGAACAATTTGGGGAAGTATGTTTTCTGTTCCAGCATGACTGTGCCCCAGTGCACAAAGCAAGGTCCACAAAGACATGGATGGGTGACTTTGGTGTGGTGATGGTGTGGTGACTTGCCTGGCCCACACAACCTCAACCCATTCAACACCTTTGGGATGAACTAGAACAGAGTTTGTGAGCCAGACCTTCACATCCAACATCAGTGCCTGACCTCACAAATGGATGAATGGGCAAAAATTCCTACATTCAAAAATCTTATGGAAAGCTTTCCCAGAAGAGTGACAGCTGTTATAGCTGCAAAGGGGGAATTAATTCTATATGGATGCCATGAACAGGATTCCTGTAGGTGTAATGGCCAGGTGTACCAGTGCTTTTGTCCATATAGTGCAGACGTAGAGACAAAAGACAGGCAGACAGATAGATAGATAGTCAAAAAAGAGATATAAAAGCCATAAGGAAAGGTGATTAAGTAAAATAGGACAAGCAAGGCTAAGGCACAGGCAGGCCCTTGGGTCAGGAGCCGAAAGTTAATCCACTGCTTCAGGATTGGAATGTAAATCACATCAAGCTGGGGAGGATGAAGGAGGGCAGGTGAAGAGGACAAGTGAGGGGGGTGTCGGTTTATCATACCTTCACTTATGCAGTTAAAGGAGGGATGTGACCGGGATCAAGCGTGCATGCATGCAGAGGGGCTTGTCATGTGCTCATTACCATGACAAATGTTCTGTCATCTCCAGAGACATCCTGTGTTAGAGGCCTAATCATTTGCATGAAAATGGAACAGATATGAAACATATCTGTCTGTAAGACACAGCTACCATGCACACTCTGTAGAATTATTTTGATTGTAGTTTCTCCTAAAATAATGTAATGTGGAGCTATGAAATGGTGTCGTGACAATTTTAATTTCTCTATTAATTTGCTTGTAATATGTAACTGTCTGCTTTATTTCGTACACTAGCAATACTGATTTTTCCAAGGATGCTTCAAGGTGTTTTATATAACTTATGGGATGTGGGCAGGTCACTGAAGCATCTATTAGGGATAAATACAGATTTGCTGTATGTCCAACCCTGACCTGGACAAATGTTCTTTCACAGCTAACCTTTTCCAGAGACAGCATATTTAACCATTGAATTTATAATAACCCCCTGATTAAACACAGGCATTTTTCTATTAAAAGTGACATCTTGTCAATTACAATCCTTGTAAAGAAAGTCATTGCATTTTCTGTGAGAAGAAAGGTCAATAGCTTTGTGTAATGAGTAATTGACTCAAGGTGGTATGGCACATACTCTGCACTGATCAAGTTTCAGATGTGATTTATTTCCATATTATTGTCTACCTATCATTACTAATGTGTCATAAAAATGGCTCTGATTGAAGTCGCACTGCTAGGGTCAATATATCAAGTAAAAGGAAAAGATGAAAATTGAGTTTTAATGGAGAGGTAAAGTGAACAGAGGTCTATACATTTAAGATTTTACAAATGGAAAGATAAGGACTAGTGAGTTGTGAATGAGAGACATTTGAATGAAAATGACCATGGTGAAGACATGACACGCAATGTAGATGCTATAGATGAGTTCAATTACTGGATCAGTGGTCCTCCAATACAGGAATTAAGCCAAGTGGTACTAGTAAGCGATTCAAATTCAGAGACATTGGCAAACTATAATAATAATAAAAATAAGAAGAAGAAGAAGAAGAAGAATTGCTATTATTATTGGTACTGTCTTTTGTTTTTGTTGTGTCTCGGTTGCAACTCACAGTTTGTGAAATAACAGTTTATTTGAAAGTCTGTTGTATTCCTGTATTCACTGTATCTTATACCTTGCTTTTTTTTGGTAATGCGGATTGCTATTTTTGTTCTTTTTATATCCTTGGTGTTCCTTCCTGACCTTTAACCAGAAAAACATGAGTGCCTCAATTGAGGAATTTATTAAAGACCATTAAGTAGGTGAGATTTGGTATTGATGCATTTCGGAGAGGACGCTTCCCTGAAGGAGCCCCAGTCTATTAAATTCTACATTCTTGAGACATTACATTATTTTTAAGTAATAAATAATCATAAGAATTTGTCTTAAGCAGCATATATTTTAAAATATACATTTGTCACATATTCTGTATATCCATTTGATTTTAACTTTTTAAAGTTAAAGGCACTGGCCACATATTGTATTATCTCCCTAGAAAATAAAAGAGCTTCCAAGAAAATCTAACACCACTGAGTCGGTAATTATGTTCTTTGCTGTCATTGGTATTGCTTGGACACACAGGACACACAGCTCTCCGAGAAGATGACAAATGAAGAAGAAAATGCAGCATCGATGTGGACAGAAGCACCACGGGGGTGTTAATTTCTTAAGAGCCTGTTCACTTAAATGGCTTTGCAATTAATGTCTGTAGACTATGATTCATTTATTTTGACAGGAATTGTATTTACTCTGAAAGCCTACCAGTACACCAATGAGCACTTATAAATACATATGATTATGTGGGGACTTAAGTTTTCAGGGTTCCCAAAATAGCATGTGCATGAATATAAGCTTCACGTCTAGAGAGATATCAGCACTATGGGAAGATTGATGGTACTGCATTGTAGAATTTAAAGTTCTGTGAAATGGAATCACAGCAAGAGCTTGTAGTAAATTTCTACATTCTCCACCAACAAATCCTTCAAGAGAAGGAATGGGATATTGCTCCTTGGAGTCAGCATTACATCTTGTCATTTGAGACATAATCTGCTTCACATAGCTCTTCACCAGCACATCTCTAGAGAATTTCTGATGCAAATAAGTCAGTTGATCCACTTTTTCAGTCTAAAATTTGTTAAAGCTTTCTTAATGTTTTGCAAATTTTGTACAGCAATCCAAACTTGACTTTCAAGATAAAAGATTCAATGCGTGACATGTACTGTGATGTTCACGCTGGACGAGCAGGCGAGCAGCAACCAAAGAGCAGGCAGGCAGGCAGGATGACGGGCAACGAGGGTTTATTCGGGAGACAACGATGCGCATTACAACAATGACCGACGAAAGACTGAGGAGGACGTGGACTGATATACACTAAACAAGCCGAATTAACAGGGATCAGCTGGGCACAATCGGGGAAGTACGCGTGGATGATGAGGGGGCGTGGCACACACGAGGACTGGACGCGTAGCTCATGACATGTACAATGATATGCATGACAGTATAATGATTTTGGAATTGCAGCTTCAGAGTGGGACAATCAAAACACAAGTCAGGACAAGACATATGAAATTTAACAACATGCACAAAATATTGAATAGTCAGTAAATAAGTACAAATCAATGACAGTGTGCAAAGTACAATGGATAGGTAGTATATGACAATTGGTTGTGGTGTAGGGTGTCAGTCCTTTGTGTGACTCCTATAGTGTCTGGTTCAGCATGGTTACCATATCAGGGTAAAAACTGTTTATAAGTCTGGTAGCATGGGCTTCTATCGGATGGAAGCAGTTTAAAGAAATGATGTCTAGGGTGTGATGCATTGTTATGGAACATAGTCATGGGTGTAGATGGTGGATGCGTTAAGTCTGTAGGCATATTGGTGCTTGTCCTGGGTGTTTGGAACTGTGGATTTGATGTGTGAGATCAGCCTCCTCAAGCATTTAGTAATAATGGGATTGGTTCAACTCGTCAGAAGTCTTTCACTTCACTGGCAGTTGGGTGTTTGGGCACTGGAATGATAATGGCAGATATGAGATGAGGGGGGACAATTCTCAGTGATAGGGAGAGGTTGAAGATCAATGTGAATACCGTAATTTCCGGACTATAAGCCGCTACTATTTTCACTTGCTTTGGACCCTGCGGCTTATACAACGGTGCGGTATCTATCTTTTTTACTGTTAACGGTCGCCAGGGGCGCACTATCTAGGAAGCGCAAGAGCGAGACAGACAGTTCGCGCCAAGGAAGTGTTCATGCACACGCCCTCATTATGGACGTCAAACGGAGAAGTGCATATGATGCTGCTTTTAAATTAAAGGCAATCGATCTGGCTGTATACGATACTGGTATAGTAGGCTCGTTATTTTATTACGGCCGCGTTACTGCACCTTTACTGCTGTGTTGGCACTTTTCAAAAAAGATGCTGGTTATTTTGTTAAGCAGCCGTGTTACTGCAATTTTAGTTTACTGCAAAGTTTGATTGATTGAAAGATTTGTTAATAAATGGGACGCTTTGCATTCCCAAACAGTCATCTCTGTCCCGACAGTCTCCTCCATGGTAACAGGAACCCTTATATATGGTAATTAAACATTAAAACACCTGCGGCTTATAGTTGGGTGCGGCTTATAGTTGGGTGCGGCTTATATATGGAACAACCTGTATTTTTCCCCAAATTTAGCTGGTGCAGCTTATATTCAGGTGCGCCTTATAGTCTGGAAATTACGGTACATTTTTTACCCTCTTCATGTGGGTCTGCTGTATCGGTATGTGGGTAAACCTTTTTCCCAAAATAAGATGGCAGACGTGACACTGATGCTTCTGCTTTGCTGGTGAGAATGGGAGGAGCACATCTTTTCACACGATCCCTCAAGTTAACCAGTTTACTGGAAAAGGGAAGTGTCTTTGGACTTGAAATAGCTTTTGTCTGATCCCCAGACTTCTCAAATTACTATCATATTTCAGAAGGCATTTTACAACCACTGTTCCTTAATCATCTCCTGTCATCTTGTGTCTGTTACACAAAACCAAAACTGGAGCTTTCACAGAACTGTGTACAGTAGAATGCTTATGGATGTTACTTATTGATTTTACATAACTCAAAAATGATCATTATGTGGCATCATGTGGTCCCAGTACTACACTCATGTAAAACATCTTTGGTGTTTAGCAGTCAGTTCTTTATGTGTTTGACCTGTGTGTTTCTGGGTAATGTAGTATTGACACTGTTTTTCACCTCTTGGCTTAGAGTTGACAGTGAAGTACTCGGTCCTTCACTCAGACCGGAGGGAGACAGGCTGGTGTTTTTAAAGAGGGACCCTGGACTGAATGGCCTGTATGTTTGTGAGACATCAAACCAGTATGGCCGAGTTACTGGGACCCTCTTTGTATATACAGGTAAGGATCAGTGCAAGGGGCATTTAGTCTATACAGTATTAGTAATAGTATTAATAATAATGTGACGCTTTTCAGCATGAGCCAGCAGAGGGCAGCCTTTTGCACACTACTGATGATTCAAGTTCTTCATGGAAAAAATATCTCAAATAGCAGGAATAAGCTCTTCTTTTTACAGATGTTGCCCGATGCTACTATGGAGGCCTGATTGCAGCCATTTTGGTTTTGTTTTCTGCACTCGGTCTCTTGAGCTTCTACACATGGAAGACAGTGTTACAGCAGAGGTAACTTCACTTTATTTATGTTGCTGAGATGAGCATGATTCTGAATTGGAGTGAAGCACATCTCTTAGCTGACTGGTGTCTGCGTTTCTGCAGGAATCCAAGAAGATCAAGTTCACTCCAGGTATACATGAGCTAAATTAAATAATCATCTTTAATTTGCTACTGATGGGAGACTCCTTCACAGGAAGAGTCACAATTTAAAAACATGTATATTTGGATGTTGACAGGAGGGCGTGGACATGCAGGAACAACAACAGGAATCACAAGAATAGGAATCACAGTTTAATCCTCTTCCTACACTGGAACATCCAGAACTAAAGACACTAGTTTCAACCAGGCCGCTGTTTTACCATTGCAGGAAGGCAGCGAAGCCGTGCCGTCCAAACAGGAGTTTTATTTACAAGAACAGGGCAGACAGAGATGAACATTACTACATCAATA
>JAODKF010000002.1:23711399-23723257 GCA_026779585.1 Mormyrus proboscirostris | reverse complement strand
CTCTTTACTTTATACTTTATTTCCCTAGTAAACCATCTAGGTTGCAATTTCCTAGATTTATTCTTGCTGGAAACAGGATGGCAATGAAAATCAAGATGTGCTGGTTGCAGAGCTGAAGGGGCGTGGAATCTCTAAGAAAACCTCAAGGGGTGTGGAGTCTCCTGGGAAACCTCAATGTCTACCAAGGGGGTTCTACCAAAAATTCACTAGACACTGTGCACTAGTTGGCCAAAGGCACAAAAGCTAATGCAGTTATAGACTGGGCTTCACAGGAGTTAGGCTTGTTTCTTTTTTGCTGAAGTTGCAATAAATCGCAATCCTCAACAGTGAATTTGCAAAAACACTACATTATAATTTCTTTAGATCCATTATTAATGCACCTACTTGCCCAGTAAAAATTCCTGATTGATGATGTCTGTGATACAGGCAAATAGCCTGCAGTGTATGGAAGAAAATACAGCCATAATTAGTTCCAGTGCAACTAAAACATATGGAAAATTCTCACCATTTAGTTAACATAACATTAGTTTAAAACTTCTAACCATTTGGAAATGGAATGTTAGGTTTTGTGCACAAATGTTTTAGTAGGGTGCACGTCCGTTTCCTAGGGCGGAAAGCGATTTGGCTCACCATTGTAATAGCAACCCGCCGTAGCCTTTTAAAAGTGAGATGACGTCTGATTGGTTTATTGCTTGTTATGCCTAAAACACACCTCTAAATAATTATGATAGTTACAACAAACTTTTGCACTATGCGCTGGCGCATAGTCTGTTTTTTTTCCGCCGTGAAAATAGCAAAATGGATTTGGACGTGCGCATAAACGTTAGTTGCCCTTTTAGCGTTGCTTTGATCATCAAAATAGAGACTTCAGCCGTCTCAATCTCAATGACAATGTCAATATTGCAATGGGAAATTGTGAGAAAAATAATAAATAAAAATATGTTGACAGCTACTTTGGGAGACATTTTTGCTTCCTAAAGCCACATGCAAATACACTTTGTGGCACCTTTTGGAATGATGGCACACTGACTGATATACACGATGCATGAGAGATTCATTCATAAGCATTGTTTGCCACTTTGGTACTAAGATAAAAGTAATAAATATATTCATCCATCCATCCATTCCTCCATTTTCTGCAACTTCTCCTATTCAGGGTGTAGAGAATTAATATATCATAAACACAAAAAGCCAAATGACTATTCAATGGTAATTTTTAAAATAACCTTCTTTTGTAAATGTTCTGAGCTGCTAAAGCACTCATATACAAACAAGAAAAGCCACAGTAAAGCTGAAAACCATCTAAAGAAATTGAATGATTGCTACATTAATTTGAAAACCAAGCTCAGATATTCAATTTAGAGGTATGACTATCAATGGAAAAGAACCCATTTAGGTTAAATGACATTTTGTTCTGGGACATGTTTGGACAATTGTAGGTGTTAATATTTTAATTAAAGGCCATGCAATTTGGGCACTGATAGTTCGAACGCACATTCTCAGGCTTGAGGAAACTCAATTTATTGTTTATGCACAGGCAATTCAGGCTCATTTCTTGAGACAGAATACCTTCTGATATCCTGAAGGGAGGTGTGCCACCAATAAACAGTGGCTAAAAATAAGATACTTATTAAAATTCAACATCTGAGAGAACAAAGAGGGAAATGGCAAGATCACGGCACGGTGAGTACATAAAACAGCACCGTCCTCTGTAAATCTTTTCACCTGCAAGTGACAACCTGGTGTCCACTCATTATGAGTATTTGCATAGAATATGTGTATTCTATATTTGAAATGTATGTTTATGTTATTAAGTCCAGGTCACAGGAAGCCTGCAACCGCAGGGCAACATCCTGGATGGAATCATAGTCAATTGCAGGGAGCGCGATCACACTATGGGAACCGCAGGACTGTAAGAGGAAAAGCGTTTATGCTGTGGAAAACGTATAAAACGACATTCCCACTATTGAGGGATGAAACGATGTTATACACAGTAAAGTTCAGCCTAAAGAATCAGATGTAAAATGCAAAACGTCATAAAACAGATATGTTCACTCGAGCATTTATCACAAATATGCTTACTTAGCGTACAGCAGTATATGTAACATTATGCATACCAAAGCCAGGTGCACAGTATATATGGGATTTTTATCCTAATCAGACATGCATGATAGCTGCAGCAAATGAGAGAGGATGAAGCAGCACTGAAATGTTTACTTTTTTTCTCTTCACTTCATTTTTTTCATGGTTCATTGGTACAATATGGCTACCATATTATGGGCTGTTTCTCCTCTCTCCATTAGTATCCATCCCTCCACATCCTCCCCTGCTTGTGGTCATTTTATGGCACGGTGCACAAAATTAAACTTATGCAAAGAATTATGATTTTGGACTTGGGTTTAGATCTATGTTTCTGTTTTCTTTACTTTTAACTTGTTATATCTGCCTTTTAAATTAGCTGATGGTTTGTCATAACTGTTGTAGCTAAATGCACTACACGCTACACGAAATACTGGGGATACAAACTATTGCCACAGTGTCTTATTTGTAATGTCATAATCATAATTTTCACTTGATTGTATATGGTGAGATTCATGATGTCAGCCCAGACCTTCTTTATCCCAGCAACGTACTCCAGGTCCTTTGTGCAGAAACCTTGGCTTTTCCAGGGCAGCTGGCAAATGAAATCCTTACAGTGTGTCCTTTGTCTGCCCAGGGGATACAGCATCTTCCCAATGGAGCATGTCTGGCACAAACCCAATTGAGCCCGACAAGGAGACATTCTTACAGAAATGCCTGAGTCACCTCAACCATCCCGTCTAGATGTTGAGGAGTAGCAGTTCTACATCAATAACGCCCAAGATCCCTGAACTCCTTACCCTAACCTAGAAATCCTCCAGAGAAACCTCATTTCAAGCACTCGCATCTGTGACCTTGTCCTTTCAGTCACTACACAAAGCTCATTACCATAGAGGAGATTAAGGATGTAGATTTACGGATAAACCAGCACCTTCATCCACAAATTTAGGGTTCAGCATAACCAGACAAGTACAAAACCCACAGAGTTGTCACCGTAGATGAAATCCTCCCCCAATACTAGAATGAAACCCCAAAATACTTAAACTCTTCAAGGCAGATAAGTTCCTCCCCATTACAAGTGAGCATCCGTTTTTTTTCAGTAGAAAACAGTGGCCTTCTATGTAGAACACTAATTCTATTCTTCGTTGCTTCACACTCAGCCACAAATATTTAATTGTTTGTACACCAAAGGGCCACGATCAGATTAGACCAAGAGGATGACATCACATGTTAGCATCAGTGCTGTCACCCAAATTCTCCACGGTGGACACAGCATAGTCTTCTGGAACTAAACTATACATTTAAGTTTACCCAAATATCTTAATATGTAAAAAATTTGACTTTAAATTTTAATGTTAGCAGGTTAGGGTAGGTTAATATAGATATTACTTTATTACTTTAAACGTCAGAAATAATATTACCCGATTTCGATATTACTTCACTACAAGCTCACTACACAAAAATAGTGCACCAAAATAACAGCGCCAGTTTATAAATAAATAAATCACAAACAATATCAAAGAAGGGATAATGAATTATGCTAGATTTTCACCAATTAAAATTACCATACCTTGGAATATTAGGGTTTTTATAATAATTAAAAGCAGTTAAAGTTTCCCGGTAAAAGGTATTTAAAGAGGATGTTTAAGTTCAGTTCAAGGTGATATCAAGCTGACATTTTAGATGAGATATACGAGAGCAGCTGGCAGGTAATATTTTAATCATAAATTAAAAACAAAATCAATTAATGCAATAATTAATGCATTAAAAAATACAAGTCAGATATGACACTCAAGTCTCATTACTGCAAGATCAGTATTTTCTCTTTCCCTAATGAAGTTTTTTTTATTTTGCTTTTCCTTAGTCAATATTGTATGTCGTTTTAGCAATATATTAAATACAAAACATGAAAACAATACAAATAGGAATTAAATCAATCCTGTTGTCACACTATACATTGATTTATATTGTTTCTTCCTATTTTTTTTTTTTCATTCCATGTATTCTTTACTACATTCAACAATTCTGCATGTCCTCGATTTAATGACGGTAGAGTGTAAGAAAAGCCTTTCAGTGGGGTTAGGAGGAGATTCTTTTCGTTCATGTCCACATTGCTGACTTAGCAGAAGAGGAGTTAAGTCGGATAAGTGGGTCTCACAGGGCCAAAAGAGTTCAATAAAGAAAGACAGACCAGATGTTAATGATTATAGATTTCAGAGGTCGGAGTAGAATATTGTATCAGTTGTTCAAATCCAATCAAAATTTTTAAGCTTTTGTATCATGTAAAGGCTTAAACATGCATTCATCAAACACTACCAGTACCACTAACCAAACTATCAATCTCTCCTTAGATTCTTCTATAATTCCTCTACAACACACCGCACGTTTTTGGAAAACAGTTAGCATTCTAATATATTTACATATTTATGGCCATATATCTGGAATTAATACAGCATGGGGAGTCAGCCTGCTGTTTATATAAAATAGAATAGAGCAAATGAGACAAGGATGTCAAGATGGCTGATTCTCACGTATATACATAAATGAAGTGTCACACAATACATAAATTTTCCACACTATACTAACTTGTTGAAAAAGAAAACAGATTTTACACCTCTATTCTTGATCTTTTGCATAAAAATGTGTCTGAGCTGTGAAAGGGAGAGTAGGGATATTTGCATTATTAAATTAGATTGCTGTGATGAATTGTTACAACGTAACTTGAAACAATATCACAGTTCTCCCCGCAGTATATATTGTACAGTGGTTTATTTTTATACACAATACATTAAAATGTCGGGATCAGATATAGCATGAGTGTCTTAAATCTGGCTCCATATACACATCAGTAAAAACAATGTATCTAAAAATATCACCTGGACCACATTGCTTGAACCCCTTGTGTTTTTCTCATGCTAAAGACAAGTCAGCTTTACGTACCATTCCTCTGTTCCAGTATTATATGGAAATCTAAATATATGAATGTATGAAGGGAGACAGATGCAATATCTATAAGGTAATCATTTCACCCTGTTTAGAAATTGTAAGAAGGTGGTTTCCAACTGAGTTAGGAGGACCTTTGGGGTGCGATAAGTGACTAACGAAAGCAGGAGGAGAGCCCTTATACTAAATGGTTGTTTTACAACGCACAGCAGCATTTTAACCCTCTAAAAATATCACACATTAGCTAACCTGGAGTTTTTCACAATAATTTGGCTGTCATGCTCAAAATTTTTTACATATTTTAGCACTTTCTATACCATAGCATATTTCATACTATCTGATCCGACACTCTATGTCCACAAATTAGGTTTGCCATACTGTTGCAAGGGTTAGGCTTAGAAAGGTTATGGCTTTTTTGAGACATAAAAGCGTATTTTTATGATTGTTCATGACCAGTGTATAATGAGAAACCATAGTTTAGTTTGATGCAGTAGTATATTAAATGGATGTCCCGCAATTAGTTTCAATATGGATTACCAGAAGATCTGATAAAAGTAGAGTGTGTGTGTGTGTGTGAGCGGGTATACCTTACCTCATGGGGACACAACGTGATGTTAATTTTTTTTCCATATGGAAACCCATAAGGGAAAACTATTTTATAAAAATCCGTGACTGTAATAAAAAAACTAAAATTGCAAAATGTATTTTATTTGGTTACTTATGGTTATGATTAGGGCTGGGTAGGGGTTAAGGTTGTCATTAGTTAGCATTAGCATTTTTCCCAAAGAAATGAATGAGTGATCCCCAAAAAGATATGATTACACGACTCTGTGTGTGTGTGTGTGTGTGTGTGTGTGTGTGTGTGTGTGGTTGCGGGGGGATAGAGTGTTGTTCAGTGTTCCCAAGTTAAATTAACTTTCTGAGAACACAAAAATGACAATCACTCTATCAAACTTTATTCACAGATTTAAATTAGTACAAAAACTCCTCCTAACATCATCTTCAACTAAGAGAGTGAGATTACCTACTCCTCAATAATAGGTTCAGAGCCTTTTGTTTTCCTCTGGTCACTGGCAATCTCTGTGTTGACAAACAGGGGAAATTTCTCAGAATGTGAATGAAGGAAGAATAGTACTGCAGATGTTCTCTCAGAAACTGGAGCTGACAAAATTACATATAACCGAAATTAACAGTCATTGCATTAGAAGGAATATGGAGTAAATACTGGCAATTCCTTACAGACTTATGATTTTTTTTCCCAAGCAGACTTAAAAGCTCATTTGAAATTCACTGTTATTGCAATAAATGTAGAACTATTAGTTAGTTGATAACAACAACAATAATAATAAAAGAATAATGAAAAAAATAACAGGTATGTACACTATGTCTCTGTATATTGTCCCCCAGAATATTGAACTTTAAGAAGTTAAGGACCACTGCTTCAGAGCTATCTCTGGTGAACCTGCTATGTACTTACTCAAATTCCTTAACTTTACCTTTTATCAATTACTTAAATCTCAGAGTCAGACTTGATATGGGGAGCTGCTGTCCAATGAGATTAGGTGTCAGGCCATCGCTGCCGCTGATGGGTTCGGCCCAATCCCACTTGCACTCTAGTTATCCCTGTTACCGTGTGATAGCATTTAAATGTTTGTCAGATCTGAGGCTCCTGCTGAGTGCGGCTATTATTTTTATCCTGTCAGAGCTGTCACTCTGAATCCAGGGCCATGTCAGCCAAGCTCTGTTCCCTACAGCAAAATGAGAAAGGGGCTGCTCCTCCAGCATTGGTCACTGTCTTAGTATCCTTAGTATTACACACGCCCGTGAAAGCATCGAAACAGTATTAGCGGTAACAGCAGTAGTTTTGAAAATGCAAATTAATAAACACTAGCTGCAACAACGACGACAGCAACACGATGACAGCAACAACAATACTAATAATAACAATAATACATTCATTTGTTCATTTTGAAATGACCGTCCGTACTCATTAAATTGCTGACAGCATGCTATCACCAGAACTCTGTTAAGCATATATTAAAATTTGACCGAGATCTCACAGTGAGCCAGTGGCGTGGTGCAGCAGAGCTATGCACTGTGCCACGCTATATTTCTTTGTCTATATTTTAGAATTTGATGGTATTGCAACAGTTATGTGCATCTCGTGAAAAAAACTGTCTTGTAATGAGTATTGCTGTAGGAGTGAGTAAATCTAAGATAAAGGTAAATTCAATAATAGTTCATTTGAGGTGATGTAATCTTGTACTTTTCCCATTTTCTTTGATTTTAACAATAGAACTCATTATTAAATAACCCGTCTGTCTTTATCTCCTTCAGCACTGCTTTTCCTGTTGATGGTTGCAACAGTAGTGTGCTAAATCAGACTTCCATCAGACCACACTTCTCTTACCAAGGCCTTAGACTCCGGCTTGTACTGGGGGATGTCCAGACAATACTAAATTGCAGGTCCTCCAGTACATCCTGGGTCTACACTGGGGCCACTGTCCAGTGGGGCATGCCTAGAAAAGTTGCTATGGGAACATACCAGATGATGCCTAAACCACCTCAGGTGGTTCTTCTCAATCCAAAGGAAGAGCAGCCGGCTTTTGAGGTCCCTCAACTCATCACCACGTTTCAAAGAGTTAGCGTAACAACCCTACCGGAAACCTTTATTCTGACTGCTTGCACATGCAAATTGTTCTTTCGGTCACTACCCACAGTTTATGGCTATAGTTAAGGATAGGGACACGCATTGACCAGTGAACCACAAGTTTTATCTAATGACCGAGCTCCCACTTCATTACCTGTTTGTGCTCTCTAAACTACAGGGAGTGCCTGTCAATCTTCTTACCATCACTCTTGAACCTGATGTATTTAAATGTACCCTTTAAGAACAGACCCCACCAACTCCACCTCTAATTTGAAAGTGCTGATACTCCAGCTGCGTCACGCACGTAACAGTGAACCGCTCAAGTAAATGCGGGAGGTCCCAGTCGAATGAAGCACAGCATCATCTTTAAATAGAATGGATGTCACCTCTAGCCCTCCATATTGGACAGCCTTCCAGCCATGTTTGCACCTTCATATCTTGTTCATAAAAATCACAAACAGAGGTTAGCACAACGCATGCCGATTCCAAAGGTCAGCATCTGTTCTTATGACTGTAAATGGCCAAACAGGAAGTAGGGCACCCAGTACCCCTTATATCAGCAGCACCTCAGAGAGTTTATGTTCGCCTTACTGTATGCCTTCTTGCAATTTACAAAACACACGTACATTATATCATCATATTTTCACAAATGCTCTCAATGATTCGCAAGGAAGGGAAATCAGTCCATTATTCTTCCTGTATCTGAGGTTCAACTATCAGTTGCTGGACATCACAGCCAGCCAATATACAGTCTATACCGTGAGTGCGGAGTGGAGGAAGAAACTCTCCATTCTTCCCAGTTGTTCTTGCTCCTACTCTGTTCAATGTTTGTATGGACTGGGTGTTTGGCAAGGTTATGGGGCCCAGCAGCAAAGAACTCAGTTCACTTTGGAGTTTTGTTTCTGGGTCTGAAGGCTGTTGTTAACCTGCTCACCTCTGTACATTTTATTTATTTATATATTTCTTTGTTTGTTTTGCTGGCATCACGTCTTCAACTTGGTGGTTCTGGATGCCTGCAACTGGTCTGCATCCCTGTGATGCTGATTATTGCCATCTTGTTTTTCTGGTCTGTAGTCTTGGTTAGCCAGAATTCTGCAGCTGTGCTGTAGGGCTGCTGGAGTTACTTCTTGGCTTCTTAGTTCAGATTTTCTTGGGTGTATCAGGACTTTAGCAGTCATTCACTCGCTCACTATCTCCTATCCAGGAAAATCTATGTAGTTGATTATATAGGGATTTAGCACTGAAATACCACAACAGTTATGAACACTGTATGTTCTAGGATGTTCTATTTTCTTATCTTGGCAACCTTTGGCAGATGCATTTGTGAATAGCAAAATAGAATAATGATACATTGTTCATCCCTGAGGGAAAATTGTCTTTTTACCTATTTCATCTTGCTTTCCATGAAAAACACAGATACAGATACAGGTGAGAGCGAGCTTGAGGGTCACAGCCCATGACTGGCCATCGTTCAGTCCCCTTGGAAAAATTAAGGTAAGGGGCTTTGTTCAAGAGTCAAACATTGGCATCACTCTGCCAGGCACAGGATTTGAACTGGCAAACTTTCAATCACTGGCAGAGAGTGCTAATCTCAGAGCCACAGATTGCCACCAGTCCAGCCATAGTATAAATAAACTAAAGGCTATGGAGTGAATATGAATATGTACGTCTGTCATTTATTTCACTATTAACTTTAGTCACTGGAGAGATTGTCAGTGTCATTATTACTTCATCCTCATTTTCAGTTTTCTGGTTCCTGTTCCTGGTTTCCCCACTTCTTTATACTGTACCTTTAGTCTATTTTGTAAACTTCATGCTGGAGCTTTTCATCCAGTCAGCAGCCACCAATTCAGACAATTAAAAATATTATGTAAATTAAACAAAATGCTACGATTTAGTTTATTTTGCTAGCCCCTCTACCTCCTCCTGTTGTGTTTTTTGTGTCTGAAGAAAAAAAATCAAAAAACCAGAAGTCCTGTAAAGCCTAAAAAACAATGCACATTACTGATTAACAAATACATGCTGTCTTAGCAAACTATTTTTTATAATCTGCATGCATTATGAAGATTGTATTGTTCAGAAATTCTTAAATATTCTTAAAACTGAAACATGCATACTTTTTTTGTAGTAATTAGTAATGCATATAATGTGTTTACCCAACCAGTACTTTTAAACGTGACATATTATGTCTAAACATGATCAATAAGGTATATCACATACTGTCTCTTTCTGCTTGATTTGGGTAAAAAGTTTTATTTTTCAAAAGAAAATCTGATGCCTTCGACATATGTGATGTTAACTTCTTTTATCATTGGAGAACAATAATTAAAATTGAGTGTTTTGTAATTAACTTGTGATAGATGATTAATGCAATCAATAGCGCTTGTCCTTTTTGTCTGTAATACATGAAAAATGCCAGACAGCATTGAGGTGTTTCTGATGGCATGAAAAAAGATCAAGATTGTCACAAAAACCCAATGTGACTTGGCTGCAGGTATCACATGACATGAAAATACAATAAAAAGATAATTTAATTCCATTCCAAAGAATGAATATGGCCCAAAAGAAACAGTGTCTGTAGTAATTACATCTTGGGTGATAAACTATCCATCCATCCATCCATCCATTTTCCAAAGAGCTTCCCCCACATGCTGAGTGATCTCGGGCACACTGAGACACTGTGGGGGCTCCGGAGTCTATCCTGGAAGCTACGGGCACAAGGCGGGGAACAACCCAGGATGGGGGGCCAGCCCATCGCAGGGCACACACACACACACACACACACACACACACACACACACACACACACACACACACACACACACACACACACACACACCATTCACTCACACATGCACACCTATGGGCAATTTAGTAACTCCAGTATGTCTTTGGACTGTGTGGGGGAAACCAGAGTGCCCAGAGGAAACCCCACGACGACACAGGGAGGACATGCAAACACCACACACATGTAACCCAGGCGGAGACTCGAACCCGGGTCCCAGAGGTGTGAGGCAACAGTCCTAGTAAGTAAGTAAATAAATAAATAATAATAATAATAATAATAACAATAATGATGATGATCATCACCATGATCTGAAACTGTTCGGATGGTAAGCGATTTACATATCACAAAAAATGACTCTGAGATATGATTTCATAAAAAAAAAAAAACACAAGAAAACATCTTTTCTCTGCTTTTACTTTTATGCTGTTGCTGCTGATGTCTTCTTTGAGGAATAATTGTTATTATACGGTACTCATCCATCCATATTTCCACTACGGTTTTAATGCCTCCCTCAGGATGAGATACTTGCAGTAGATGTAAAGCACTACTTTATGTAGAAGTTTCAGCTTCCTCCTTTGCATAATCTTTGCAAATTTATGTAAACCATCATTTTTTTCATTTTTTCAATCATTTTTCACTCGCTAAATCTGAAAATGCTTTGCACATTTGCCTTCTAGATAATGCGTGTAATCAAATTAAAAACAAAAGCTGTTTTAAAGAATTTGATTTTAATTATTAATCCCTTTATTACCTTTCGATATGCTGGATTACATCTACAAACTAAAGGTGACTTTCATAGATAGTTAGCAGCCTCTGCTCCCAACGCATAAGCCTCTTTGCCATTGTCATAATGACAAATACTTTAAAAATACCTGAAAAGCTTCACAGTGAATCCCAAAAGTGGATAATAAATGGCACAAATTTAATATTTTTTCAACCTGAAATCTCTTCTGAACAGACACACCATGCAGTATTCGATTAATTCAATTAAACCTTGTGTCTATGCTTTTTTGTAACGGAAATAATTTTGAAATAATTACATGCACTAAATGCCATGTTTTTTTCCCCCTCCATATAACTAATTAATCCCATTTGCAAAACATTAATCCTACCTTCAAGATACCTTTGGGAATATGGATCCACCTTTTGGCAGCCTCCGCTGCTTTGTACATTTTAAGTCTTATCTTATAAAACACAATATTTTACTTGTAGGAATTCAGAAATGGTATGTGATTGCTTGTTTGTGTAGGTTCCTGGTAAAAGGCAAAGGACATGGTACAAGGTTAAAGTCTGGAGTTTTACAGGAAAGGAAGTCTTTGGTGATGGCTTGGCAGTCATCACTATTGAAAGAACTGTACGGGATTCTGATATTTAATCTTATTAATATTGTATTATAGG
>JAODKF010000002.1:23670930-23685287 GCA_026779585.1 Mormyrus proboscirostris | reverse complement strand
CTCAGTCTCCTTTGCTTGAGGCTGAACAGATTTAGCTCAACTAACCTTTCCTCTTATGACATTCCTCTAAGACCAGGAATCATTCTTGTGGCCCTACACTGCACCTTTTCTAAGGCATACTTAGATACAATCATGACTGAGGCCTATCCGACTTGATGAACAAATGTGTCGTGGCTTTATTGATGATATCCTCAGTTATTATCCTTCTCCTGAGTAGCATGTTCAACATGTCTTTGTAGTTCTCCAGCGATTGTATGACCACCACCTCTACGTCAAGGGAAAGAAGTGTGAATTCCACTGCCAGACTGTAAGTACCTGGGGTACGTTATCCAGCCTGGATCAGTGGCGATGGACAACAACAAGGTAAAAGTGGTCAAGGAATGGTCACTTCCGTGTATGCTAAAGGAATTGCAGCAGTTCACTAACTTTGTAGCATGAATTTCTGCCAGGTGGCCGTGCCTCAACTTCTCTCATCCGGACAAAAGGTCCAGTCCTCCAGTTGAGGCCAGAGGCCATCACGACTTTTTGCAAGCTCCAGACAGCCTTCTTCTCTGCTCCAGCCCTCATGCAACCCGACCCCAAGCTCCCATTTGAGGTACAAGGGGACACCTCAGAGGTAGGAGTGGGAACAGTCCTGTTTCAATGACACAAAACTACTGGATGGCGACAGCCGTGTGCATATTATACTAAAAAGTGAACAACATGCAAAAGTAACTATGATGTGGGAAATCGCAAGCTACTGGCTATAAAGCTTGCTCTGGAGGAGTGGCATCATTAGTTAGAGGGAGTAAAACATCTATTCATAGTGTACACTGATTACCGTAACTTTGAGTATTTGCAAAATGCCAAACGACTGAACGTGTGCCATTGAATGTGTGCCTTTGATTTCAAGGTTTCTTACCTGCTTAGTGCAAAGAATCAAAGAGCTGATGCCTTACCTTGACATTATGACCACCTAGAGGCTAACAATCAACCTTGTCCAATTCTTCCACCTTCGTGTTTTGTGGGCCCAGTGGTGTGGGACTTGGACGAGACCATACAGGCAGCTAGCAGAAAACATCCACCACGACCCACCTGCCCGACCTGTAAGATTTTTGTGCCTACTAGATACTGTACAGCCATCATACAATTAATGCATACGTCTCATAGCACGAGTCGCCCCGGGGTAGCTGCTACCACCAGACTCCTCTCCTGCAGGTACAGTATTAGTGGAAAGGATCATGGAAGAACACAGAGGAGTATGTTGCATCTTGCCCTCACTGTTCTCAGTTAAAACCTTCCAATCCACCGCCAGCTGATCTACTTCAACCACTGCCTGTACCTTCCTGTCCTTGGTCCCTCATCACAGTAGACTTTATAATTGATCTTCCTGCATCCTTGTGGAACAGTGGTTCTAACCATTGTTAACTGATTTCCCAAGATGCGCAGCCTCGTTCCCTTTCCAAAATTCCTGTCGGCAAACGAGTTTGGTCCAATACCCGACGACTCTTGGAGCACAGGATCCAACTGATATTCACCAATCGACAACGACATCCAGCCTCAACCTACCAACCGGGACAACGGGAATAGCTGGTCACGTGTAAGAAGTTGGCTCCACGTTTTATCGGCCCCTTTAAGATGTTAGGTCCAAATACTTATTAACTACTGCGGATTGTCTTTCCCCTACTTTTTATGCCTCTTTGCTTAAACCTGTGAATTACAGCATAGCGCACTCCTGCATAAACGCTGTCATCCCTGACTTGATCGCTTCCTACCTTCGTGATCACCCTCAGAAGCTCGGGCTGTGTCCTCGGGGCCGGCCCCGACACCTGTTTGGGCCTCCAGTAGGTAGGTACTGTCACACTCAGACAGGCGAGGAGCCAATGTCCTGCTACTGTGTGCTCCCCTTCGCATATGGTGATCCCTGTTTTCAACTGACAATTTCAATAAAAAACTATACAACAATTTAGTTGTACAAATATGGGGTAGTGTCAAGCAATATACTGTAATATTCATTCTGAATTACTGAGGGTCCGAATGACTGTTTTGCAGTTGAGTGTTTAGCAGTTATATACTGTTGGTTGCTCAGTTTACTTGTTGTAGCTGGTCTCCAAGAGATACAAACCTGCATAAGAGTTAAAAGCAAGTTATTTAACTCTGCAAGGTCTGTACTTCCAAAGCCAGGTTGAACATGTTTATCATAAGTAGTTTGGCTATTTTAAAGCTACTGTGATAGCTACTTTGACTTAAGTGAAGCATGGCTTCCAGTGACTGACTAAATGATGCTGTTACACTTTAGTTTAATCTATATATAGAACTTGTGACTGTGTAAGATGCTTAAGTTAACCTCACGCTTGACAATAAGGGTACATTGACATTGCAAGTAACGCAATGTTTTTTTTTCGGGGATGCATCAGAATGTATTAGCATTTACACTACAAATGATTTGTGGTCAAATGCATTCCAGATCATCTAGTGGTTTGAGTGATCTCAATTTGTCTTGGTGGTCATCCATACTTGTATTTAGTACTATTGACTTGATCCAATTGCTCAGGGCACATTTTAAAACCAAGTGTAGCAGGGTCTAAAAGTACTTAATAATAAGCATGCCACTGATGATGAAGTATTCGATAAACATTGTATAAAACAAAAGCCATTCTGATTAAACTGTTGTTGTAGCATTAAATGCACAATAAGTGTATTTCATCAAGTCAACATTCATGTCAGCAATTTCATTAAGGAAAGAATGTGCAAATTATCAGTTATGGGATATACTGCAGGAAATTGTGAGATAAGGCAAAAAATGAAAGAGTTAAAAGTGTCAGGAAATTTTAGAGTGAAGTTTAAGTTATTTGACAGTGGCCTGCATTTGACTGCAAAATTTCAAATTTAAATGTGACTTCACTGGAAGCCCCATGTCAAGTTTAATGTAAAAATCAGTGTGGGTCATAAAAATGTCCTGGATAAATCCTGGAAAATGATTTCCTGAAAATGGTGGGAACCCTGAGCGGTTAAAGTTAAAATGAAAAACAATCACATAAGCAGCTTTAGCATTTAAATATAAATGAGCATTTGGCTTCCAAAAACTTGATAAAATCTCAAATACCTTAAATAATTTTCAAACATATTCTCTAAAAGTGCTTTAATTAAACGATAAAAATAATACCAAAGCCACAAACATATATTGTATTTTTCATTTGTTAACATGCAGAAAACATAACTTTTAAGCTTTAGTTAATATTGTGTCTGCCTAAATCCTCTAAAAATGCTGTTAACAAGGGTTTCAGTGGAACGTACAGAGCTTGCTAACTTGCCGGTTGCTGATAGTAGGGGGTTAGTGAGCCACAGCAGCACTCCTGGCAGGCATGTACACAGCAGAGGGCAAGTACACTGAGACCATGGGAAACCTTGTCTCATCACACTTTGTATATGGATAAAGCCATTGATGACAATGAAGTAACCTTAACCTTATTTTCAGCAAGCTATTTACTGTAATTGGCCTTTGCCAGGCAACTCCTCCCACCCCATACACACAGACACAGACACACACACTATAACCTAATGATTTTGTTCAGTTTCAAATTAACACTCCCGAATGTCAATTTTGCCTATACGCGACCCATTCCAGAAGGCTGTTCCTGAACTGATTTGGTCAAAGACTGAATCTGAAGTTTTTCCCATAAAAAGTAATGTAAATTGGATTAATACATTCCAGATCCACAAATGGTTGCCTTTTTAAACCTGTATAAATATATACCTAATGCTAAAACCAAAAATAAAAACTTTAAAACCCATAAATGCATGAAATAAATTTAAAAAAATGATTTTACCATTTCATACAAGTAGTGAGATCAGACACATGAATGCCTCTATCATACTTTGCAATTACTTCCTTTTTAAGCTCTATTGTGGTTCTCACAGCTTTGCTTTTTGCTTTGGTGCTATCATTAACCTTCTTAGGACCCATGGTGGTTTATTTAAAAACAGAACAAGAGCAACTAAAGCAAAAAAAATATGACAATATTCACAGCACAGTTTGGCGGAGATGTTCACTATGCAAACATTAGCAGTGAACTGACTCATATGCATGCATTTTCTCCTTTGTTTACACATAAAAAGATGTGTTTTGTCAGGCAGGTTTTAGCATAAAAGGCTTCATTGGTTGTACGAGATGTGAGACATTTGATAACTGAGGTTCCACTATTTTTCCACGATAGAATATCATGAAAAAACAGCCTCTCCACTCATGCAACAAACACATTATCATTCTTGTATGGGTACTACATAGCATGTATCCTCTCTTTCATATATGAGTCATACATGTATGATAAACTATATTGCTAAAAGTATTGGGAAACCTGCCTTTACACACACATGAACTTTAATGACATGCCATTCTTTATACATAGGCTGTAATATGGAGTTGGCCCACCCTTTGCAGCCATAACAGCTTCAGTTCTTCTGGGAAGGCTGTCCATAAGGTTTCTTTCACTGGAAGGAGCCAAACCCCAACCACTGAAAAACAACCCCACACCATAATCCCCCCTTCACAATGCAGTCAGGCAAGTACTGCTCTTTTGGGAACCTCCAAACCCAGACTTGTCCATCGGACTGCCAGACAGAGAAGCGTGATTCATCACTTCAGAGAACACGTCTCCACTGCTGCAGAGTCCAGTTCCGGCGTGCACCACTGCATCCGACACTTTACATTGTACTTGGTGATATAAGTCTTGGATGCAGCTGCTTGGCCATGGAAACACATTCCACGAAATTCTCTACACACTGTTCTTGAGCTAATAAAGACCACATGAAGTCCGGAGGTCAGTAGCTATTGCAGACAGTTGTGACTTCTGCACACTCCGCGCCTCAGCATGCGTTGTCCCCGCTCTGTGATTTTACGTGGCCTACCACTTTGTGGCTAAGTTGCTATTGTTCCAAATTGCTTCCACTTTGTTACAATACCACTAACAGTTGACTGTGGAATATTTAGTAGCGAGGAAATTTCACGAATGGACTTATTGCACAGGTGGCATCCTATCACAGTACCATGCTTGAATTCATGGTACCGCGCTTGAATTGAGTTCCTGACAGTGATTCATTCTTTTGCAAATGTTTGTAGAAGCAGTCTGCATGCCTAGGTACTTGATTTTATACACATGTGGCTATGCAAGCAATTGGAACACCTGAATTCAATGATTTGGATGGTTGTCCCAATACTTTTGGTAATATAGTGTATCTAATCTAACATGATAGTGACGGTCACGTTAGTATATGACCACATTTGGATTGTATTGCATTCTAAGTGAAGCATACTAAACATATGGCCATTATAAAACAAAGAGTCAGTTGCATTCATACAGCACCCTTTCATATGGGAATATCCCCAGATTTCCCCAGATGCCCATTTAAGACACGCCCAATCCTGGATACGTATGCACATACTTTTATTGGTTTATCATAATCCTGCCCTTGCGCCTCCCCACTCCCAAACATTATGCACGGCACTATACCTCATCCTGGCTTGACACTTCTTTAGATTCTCCTTGCTATTGTTTGCACCTTGACACATGCATGTAATTAAAGCAAAAAGGAGGTGTTAAATCAACTTAGACACCTATACATGGAAAATCAGTGTATTGGAGTTTAAGCTGTAATGAGTGTTACATTTCTGTGGCATTCATTGCTTGCTCTATGAAAATATAGCCTGAAAATTTTATAAAACTACAGAAAAAAGAGAGACCACATACAATTTTTTGTTTTACTTATTTCTCAATTTATGGGTATGTATCTGTGAATAATATATATATTTTTGTAAACTGCAGCCTGATTCTTCCCTGTTTGTCATTAATGAAGGGCTTCTTCCTTGCATTATGGGTCTTCATCCTGCTTCTAGGAGCCTGATATACACACTGCCCTAGCAGTGCACTTCACACCTGCACTTAATGTTTCCCGTTCCTTTTGAAGGTCACTTGGTGTCATCGTATTATTCGTGAAAACTGTAGGATGAGTTAACAGTCATCTCTGCCATTAGAATATCACTTCTGCCCATTACTTGGCTGGTTTGTGGGCGTTCCCAGTGTCTCCTACTTCACTTTATGTTTGTGTGCTGCTGTCTTAGAGATTTTGAGCCTGGAAGCAGCCTGTTGATCAGTGTCACCTCTGCCAGCAGAACCATGATTAAATCAGGATTTAAAAATGCAGATTTATTTTAAAATATAGAGTTGTCTCTTAATCTTTTCCATGGCTGTATAACATCCATTAATTCATTTCCAAGACTTATCCCATAAAAGACAGAAGTGATTCTATTCCAGGAAACTGAGGGAATGAGGAAGACACTCTGGATGAGATGTCTATCCTTCACAAGAAAGGATCTCACATACAAAGGGTACAAGAACACTGACCGCCGTGCGATATCATCCATTTTAATTGTGCAATCGCTTGACCAATGTAGGCTTGCATCAAGCCTTGAGCCTAGGCGTGGCACACCCCTTGCAAAAATGCCTGGCATTATTGTTGTCGTTGTATAACTTTAATATTTCTAATCACAGTCTCTGAGGTGAGTACAATTTTTGAAGGCTTGAAGCAAAATATCTAGATATGCCAAAATCTGGCAGCCTATCATCATTTAAAATACACAATCTCATAAGTCACTATTGCCTGTTAATGTCCAGACTGAAGTGCTATATAATTTTGGCACCTTCCCTGGTCCTTCTCTGGCACTGAAATGTAGTGAGAGATGGATTTTTGCCATTTCACCTTACCAGTTCTCACAAAGGAGGACTCCTGTTATAAAAATGAATGTGGACGGAATGGAGGGGAAGTAAAACTACTGAGTTCCTGACATCATTGTATATATGTATATTTGTATGTATGCATGAATATATTTGTCTATCTCTCTATGTATCTTTTTATGTATATATGGGTGTATATATGGTGCATATGTAGTTATATATGCATGTATGGGTTATTGATTGACCTAAAACACGCAAATTCTAAGTAGGCGTGCATATTATTTATTGTTTAAAATACTCTGGTTGTGTGAACATGAAATGTGGGCTGAGGTAGCATTGAAATGTTGCTGATTTGCATCTTAGGAGAGATTCTTAAAATACAGTATTGAGCCAAAATCCTAGGTGGTCAAGGAAAATATTTAAAGCTATTAATCTGCACAGTAAGTGTATATTTGCTCAGGGAAAACAAAATCCAGTAGAACATGTGCAAATTAAGACTAAACAATAAAAAGTAACAGTAGTTTCTTCTGTTCTCCAAAGAGATACTGGCATGTTATTGGGTGGCTAGATGATCACCATATGGGTGTATTACATGGTTGCCGCAAATTCTGAGTTAAAATTAGGAGAGGTTTTGAAATGGTTAAGCTACACACACACATATATATATATATATATATATATAAACACTATAACAGTAATATATAAATATGTTAGTTTTATACATAGAAGGTCATTTAAACATTTTTTCCCTGTGCTGTATAGTTTGCTCAATTTTTCTGTTAATCCAGGCTCATCATTATAGAGATTACACAGTCATATTATACGTTTTATCTTTTAAAATTTTATTCATATTGTACAAATATGTGTCACGAATACAAGGCATAGGGACCCAAATGAGGCACACAGGGGCTTTATTGGGGAACTTGGCAGACAGAACTTGAATCAGCAAGGCGGAATTGGGATCATAAAGCTTTGAGGGGGGTGGGAGGCCAGCTCACGGGTCAGAGGGAGACAGGATTGGGGCGATGCGGAAGCAGGGCAGTTCAGGACTACATGACACACGCAGGCAGAATGCTCAGTAAGTGACATCGGAAAGATCAGTCCCTGGCACTGAGCACGGCGGGGCTTCATCGGCGCGGAGCAGCCTGCTACACTAACCACTGATGAGCCGGTGTTCTCACAAGAGACGGCTGACACAACAGGATGGACTTAGGTTTCAAATTCTAATATGCAAGCTCAGCTTACATTTTAGTATTAAACATTTATGCTATGCAAATTCATCAGTGGGCCTCACACTTCTTAGTGATTGTCATACATATTCTTTACTTTCATGAAATGTGCTGTAAATACATTAAAATAATCCATTTCTACTGAATTAGCTAAAGTGTACTTTTTCTGAATTTTTATATGCAATGATTTTGGATAAGCCTATTGATATGTCAGTTTAGACTTTAGAGCAATTCAGAACATACTTCCCATGCTAAAGTGAACTAAAATTCACCCAAAAATTAATCCCATATTTTGAGGTATAACGTGTTTCTTTCCCTTCCAGTTCAGGGTGGACAGTGATTAATATTAAACAGAACAGCACATACATTGATTTTTCACAAAAATGATTTTGTTTGTGTTATTTGAAAGTTATGTTTAATTCTTAATATTCAGAAAAAACAACCGGAATCAATAGTTGGAAAAAAAGAAAGAATTCTTTTAAGATTAACTTCATAGCCTATCGATTTCTTGTTTGACTGCATCACAAT
Source organism: Mormyrus proboscirostris (assembly GCA_026779585.1). Lineage (NCBI taxonomy): Eukaryota > Metazoa > Chordata > Actinopteri > Osteoglossiformes > Mormyridae > Mormyrus > Mormyrus proboscirostris. The sequence continues at coordinate 23,676,820 of JAODKF010000002.1, read as the reverse complement.
CTAAGCTACAAAAAGCAAAGATAAATGAAATGATGAACTAATTATTTAATAAATAGCAGAAAGTTCATGATGCTCCTTCTTCAGTATATATTTGAGCTTGGACATATAAGCAGCCACACCGCCTCCACTTCTGAAAACGGGATCTATCAGAACCTGAGCAGGTTTTAGCCTGGCTGGTATTTGGATGGGAGACCAACTAGGAAAGCTGGGTTGTTGCTAGATGAGGTCAGGTTGCTCTGGCCAGTATAGGATTTCATCCTGTCGTTGTTGAGTATTTCTGTTCCACTGTTCTGTAAAAATGTTGTCCTTGGGATGTGACGTAAAACCAAGGTCCTGGGCCAAGGTACCCCAATGTCCTGGACTAAAATTGCCCGCTGTGGCCCTTTCAAGTCTGGCTTCCTAATCATCCCCTATATCTGACTGGTGAATTCTCTCCTGCCCCTTCACCACCTAAGCTACTGGGCTGTGACTGTACTGGTGCAGAATGGCTGCGGGGGCTACACAGTGGGGGTTGAAGTGGCTCCCCATTGCTTCTGTAAAGTGCTTATCATGTCTAGAAAAGTGCTCTATAAATGTAACATTTGTTCATTTCATTAAGTACCATCATTTCCTAGGGTTGTTTGTTTTCATTTATGTAGATTTAATTACATTTTTGTATATGTACATTTTATAAGGTCTAATCACCCAGTTGTTTATTTTATTTGAAAAAAAATGATATGAATTTTGCCTTGATTAAAAGATGGAGGGGAATAGATTGGGCGTGCACTTAAAAGCCTGGTGACAGTGAGTGTCCATGTGGTAACTATAGCTGATTCGAGCCTGTCTGGCTTGTCATCTGTTTGTCTGCAATCTCTGCATGGACCTAAATACCTACAATAGCATTTGGGAATACACATACCAGTAACAGTGCAGCTCAATTTCATTCATTGGAGATGATGGCTTAATTTAGAATTTGGTGATTAATTATCATTGTTGACACACCACAACATCAAAATGTGTCTATTTAACCCAAATGTGACATTGTGACACGGCAGGGGGCAGTACCTCAGTGATACCTTGCTGGTTGGAGATTTGAACCCACAACCTTTCAACTGCAAGGGCATCTCCCAAACTATTAAGCCACCATTCGACTGAGCTGGAGAAGACGTCTGATTTACAGTATGATAATAACAAAACAATTAATTAACATAGACATTTAAAGTTGTTAGGTCAAACGTAAAAACAAATTTGGAAGTTGGAATAGAGATAAAGTGATAAAGTGATTGTGTGAAGCTTTTTATGATAACATGCCAAACACTTCCATTAACACATTCAGTAAATATCGTTTGTGCTGGACACCAGATCATTTGTTTGTGTTCAGTTTGTTTGTTTATTTTTCTCTATATTCCAAATACATTAGAGTGTGGCTTTGCAAATTTGTTAGGAAGACTGGTTTCCACTTCTAGGAGTATCATTAAAATGTTGTAGCTCTTTGCGAGCGTTGTATCAGCAACATATTTAGCTTTTGCTCAGTATTGAGAGAAGGTTTGTTGATAAAAATATAAATCATAGGATTGGGATAGTAGCTTTCAGAAAGGGCTTTCTGGACAGATATATGCTTGTCTTATAGGAGAAATTGTTTGGAAAACTCCAAAGTGCAGATCTTATTAGAAGCTGACAATCAGGTACGTACACAGAAGCACAGGGAAATTGAAGAACATGGTCTATGCCAAGCTGGTTAATCCCCTGGGATAAAAGTAATTTAGGGGAGATAAATCTTCAGCAAGCACTAGTACAGGGTAAAAGTACAAAAACAGATAGATTATGTCTCCCTTGAAATGGAAAGAACATTGTAGAATCTGTATATGAATGATTATCTAAGTACCGGATCTTTTTGTTTGTTGGTGTGTACTACACAGAGGTGGAGATTTCAGGTCCAGAGAGTACAAATCCAGACCAAAATTTTGTTTCAACCAACCAGTTGAGTGTAAAGAGTTACAGTCACAGAGTACTCACCCCCGACCCTGCAGAGGACAGGCAGGTATAGAAAATAAATAGATGGACTGATTTTGTAGGATGTATAACTACGTCACGCGCAGTTATCTTTAGTAGTATTGGCATTAACGTGCAGCACAAACTGAGCCAGAACCAGTGTGAATGAACATACCAGAAATGTTTCTGGTCCAGTGCTGAACGTGAAGTCCATTGTAATGACATACAAGAGAAACACTTCACAGATTACTTCAAAACAGGAATACAAATCATAATGCAAATATTTACAGAAGGTGATTAAACAGACAACACAGTGCAAAACATCTGAAGACTATTATTAGCAAGGACCATAGATTAACTAGTGCAAGAACCAAAAAAAGATTTTTTGATATCCATTATTTATGTATATCAAAATGTAAATGTGTTTCATCTGAAGACTCATACTTATTTTTCTTAATGGCATATAATTCTATGATAATGCTATAAATTTATCAGTAGCAAAAAAAAAAAAAGTTGGTGAATGTTGTTCAGTTAAACTGTATATATTGTTACAAAATTCAGTTTAAATTTTCTATGGTTTTATTTGCAATGCTGTGTCCTTGGTGTATTTCACAGCATACTTGAAATAACAGCGGACAAGATAAAAATAATAAGTAATATTATACTGAGGTCACTATCATTTTTCTTGGCTTGTTTTTATCTGTATCTGATTATACATTTTATAAAGCAACATTACACTAAGGTAATTAAAGTTTCTGTATTTGTGAAAAAAGACATTGTACACAAAAATGTTTGTATATTCATGGGGATTTAGAATTTTAAAAAGCTTCTTTGAAGTACATCACATGAAGGACGCAGCCTATGGAAAATAAATTTGTCCGTAATGTGAAGAAAAGAAAAAAACCTCGCTACTGCTTGTATATCCTTTCGCTTTTTGCTTTGTCATCTTTGTCATTTGTTTCCCATAAAATACTAACAATTAAGGCACTTTGAAGCTCTTTTTAAAATCAAATCTCTACGCACTGAATCAGTATTTGGTCATCATAGATTGATGCTTTGCGATGTCTGCAGTAGATCACAAGCAATCAATACTGAGGCACCCAGGGCCTGCATGCACATATACAAGAGAAAATATCATGTTTTATTGTTTTACAGTTTTTCTCCATTGCTTTGGCACATTTCTCAAATCACGGTTACTTTCAAAACAATCAATTTGATCCACAGACCATGATGATGCTTGTGTACAGCATCTTTCCTGATTGTTTCACAGAAATTTGCAAACACTTTAATACAATGGTAACACCAAACTTTATTTTACTGTCACCAAGGGGCCAAGCGAGAGCAAAATAACACCCTGTGCAGAATTGTCCCCATCCTGTGTTATGATGACAACAGCCTCTCCTTAGCTTCCAATCTAATCACATTCTATCACCCTTTCTCTCTCACTCTTTCTGTCTCACACACACGCACACTTCTGGCTCTTAAAAATTTCTAACCGTATCTTATTTAGAACCGATACGGTTCTCAATGCCGTACGCTATACACCAATCCTTACTCCCTCCTGGTGTTTCACGTGATGTCGGATGCTGGTTTATAAAAAATAATTAAACAAATGGCAAGTCGCACTGGTATATCTAGTTATAAAATTTAACGGTTGCAAAACGTAACTAAATGGTCGCAGTTTGGAGCCCTGCATTGCTGGAATTATTGGCTTTCGAGAACACAATCAGCAGAGACCTGAGACCAGAGACTCACACCAGCGCCCTCATCAAACGAGCTCACCAGAGAATGTTTTTCCTCAGGCTGCTGCAGAAATGTAACATCTCTCCCAATGTCTGAAGTCAGGTCTGCAGAGCCACTATTGAAAGTGCTCTCACCTCGTTTATCACTGTGTGGTACCCATCATGCACTGCTGCAATGAAACAGGCTGGAAAGTATCGTGCGAACAGCCAGCAGGCTCACGAGCCGGGAGAAGGTGCCTGCAGGGCTCCTGCACGACATGAGAGCCAGGAAGCAGGCCAGCGGCATAGTGTCAGACCCGCGCCACTCGGCCCGCTTCCTCTCTGGCCGCAGGTTCTGCTCAATCAGCACCAGGACCTCCAGGCACCTTAACAGCCTTTTTCCAAAGGCCATAAACCTTCTTAGTAATCTTTCATTAACACTACAATATAATGGTCTACATTCATTCAGTTAAGCCCATTTTTTTCTGATCTAATTATTGCTTTTCTGTTTATTGTGGCTGTTGTTCTATTTATTGTTGCTTTTTCCCCTTTTGGTGACCTAGTTTAACCTTTTAATTCTTTAACTCAATTTTTACTGCGCTGTATCGGCAGGTCAAATTACTGTGTACTTTGTATATTAGGTGAATAAAATGATTCTGAGTTAATTCTCTACAGTTACAGGCTTTTGCTGCTAAGGCATTGTCTTGTGCTATATACAGTACATAAAGTGATTTGAAAAGTCCTCTTTATAGTCCTGAGAATGTTAAATATGTTTCATGAAGTATGTCAAAGCAATCGAGAAAAATTGTAATAGTGAATAACCCAACTAGCTATACGAAATGTTGAGATTATAAATATTCTGGTGGATGTTTACGTAATAAAGGTGACAAATATCTCCATCAGGAATTATAAACTTTTGTCTTTAAGTTGTTGTTATGATCCGCTCCGTCCGATCCTCCCGTGTGCCACACCCACCTCATTACCTGGTGTTCCTGCCCGATTGTGTGCACCTGTGTCCTGTTAATCCCCATTTAGCTGTGTATATCAGTCCCCGTTTTCCTGAGTCCTGCATCAGTCATTGTTGTAATGTCACGATTGTTAGTGTCTGTCTGCCGTGCTGTCCACAAATAAACCCCGATTCCCGGCCAGTCCGACTCTGCTCGCCTCCTTGACCGCTCGCCTGCTGACCGATCGTGACAGTTGTCATCAGGTGCTTAAATTTTGCATTATAGTAAACTACTTTTTTTTTTAAAAAAAAAAAGAAATGGTAATATGAAAGAAGTTCCTTTCTCAACAAATTGCAAAACACATGGACAGCCTTTGCGTATACAACAAGGATATTATAAAACAGGAAGGTTTAGAATTAGAATAACATATTGATATGAACTCATAAAACTTATTTTTTATTAGTGATTGATGATTGATTTCACAATGGATGCCAGTATCAATGAGTATACAAGATAATTGTTCACTTTAGTGCTGTTTGAATCATTGTTAATTATAGAGGGAATAACACTGATTGAGTGTTGCATGTTATTAAGCAAAAAATGTTGAATCAGTTATTTATACTACAAATCCTGTAGTTATCCTGGAAACGTGGATTCAAGCGAAATCACAATTAGCAGCATGCTCATGGCAAACTGTGCTGAAACTGAAATTCATGTCACACATGTTTCTTGTTTCTTTTCATCCGCTGCCAAAAGTTGAAAACCCAGCAGCACTGAAAGTTTCACCATCAGCTATCATTTAGCCCACAGCCGCGTGTTGATCTTTCTGCACTGGTAGCAAATTGAATTATTATTGCTCTGCTTGAACTAGTTATATATAACGTTTCTCAATGCAGACTGCAAAAACAATATTGGCTCATAGGGGGGAAATTGTATATATGTATATATAATTAAACTAATCAACTTGACATTGTAACGTGACATTTGGCTGAATTACTAATATGAAGAATAATGTTTTAATTATTTCCACATGTGAGGATCACCAGGCAGCAAGCAGCCAGTATCTCAACCTGCTAATTATCGCACCTGTAAATAATAGTTTTATCTTTGTACACTGTTGATAAGTTAAAGCCCATAGCAAGTAGTAGTTTGCAAGATGTTTACCCTTCTGGACGTTAGTGTCCAGTCGGACTTCGTCTGCGAGCGATGTAAGCTAGTGGACTCACTCATGGTCAAGGTTCGTGACCTTGA
>JAODKF010000002.1:23657849-23668214 GCA_026779585.1 Mormyrus proboscirostris | reverse complement strand
TAGAGAGAGAGAGAGAGAGAGAGAGAGAGACATTCATACATACAGGCAGTGAAACAACACCAAAGGGATTGTGGTCGCTGATTCAGGAGAAAAGCAGTGCTTCCCCCAAGGGGGGGGGGGGGGTGTACCGCGGGAAGCAATGGTCCCCTAAGGGCAGTTGTCTTTTGGGCTGTTCTGTCACAATGGAAGAAAAAGAATAAGCAATTTGCTTACCCAGGATTTTTTCTGTGATACTCTTCCCAGCAGGCTTTAAGCTACGCTGTGCAAGGTAATTCTGCTTCCTGGTTGGGGGCAAACCAGCCACACGTCACTACCATTCCTCACTGGCAGGTGATGAGACGTGATGAGAGAGGTCAAAGGAGCAGCTCCAGGGATTGTCTGAAGATGGTTGAAAGTAAAAAGTCACCATTTTTGGTTAACTAACCCAGGGACTGGCTCAGGATATCTAGTGAACTCAATTCAAAGGCTGCAAGGTAATTAGTTAGTTCAGGGACCAGTTCAAGAGTAGTAAGTCTGACAGACTCAACCCAGTGGGGATGTAATTCAATCGCAGGGGGCATCATTTGCATGTTTAAGGCAGAATCTCAGAATCCCAGTTTGAATCCCATGCATGTTCCTTTATATATAATAATAATAATAATAATAAATCCATTATTGTCCCTGTGGGGAAATTCTTTTTCACGCCTCCCTCAGCTCTTTGTAGAGTAAGCTGCCCATGGAGGGCAGCCACCTGTAGGGGCACCCAGGGAGCTGGGGGTTAAGGGTCTTGCTCAAGGACCCAGCGAAGTGTTGAGGCTGGGTTTGAACCAGCAACCTTGTGATTACAGGCACAGCCCACTGAGCCACACACTGCCCCCCGCTAACCAATGACATATGACACTGGTTGAATGGTCAAAGCAATGGGCAGCTAATCTATTGTGCTTTACATACACAGGCTCCAGTATTATCTAGTTCTTGCATTGCTTTGGTCTACCGGTACTAGTGTTGTATTGTTGTATTGGCCAGTAAAGATCCTGAAATCTTGAATAATATTGAAAATAGCAGTGTGTCATAGTATAGTATAAAGTAGACGTTCCCCTGTGTCAAATGATTAATCAGCAAGCTATGAATAGAGTTCATATAATCAAGACATATTTTTTTAGTTTGGTAAAAACGACATACGCCAGCTACAATTACAGTTTTTCTTTATTGCTTTCATGCAGCAGTCAACTCCACATTTTCAAAAAAATTAACACACAGGCCTAAATAGTGGCACTCATGGTCAAAGCGACACATTTTGATTGGAAAAGGCTCTAACCGTGCCAAAGCATTTAAAACTTGAAACAAAAGCAAATTTTGCCCTCAGACAACACAACCTGCAAACAAGTGTACTGTATGACCTCTTCCATTCAATCATTACACAATGGACAACAAAATACAGCACTCAGTGGGAATCACTGCACCATTGCTTGTCATTGCAGTCTATTACATACTGTAGCTTTCATGCCAGTGTGATTTGTTATCTTTCTACATAGGCTGTGTCAAATTTGGCTTCTTGCAAAGAACTGGATCCAGAATCAGAAATGCTTTGATACAAATTTGATTGATTCCATAACATTCTTTTTTTTTTTTCAAACTGAAATGCTGCAAATATTACAGAAAATACATGTAAACCAAAATAACATAACATCTTTCAGAGTATAAGAAATTAAGAAAATGAAACTAAAACCTATTGCAGTAAAGTATAAAAATCTATTACAGGATAAGAAATAGCCACTATTGATACTCGGTTTCATCTGCCTTGATGATGGGGCTATGTGGCTTTAACCACATGACATTCGGTATCCTCTCTTGCGATGCATCCAGGGAAAAATTTCTTGCATGCCTTATCAAACATTGACATTCCCCTGCACCTAGTTCTTGGGCAGCAGCAGTCATTGCATTCAGCAAGGCCATCTGCTCATAGAGACGGTGATCATAAACCTTCCACCTGCAAGCACTGAAGAACTCCTCCATGGGATTCAAAAATGGGGAATATGCTTGGAGGAACTGCATCATCGTATGAGGGTGTACTGCAAACCACTCATTGACGAGGCGAGAGTGGTGGGACGCCGTATTATCCCAGATAATGACGAATAGCCCAGCTTCAACAGCCGTCTCTCCTCAGGTGGGATCAGCCAATCATGAAGTGCATTCAGGAATGTTATGAGGCGTTCGGTGTTGTATGGGCCAATAGTGATGATATGGCATAGGACACCAACATTGGAGATGCCAGCACACATGGTTATGTTGGCGCCCCTCTGTCCTGGAACTGTGCAAGTGGCCCTGTACCCAATGAGCTTCCTTCCACGTCTCCTCACTTTACAGAAATTGAAGCTGTCTTCATCAACATAAATGAAGACATGATGTGCCCCCTATCAAACTCCATTATTCTCTAAGTAAAAAAAGGCAAAATCACAATGAAAAGTGACTCCAGTTGACTCTAACTGCATGATATGACAAGGCATTACAGTATAGTAATGTTTCCTTATCTCCACATATTGGCATCTGGCCTCCTTCCAACATCAGAGTTCCTTTGAAATGGAACTCTATAGAGCTGCTTCAAGGCCATGTGGTTGCGTCTTAGGACGCGGTCAATGGTGGTCATGCTCGCGTTGTTGATCTTCCCAAGTATGCCTTGATCTGCGAGCACTGCTGCCCTAATTTCACACAGACTTATGGCATTGTTTGCCACAACCATGTTCACAATAGCTGCCTCCTGCTCAGCACTAAAAATTCTCTACCGCCAGAGAATGGCAGCCTTTGGATTCTATAAAGAATACATGTAATGGGAATGAGGAAACAATTACATAGAGTATATCATTGAAAATATTTCTGTATATACTGTACAACAACATTACCTGTGTTGAAATTCTGACAAAGGATGAGACAAGAGTTTCTGTTAGAACAGGTTGTACTCTTTGTCCAGCCTCTCCAAGTGAAAGGCCATGATTGATAACGTGATCAATAACAGTTGCCCGAATTTCTTCTGAAACTTGAGCCCTTCCAGCTACACCTCCAGCTCGCACACGGACTCGGGGTCCCCTCTACCTCTCACTCTCACTCTCATCTGCCTTAGATCACCTCCTTCCATGCTGGTAAAGAACAACACAGACGTGGCACCTTTTAAGACCTGCAGACTGATTGCTCATTAAAGATTTGTGTGAAGGAGTGTCAAACAGGTGCTTCAATGATTTCATACTGATCTAAGTAGTTTCTAATAGTTAGGAATGGGTGATTTCTGTTTGGATACCATAGCTAAAACAATGGAGTTTGGACTGCTTGAATGACACCCATGTTAACTGTTTTATAAAAGGGTGGGGAAAATGTGTCAATCCAATGAAAAAGGGTTAACACATTTGCAAGAGGTGTCTTCTGCTCTGCTGAGATAGTGATGATGAAAACTGGCTGGATCCCAGTTTCTTTAAGCAGGTCAAAGCAATCAAGAAAAACTGCAAAGTTAATACACTAAATGTATTAGCTATGTGACTTATGCACATAAACATAAAATAAACAACAAGCCAAGTGATACATAATCCCAGTAGGATACACACAGTGGTTGTGAGTCTAGCTACTGATACCAATGGTGCAGTATGATGTCGGGCTTCTGCTTACTGAGTGTCTGTCTGGCTTGAGGGATCCATCCATAAAAATGATAATCCGTTCATTATAAAGTGCCTATAAACTAACTACTGGCCAAATGTTGAAGATATGTTTTTTCCTTTGAAAATCCGTAAATGTTTTTATTGCAAAGTTGTGATCATTATATCCTTGAATGTCTTATCAATAGATCGATCAAATGTGGAATTTTGACAGTGGGGTTGTTCTCACCAAATGGCCAGAGAATGCCAAGAATAAAGATTTCCGTAACTTCCTATATCTTTACAATGTTATTTTGTGCTGTTTTAAGACTGTGACCACTGTACCATTTGCGCTGAGATCAGATGAGATCAAGCGTGTGTATGTATATCAACTACATTAACATTAATCAAGTTTCTTTAAGACCATCACAGGCCCAAAGCAATCCAGAGTCACTGAGTCCATTGGGGCCAAGTCAAATTCAAGCTGACTGGTGAGCAAAGGGGGTCCTATCCAGTAGTAGAGTGATGTTCTTAATAAATTGGCCAGTGAGTTATATGACATATTTTCTGGGAAGACATAAACACATCTCAAAATCTAAAGGTTCAACTGACAGGTGAATCCAAGGTGCCAAGATTCTCAGGAAATCAGACAGGCAGCAAATTACCTTTTGCAGGAAGAATGCTTTTGTTTTTGCATTATATTACATAGTTTCCAGTTGCACACGCATACAAATAAATAAATAAATAGCCAAACATTCATGCATGCATGCATTTTATAGATAGATAGATAGATAGATAGATAGATAAAATACTATTGCTTATGTGAGATGGATGAGGGGATGGAAATTTTTCCTTCCATATTAATTTATGATCTAATGTACTGTTATTAAATTTTTTATTTGTTACTGTTGTGCTATGATTTTTTTCTTCTTCTTTGCATATAATAAGATCTTTTAAAATGCAAATGAGTACATTATTTCAAGCTCCAACTTACAGGGAAACTTACACCGGAAAAAAACTCACACTCGTCCATTCAGACTGGTGTGGTGCTGAGGGATCACCCACTGCACGGCTGCACTCAGGCTCTAATCCCTGAGGTGCTTCATCGTGTGGTTGATGCGGCAACGCGCTGTAATCAGTACATGTTCCTTACCTCACGTTTGTAAATTGAGACCAAATTCATACAAGTTCATTTCGGCCATAAAAATTCATTTTCTTTTTCATTGAAGTGGTAGACAAAAGTGTTTGAGTATCATATAAATGTCCTTTAGTTCTCATACAACCCAATAACCACAACAAAAAAGAACATGACTTCTTTTCTTTACCAACACATGGTATTAAGCTGTGCAGATAGGAATATCTGAAATACTAATTGAGAAATTTGACTACTATACAGTCCAATGAACTATGTGAATTACCTAGACCACATAAAACCACCCCTTTTGCATTTTTCAAGTTTTAAAAGCTTTATTTCAGAGTAATGAATTCTTAAATTTTGGATTAATAAACAAAATCTAACAAACCAATGATGCAACTATGCCGTGTTAAGTCAGGATGACACCTCTGCTCATCTGTTGCTTCAGCTGCTTATAAAATGGCCCTGCACAAGTTACAGTACAGCAGCGAGGACAGAAGACACCTGTGAGGTTTCAGCACCAATGTGGTGGACAGCAGGATCCAGGCTTCTCCCATCATCAACCTAAGGTGGAGACCGCTGGTCAGGATGGATGTGATGGGAAAAGACACATGATAAAAAGGGCCATGCTCAGATGAAAACAGTATGTGATGAGAGTAGTGAACCTTTCAGATTGAAGAAGCCTGTCTCAGTCCAGACAACTGGGAAATGACTGTCCGAACGCGCAGCTACCCATATTTCCCTCTCAAAGCATCTTTTTTCTTCCTCCCTGCAGATTAGCCTTACTCGTTTTATGAGAATCTGCTATATCCATCCATCCATTTTCTGTATCCACTTGTTCTATGCAGGGTCATCGAGATCCGAAGCCTATCCCAGGAAGCTATGGGTGCAAGATGGGGAATAGCATAGAAAAGGATGTCAGTATCGAGGCTTCGAGCCAAAGCAAGGCAGGTCTTATTGAGGTTCAAAAGCAAACTGAGAGAAACAGTACAGGCAGTACAATGCAGCAAAGAAAGTTTTCAGCAGCAGACCACACTGCAAGTCAGCACTTCCTGGATTGGGGAGGCAAGGGGGGAATGGGAGGAGGGTGGACAGTGACGTCTGTTGCCAGCTGAGGTGGGGCAGAAGGAAAACAGAACAAAAAGACATGGAGGATAGGAAAGAGAAAGAAAAAAAACTAAAAAAGGGAAAAAAGAAGCCAGCAAATGGAAAAGGAAAAAAAAATGCATCAATGGCACTGTTGTCTGAATGGTTCCAGCCGGAGCTTGAGGCACAAACATCCAGCTTGACTCAGCTTCCCTGAGTTTCTCTCTTTGAAGCGAAGCCTTGCTCTGGGCAGCTGTGGGGATTGCTATTGTCCAGTCCTGCATGATTAACGGCTGTCCACAGTCTCGGTCTTGAAATCGCTCCCCCTTTGTACGACGTGCTTTTCTGGATTTGTGGCGAGCAGTCTGATGCCTAGAGGCTTGCATCTGGGATCCCAAGGGTTGGTGTCATCGCAATCCCCCCCTCAACCGAGAGCTACGGCAACTACCTAATGGGACCACCCTACTGCAGTCCAGTGGGACAGCCTAGACCTGTCTGTGTCTGTGGGAATTTTTGCCCATTCATCCCAAAGAGCATTTATGAGGTCAGCCACGGATGTTGGATATAAAGGCCTGGCTTCTGTTCTAGGTCATACCGAAGGTGGGTTGAGGTCTGGACTCTGTCTGGCTCAGTCCAGTTCTTCCACACCAAACTCAACCATGACTTTATGGACCTCGCTTTGTGCACTGGAGCACATTCATGCTGCAACAGAAAATTGCACCCACAAATTTTGAAGCATAGAATTGTCCAAAATGTCTTGGTATGCTGTAGCATTAAGAGTTACCTTCACTGAAACCAAAGGGCCTAGCCCAACTCCAGAAAAACAGCCACAAACCATTATCCCTCCTCCACCAAACCTTCTCCTGGCATCTACCAAACATTTTCCAGGCATCCGTCAAATCCAGACCCATCAATCAGACAGAAAAGCGTGATTCATCACTGCACATAAGACATTTCAACTGCTCCAGAGTCTAGTGGCGGTATGCTTTACACACACTCCATCCAACGCTTGGCATTGCGCTTGGTGATGTGAAACCTGCACGCAGCTGCTCTGCCATGGAAGCTCATTCTATGAAGCTCCCAGCTCACAATTTGTTAGCTGTGTTTAATGCCAGGTTAGAAAGGTTTCTTTGTCCTATTGTCTACATTTTAGAATAATTATAAAGACATCAAAACTATAAAATATGATATATGGAATAGTATTGTGACCTCGCTCTGTAATTTGAATTGTGAAATCCCTGGGTCCACTGAGTGATCCCACTGTTGGACCCTTGAACGAGGCCCTTAATGCCAAATGCTCTATAGCCCATCTCAACTGTGATTCTATGCCAGGTTGACACATTTATTTTCCTCCAAACTCATCAAATGACAATTACCGGACTAATTTCTCAGAGAGCATTATCTGTTCGCTTAGCTTTATTTTCATTACCCCCTTTTCTGCACAGCTCAAAAATCTCCATTGATTAGAAAATGGGGCTTCAATTTAGGAAACCCTCTGGTTAATCAAACATAATTTGCAGTGTTGTTGAAAACTTGATTGGAAATTTGTGCACCTGATGTAAAAAGTTGAACTCAGGCAAATGGAAGGCATGGAGCAACGAGCAGTAACCCTGCCAGCACCACAGACTAATCATAAGAAGTCAACTTTCAATTAGCTCAAACCAGGGATTGTGGTTTCTGGCAAGAGGGACCAGGAGGACTAAGGGTATAGGGGTAACAGTGCTTTTGGATTTTCAGAATAGCCGATCTCTGTATTCCACACTGGTAATGGGAATACAGTAAACAGGTTCATTACTTTAAAACCAGACTAAAAACTGGGAAATAAAGGGCACATTTTGCTGCATAGACAGCAGACTTACATTTAAATACTGTATATTTTTTTCTGATTTTGAAGTACACCAGTTGTCATTTTGCCCTGAGTGACCCTCCTGTTTCCTCCCTGCCATAGCCCTAATGAGCCACACCTTTTAATAATTTTTCTCTCCCCTCATTTCAGCCCTCATGTGGATCAGTGCAGCTGCCCCTCATTTGCTCCCTCGTCAGTCCTATATAATTTGTCTCCCAATCCTGTCAATGAAGGCATTTCTTTTATGTATGGCAGTGTTTATCCTATTTGACCCATCTTAGTTTGTTTTGGGTTAACCTTGTTTTTGTACCCTTTTGAATGAAGGTCCTCTTTATTTCCTTTATACCTGCCTTGGACTCTGTGTGTTTGAAATGTGACAGAATGACAAGACTTCACAAGCCCCAGTAAGTTACTGGGGTGTGTGCCACTGATAGGCAATGCCTGTTTTAAGTATATTTAGGGCTGCTTGGTCAGCCTGTGGTGCACCTCTGGGAGCTATCTGGACACATTGCCCCCCTGTCCCTTGATACCCTGGTGGAGAAGGTGAAGGTACTCCAGGCTTTCAGGGATGAAACGAGTGTACTGACCTCCCCTGAGGTGGAGTTTGTCACCATCAAGGCTATAGCCCTGGTACCTGTCCTGGAAGATGCCGCCTTCGCCGTTCGGGGATTGTGCCATGGAAAGGGATGATGCTCCCCAGCTGGTTTAGGGCAGCCGTCCACTGAAGATCTCCATCAGCTCCTGTTCAGTCCCTTCCCATCCCTATTCAGCCCAAGTTCAGCTGAGCTCATTCTCCCCCCTGCAGCCACTTAGGCCAGCTCAGGCTAAGGCTGCTGCCACTCCTCACCGAAGGGGTCATCTGCCCAACTCTCCTGACCCAGAGTGGCTCATACAGATATGCCCATCCCCAGACATTCCAGATCAGATTGTCTTGCCTCTGGAAATCCTAGTTCAGCTCATCTCCCGTAGGTACCTTAGCTATACCCTGCTCACCGCCAGAGGTCCCAGCTGTTCCTCGTACGTGGCCAGGTTTGTCAGCTCCTGTCCTGCAGTTGCTAGCCTCTGACCTGCCTGTAGCCGCCTCGCTGGCCTCCTTCACGCTTATTCATTTGCGACCACCTCCTAGACGACGCCCACCTGAACGTCCGTGGCCCCCTGGTTGGCTTCAGTCTCACCCTCAGCCACCCTGTCTGCAGCTCCTGCTTACTTGCCAACACTTACATCTGATTTCTCACCTGCACCGGTCTGCCTGGCGTAGCCTGGTGTTTCTCTGTCTACTTCATCACTGCCTGAGGTCCTGCAGACACCTGTTTAGACACCTGCTAGTCTCCAGCCCTGAGTCCTTCCCTCCTCTAGCCTCCAGCCCCAAGTCCAACTTCTTGGCTGCTGCCTGCTCCAAGAGGGTGATCTCTGAGAAAGTCCAGCTGAACAACCTAGAGTGGGATCCCTTAGGTCTGACCCTGAGTCTCACTCTAGGGAACCCAATCCCATTCCAGAACTCGGACCACCCCTATCCTTAGTTTGAGGTGGCCTCTGGTATTGATGGGGACCCAGAGAGAGGGTCCCAGAGAGGGAGATGGGGCCATTCTATCTGTCACTGCCATGCTGGTTCCAGTTTCTGCCCTCCAAGCCCCTTTGAGCTTTCCTGCCCTGCCAACCCCTCCTGTTCCTGGCCTCCTTCCCTGCTCTCACCCTTCAGGTTCCACTTCACCCTCAGGTCCTAGCCATGCAGTCCTGGTGGCACCCCACTGCCCTGCAGTTCCCAAGACCCCCTCCTGCGTGGGTCCTGACCCTGCAGACCCGTGAGCACCCTTTGGCTCCCCAGACCCTGTAGCACCATCTGGTACTCAAGGTCCGCCAAGGCTCAGGAGGACCCACGTCCTTGGGGTGGTGCTCATCATTAATTTATCCGTGAGAAGAAAGTCATCTACATTTGTATACTGTCACGTCACACGAAGGAGCAGGCGAAGGAAGCTGTGTATATAAGCAGAAAGGGATTTATACGGTGGCCGAGAGAGCTCAACACGCTGCAACTTCAGAAAACACATGCAAACAGAAAAAAAACACTCAAAACAGCTGATGAACACGGGGATTCCACACGGGGCTGATAAGGGGGTGTGGTACACACGAGGGTCGGACGAGCAGGTCATGACATATACACACATACATAAAATATAGACTAATATTGAGGTCATCATTTGAGTAAAACTAACTCCAAATTCTTCATCTGGGTTGGTGCACCATCTAGGTTAGTGCTCCTTGCCTTGCAACTGGAGTTTCAGGGATAGATCCTGGATACCCGCAGTCATGGGCAAGGCCCAGGAAAAGTGGGAATAGGAAAGAAATGGATGGACAGTTCACCCATCTATTCATCAATGGATTCATTCATTAATGTTTTGCATATATTTCATATTTTTAAATGAATGTATGATATCCATGCATCCCCATTACTTTTCCCTTTTATCCATGTTTCTGACTGAGAATCATTGTTGGTTTATGATGTTGAATTGAGGTGTGGATAGAAATTTCTACTTCTTAATTAAGTAATTTATTGAATTTTCTGCTGAATTTTCATGCTAATTGAATTTATTAAAGCACTATTAAAATGTGATAAACATATATATATATTTTATATATATATATAATATATATATATATGCATATATAATATATATATATATATATATATATGCATATAT
>JAODKF010000002.1:23629768-23657749 GCA_026779585.1 Mormyrus proboscirostris | reverse complement strand
GCATATATATAAATATATTACATTATATATTTTTTTTTCTTCCTCTATACAATCTGTCTAATTAACAGAAAAGAAGTCCAATCTACATTCCCACAATTGCTTATAAGAATAATATGGTTTTAAATTCTTATTAAGCTTGACTAATTAAGTGCTTTAGCAACTTAATAAATTCTGAGCTGGTGTGATTACTTGCATACTTCTCATCTCCTCATCCTTATTTATATGCAACCATGTTTATTTGTTTATTTAATAATAGCACATTTTTTATTCTTTCTCGCCAGATTTGTGTGTGTGTGTGAACATATATATATATATATATATATAAATGTCTGTGTGTGTATTATAGAGAGAGAGAGAGAGAGCGAGAGAGAGAGAGAGAGAGAGGTGCGAGCTGTGATTAAGAATCAAGACAAAATCCATCAATGAATCATTTTAGTGTTTGCATTAATGCATTCATGCTTCCATTGTACCAGTGTAATGAAGAAACAAAACTGACACAGAAAATATTTGCAAACATCTGTAACTGGATGTACTGATAAGCCGTGCTGTCATTTAGAAACACCAAACTGCAATTAAAAAAGTTTGCAAAATTTAAAAGCTGTTCAGAAACGTGCAGTGCAAAAAAAAAAAATAATAAAAAATAGTCCTGTGAGTGGCATCTTTACAGTTAAGTGAAACCTCAGACAACATGCCCATACAGTAGGTGCATTTCTGGGCCAGCAGGTAAAAATCCAGACCACGATTTTGTTTCAACCAACCAGCTGAGTACTCTGTGATTCTGATTCTTTATACTCAACTGGTTGGTTGAAACAAAATCTTTCAACAAAACCAAACCAAAATATTTCAATAAAATCTTGGTCTAGATTATTACTTTCTAGACCTGATATGTCCACCTCTGTGCATCTTGTCTGCGGTTTCACTTAACTTCTGCTCTATTTTTATAGGCATTGATTTCAGACTCACTGTGATTCTGCACTGGATAAATGGTCAGTAGTGTGCTAGTATTCTACAGTGGCCGCAGTTCTCAGGTCCCATTTCCAGCTGAAATTGTAGGTAGTTCTTTTTACATCACTCAACAGACAGAGCTCTCTACTAAACTCCTGTACTTCTCTTCCTACACTGTTCATCATGAATCATCAGGGAACTCCTGTAGATGCCGGGGTAGTACCTGATATCTGTGGTGTAAATAGTAAAGAGGATTGGTGACATGGTTGTGCTTTGGTATTCCCTGGCATAGTACAGCATCACTTCAGATATGCAATTATGGATGCAGATGAACTGCAGCCTGTTACCGTGGAAATTTGTGACTGAAGGAACCATGGCATCTTCAGTCTGCATCACCTTGAGCTTCATTCTCGGCAGCAAAGGCCGGTTGATCAAAGAAGAGAATCCACATGATGTCGCTTGACTTGTCCATGTGGGAGTAGGCTCAGTGATGCAGATATATGATATCCTCAGCTGGTATAAAAAGCTGTGGGAGGCTCAGAAAGTCCTTCACAGGTAGGCTGAGATGCTGAGTGCTTCTCATTATATGGAATGTGAGTGTCACTGGTCTGTTGTCATTTCAGGCACCAGAGCCTCTTTTTTTAGGTATAGGGCATAAGGCTTTTCTGATGGGATAGGAATTTTACAGCCATAGTGACGTTACAGTACATGCATTGCAAGGCCTGTCCCAGCTAGAATGTAGATGTTGTCTTGCCCCTGAACCTGAAATCCTTCCAATCACCCAATCAGAAAAGCCCTCTTTTTCTTACTGGGGAGTGTGGTGAGCAAGGAGTCATGAAAGACAAGGGTGCAGGAAAAAAACTTGGAGGAGTGAGATTTATTGCAGTAATAAGGGGAAATATACAGTATACAGGTTTTAGTAGGTCTAAGCTGTGGAAGACAATTAATGGCCACCTCCTACATCCTGTTATCACTTCTTGTGGCCACCCATGAGGAAATAATGGTTATTTTTGGACTGTGTGGTGCTGAGCACTCCCCGGTGGATTGTCATGTCACTGGAGCTTTTTGATGTCTTTCACGATACAGGGCCTGTTGTCTGGGAAACAAAAACTGTTTTTTTGGGGAAATACCGCATCCACACAGAAGCTGATCACAGTAATGCAGTGAGAGAGCCCATTGATGTCCTTACCATCCAAGTCATGAAAACAGATCCCGGCTCGTCACCCTCCAAGCAGTCATGCTGTTGCTAAACAAGGGATTTGTATTTCGTGACCAAGTCTGCAAGTTCCATGGTCTAACCAAGCAAGGGAAAGAGGGCATCCAGGGGCATACTTAGAAATTTTGTGCCCTATGATGAAATCTCATTTTGGGTCCCCCTGCTCAATTTTACGTATAATTTAGTAGTCTTTTCAACCAAAAATGCTGGCTGTTGACTAACAGAAAATGTTGGTGACCTAAATATTTCACTGAAATACCCCCTTGGACCAGTAGTTGACAAACCCCATTTTGGCATATTAACCCTCTGAGGTTGACGGCATCGTCGGCGATGCCGCGTATCTTTCCCTTGTATTTCAATTCATAACTCGAACAGAAATAATAGAAAAAACGCTGACTAAATTCGTAATCTGTCTCCTTTTCAGAACGTCCATTGTCGGAAGTATTAAAGTTTTTAAAATTAGGTTAAATCAGCAAAAAAGTAAACCATGTCATCTTACTTTGTTTTACCTGCATCGGGGGTGTATAGTACTTCTGTCTTTATTTATCCAGTTGAATGTTGCAACTACACCATTTGGTCGTCTTCCATGCAGGGAGCAGAAATATAAAGCACAGATATTTTATGGGTTCCATTGAAATAAAGGTAGCTGATTACGAGAAAGATCACGTGTGTATGCTGATGCTTCCATGTCCCATTCTCACCAGTGTGGGGAAGCAATAGAATATTGGGTTATATCTCTAGGTGTCTGGAGTTTAAATCAAGGGAGGTGATGCTATATTTATATAATTCCTTGGTAAGACCCCACCTAGAAAATTGTGTGCAAGTTTGGTCACCATACCTTAAGAAGGACATTACTGCCTTAGAAAAGGTGCAATGGAGGGCTACGAGAATGATTCCTGGTCTTAGAGGAATGTCTTATGCATTCACATGGTAATTTGAAGAACAACCCAATGGTGAAACGTGATCCAGACACATCCCCATCAGCACCATAAAAGGGGGGGGGGGGGCAGGTGTGAATGGCTCACGCCTACACATTCCACCATAGGAGACCAGAAATAGTGACATGATTAGCTTTTTCTTATTTATTTATCCAATTGAATGTTGCAACTTCATCATTTAGTCATCTTCATGTAGCCAAGACTTTGGTGATCAGATATCTGGGATCAAAACAAATTTCCATCATTGCTTACTATGTATTTGTATAATGTTTATGCAAGTGTTCCAAAATGAGTTTTGCAATGTCTATACCTTGTTGTCAAATTACAAACTTCACATAAATCTGACATTTTTACAAAGTACACTAAGATTAAGATGAGTTTAATGCCAAAACAAATATATAAAAAAGTATTTATTTGCCATGAATTAGGTTTATGATATTGAATGAAATGTGTGACCATGCCCCAGTCAGTGAAAGTGTGTCCCCTACTCCTGGACTCCAGAGGGTTAAAGGGCCCCTAAAAAGTGCTGGGGCCCCCTGTGTCTGCCAGGGTATCTGTGCCAATACTGCACCCTTGAGGGCAACACAACTGTATGTGTTCAGTAAATCATTATAGAACAAGTGCCAGCTTCTGTACATCCCTGTTTTGCATGCTTTGTGAAGTTGCTCACTGTATTGCAGAAAGAGGGGTTTAAAGTCCCCAGTGACGGCATTTTGAATAAGCTGTGAAGAATGAAATGAAGGTTCAATAATTAACTATGTACTTTATACACTAAAGATTAGATGGTATGCATGCATGGTGCATGAGCAAGATGGGCTGAATGACTTCCAGTCATTTCTGTTTATTATGTTACATTTCTCGAACTCAGCACATTTATTTAAAATCACTGAAGTCATTAACAAAGAAATGGAGCTGGTGAAATAATGCACAACAATTTCTTTGCCTGACTAATTAAGCTATAAAGAATATATTATTATAGACTGACGAATCATACAGTCCATTTTAACGTTGCATTTTATTTTTATTTTACCTGTTCAGATAACTCTGAATACCGTGAATAACAGTGCGGATCTGTGGGGAAGAACGAAAAGAAACTACTACTAAAAAAAAGGAAACGCCGTTAACAATAACACATTTCAGAATTGAACATTTTTATCAGCACTTTACTGATAACAGGAGTTGGAACAAATAAAAATCAGAATACTGACATTGGAAAAATGACTACAGATCAGTAACGTTGGCTGGTAAAGCTTTAGTATCACTTATAGCTGTCATATGCACATTTAATGCCATGTTGTGAGGGCAGTATAGTGGTGTGGTCATTAGCACCGCTGCCTCACAGCAGGTAGGTCCTAGGTTTGATCCCGGGTGCTATCTGTGTGGAGTTTGCATGCTCTTCCCGTGTTCGTGTGGGTTTCTGCCAGGTGCTCTGGTTACCTCCCACAGTCCAAAAGCATGTAGGGTAGGCTGATTGGCGTGTGTGAATTGGCCCTGTAGGTGTGTGCATCCTGTGGTGTGTTGGCACCTGCCCAGGGTTGGTTCATGGTGGTGCCCATTGTTCCCAGGATAGGCTCCCGCAAGCCCAATTGGGATTTTGTGGTTTGGATGGATGGATGACACATTTTGTTTGTACTTAATAAAAAGGTACTGTGAAATGAAATATCTGATAAGACGTCACAAAACACCAGACAAATGACCTTCATGCCAATTATCTTCTGTCCTGTATTCAACTGGTAAGAATAAGAGCAGCTCTTGTGACTTTTGCAGACAGTCTGATGCTGAAACATGGTGCAGTGCAAAGAAGAGAGCGAAAGTGTTTTCCACTACGTATCAAGGGCTCTTGTACCCAGGAAAATAAACAAGTACACAAACAAACCAATGAACAAATATATAAATGGATGACTGACTAATAAGAGAATCTTGAATTTTCTGTTCCATTGCTGAGAATCTACAGGACATTCTAAAAACTGTTGTTGCTGCTGTTCTTTATTGAGGGTGTTTTGTGACAATAAATAAATAAAAAATAAATAATTAATTAATTGTCATATAAATGATTATTTAAATTATAATTTAAAGTATCATTTAAATGAGTATTAATAAATATGTCATTTAAATACTGTGTAGTTATCCTAAAGATAGAATTTAGTTAATTTGGGAGATTTTGGGAAGTTACAGTAGGAAGCCTGTGCAATGCAGATTTCCTGTCTTAAGTTAGGATAAGAATAATAACTTAACCGCTACCCTAAACTTCGCAGACCTTATTTATGACATTAGGAAGTTAGGTTGTATACAGCCTCAGGACGGAACAGACAAAACGTGCTTAAAAATGAGGATTTAATCGATCTGTTGTGACATAGTTTATAATGTAACCAATAAGAGGTTATATTTTGTTTAGAGTCTGCTTACAGAGTTTGATGGGTGACTTTCACAGATAATTTTAATGGTTGCTGGTATCATTTAAATAATGATTGAAATAATTGCTTAAATGACAATTTACATTATAATTAAAATAATCATTTAAATGACATATTTATTTAATACTGTCACAAAACACCCTCCATAGTTCATGTTGTGTAATCTGATTATACAATACATAAAGAAAGAAAATATTTGCTTTTTGCATGTCCATGAGAGAAAAATAAATGCTACAACCTACAAATATAACGTGAATAATTTTGATCATGAACACACTGTTTTTTGTATAGTGCAATTAGTTTGTAGGTTTTATTAACACAGTGGCAAATGATATATCAACATTATAATACAGAAGTTCATTTCAGTACATTTCTTTTAAGTAATGATACTAATAGCGAAACAACTGAAGAAATAGTCCTTTTGGTTGGCTTTTATTTACTTTTTTCAGCTTGTTAAAATGTGCTACGCTTTTCATCTTAATTCAGCTATCTAAGACAATGTGGAAAACCACCACGACATACCCAATAAAATCTGTTCAGGATGGCAAGACAGTGAGAAAAATGGCCTTATATGTTCAATGTGTCAACTTTATGCGGCGCAGAATTGTGATAAATCATTCAGTCTTTTGATTGCTTCTCAAATCTGGCAGGCTTAAGTGAAAGATTAATTAGCTACCTGCACAAGGCAAGCACACAGACTTAAGACCTGATTCATCAAATGATGCTGAAATACTGTATACATTTAATATTATATAACTTATGGGCAAATAAAACACAACCATCCATTTTCCAGGGGCTCTGGGGCTTATCTCAGAGGTTACAAGCACAAGATATGGAACAACTCAGAATGGGGCGTCAACCCATCACAGAGCACACTCACCCCTCATTTGGCAATGTCAGTTAACCCCTGCATGTGGCTAGACTGGGGGGGGGGACCTGGAATACCTAGAGGAAGCCCCGCAATGAGAGCCTGCAAGTTCCACACATGTGGAGACATGGTAGAGATTTGAACCCTGATCCCATTTCAGCACTCCTCATTTTGGTTTATTATGCTAAAGTCTGTGCATAAAAAGGGGATGACTGAGTTCAAGGGTGTAACTTTGTGTTGAACATTGGGGGAATTGCGATCGCCTCCAATTTCGTGATCATTTGGGTGGGGGGTGGGGTATCGGTCCGTTTTGATTGTTGGGAGGGTTACAACCTTCTCACCACCCCCCTGTAATTTACGCACATGACTGACTTCAAATGAGCTAGTTTAAATTATGGGAAGTGTGCCCATGTACATGCCCCAAGTCACCGCAGGACTCTGACCTAGACTGTATGCCCTAGACTGAAAGGTTATCTACCTTCTGTGACAGCTGCTTAACCCAATCTATACCTACAAGTGAGGGTACTGACGCTCCAGTGAACGGTGACTTTTCCAACCACCACATGTCATGTGGTCATGCTTGCTCCACCTTGACCACCCAGCTCTCATATTCAATCATTATCCTGTAAATATGATTTAAGTTTTTTTTTTTCCTTCCTTTGTTTTTCCTTTTCAAGAAGGAGAGTAAAGGGATTCACTGTATTGATCTGTTTCACCAAGACAATGATTAATGGTTTTTACCCAATATATGGTAGCGACGGGCGGATCGAGGCATCACAGGAGCAGAGAGACACGGAGACTCGCTTGCTGGGGAGAACATGCTCTTTATTAGCAGTTCTTATAAGGACTACATGAGGCACCCAACTAGCACCAAAAGTCAATTACACCTAAGAAACACAAGGGTGTCAGACGCCGAACTGCAAGACGGTGGGAGAATTATGGAAGCTAATTACACACGAGGATCAGACCGGGTATACACAAAGCATAGGTAAACACACGCAACAATAAAGAATTAACCATTAACAATAACAGCAACAACACAACAAGGGCTATTTACAATTGCACGCAGGGCCTGCTGGGCCAGAAGGCACTTGGCTCACTGACGCCACAATATATTATAGTAGTTTACAAATTGATGGTACTTACAAATGCTGAAACCATTATTTAAGTATTTAGTAACTTTTTTCTCCTAAATATGTGAATCACAAAATTGTATTAACCTTGTTAAGTTGGCCTCTTGATATTTTCCTTTATATTTAAAATTTCCTATTATTTTTTTAATCACCCCAATTCACCCAGTTCTTAGTGGATCCTTGAAAATGACTTCTTCCAAGTTGCCTGCTGCTTTTCCATCAAACCATAATAGTCACATATAACGTTAATGCAATTTGTAGTATAACATCATTAACAGTCTTAAACTTGTTTTGTTATTTTTGTGATTCTTCTGATTTGTATAGAATCTAAAGTCTTGTGAGGAGAATTACTGTACTGAAATATACCTTTTTCAGCTTCCAACACTAACCCTATATCTATATGCAGTGGCATGGGACAGTTTTGAAAGCTATTGCTCATCACCAACTTTTATTCAATAAAGTATGTCGAGCAAAGCACAGAAGTGAAAAAATAAACTTCCAATCTTAAAGCGTAACACTTATGCAGCAGAGAATTATGATAAATAATTCCGTCTTTCGATTGCTTCTCGAAGTTGGCAGGCTTAAAGGGAAAACTGATTCATTGCTTGTCAAAGGCAAGATCACAGACTTAAGACACAATTCATCAAATGATCATAATATACCACCTATACATTTAATTTTACATAACTCATCCTATGTGAAAATAAAAAACAAAGTTTGGTAAATAATCTTTGTTTTGGATTTGCCTCAGCACAAGACACACTGAGGTACAACTTAGACAGGATGCCATCTAATGCAGAGCACAGACACTCCAGGCAATGTAAAGACACACAATAGCTGCTAATGAAACCTATGTGGGGAGAACACAAGAACCACACACACACACACACACAGGTCTGTGTGATTATATCTTTATGGGGACTCTCCCTTCATTTCTATGGGGAAAACTCTAATTACAGCATGACGACCTTAACCCCTACCCAGCCCTAACATTAACCATAAGTAGCCAAGCAAAATACAAGACTTTTGGCAGTCTTACTTTCTTGATTGCATTCACAGATATTTGTAGGGACCTGAGAAATGCTCCCATACCTGGAGGTAACAGTGAGTCAACAATACTACTCACTGAACAATTTATCAGACTATAAACTGGATAAGGTGATATATTATTTATTATTGGGTATTTATAATATAATTTTTAATGTAATCTTTTATACATTTGCACGTGATTACAATGGATTGCACGTTTTTTTGCATTCTATTTGAAAAGTTATCAAGATTCTTGACTTACAACACTGCAAATTCTGACACTAAATATAAAAATAAAACAATATCATTTGAATAATATAGAGAGCTTTGCTGAATTCAGGCCTTTGTTTTTTCACAGGACTGATTTACGGTCTTTTGTCACAATGTACATTAGTCAATTTAGCGATATTTAGTTAGCTGAAGCTGTTATTCTAATTGCAATCTTCGGCTGTGTTCCCAAAGTGCACCTCGTCTAGCATCATTAGTAAAAGTGAGGTTTGCACTTAAATTATATCTCAAGATTCATCAGTGTGCTGTGTGTATCTGTCAGGGTCAGTGTCAGGGTCAGTGCCTGTCTGGTCCTTTCCCATGTGCCTCTTCCCCGTTTGATCAGCGTTTCCTGCCAGCCATGCCGCTTGGTGTTGCCCTTGTGTGTTTTCCCTGTTTTCCTGGGGCTGTATGGAATGCAGCTTCAAGTTCAAGTGGCTTTTATTGTCATTTCAGTATACATGTGGTACAGTGTACAGTGAAACGAGACAACGTTTCTCTAGGACCAAGGCTACATACTAGACAACAGAAGTACAAGAGTGCACGTGTGTAACAGGAGACAACATAAAGTGCATGTGTGCAAACATTGTGCAAACATGGCAAAAACATAAAGTGCAATGATGTGCAAGAGTGCAAACAATGCAAAGAGTGGAAACATGTCAGGACAGACAAGAGACAAAAACACTGCCACGAGACAGTGCAGACATCATGAGACAAGACAGTACAGTGCTAATCTAAATGTATTGTGCTTGGAGCCTGGTGTCTTTCATCATGAGTTTGAATCCAGCCTCATTTTTTAATTAATTTATTGGTTTCATTTTCTTAGTGTCTGGTATTGATATCTGTCTTTGTTTTGTGCCTCTGTCTTGTTTTTGGTCTACCCTGCCTATGCCCTATTTAATCACATTCTCTTCTATTCCTAGTCTAGTTAGCCCTCAGTCTTTCTTAAAGTTTCCAATGCTTGTTCATTGCAAAATGCCCCATCTGTTCCTTGTTGCCCTAATTGTAGTTCTTGTGATTGGTTAATTGCATTATGGTTCCCACCTGTCCTGCTTCATGTCTCGTTAGTTTGTATATTAGTGCCTACTTTTGTTCAGTTCCTTGTTGGTTCATTGCGGCTGATTCATTTTGTTGCTTTAGCTGTTACACTGTGTTGTCTTGCTGTTTCCCTGTTAGTAGTATTCCCTGTTTGGTAGTTTTCTTGAGTTCCTCCCTGCCTTTATTACTGTGTTTCCAGTGTTGCTCCCTGCCTTGATTTCTATTTTATCTTTTTTGTTTAGAGCCATTGTGGTTCCTTTATTTTCTGCTTAGCCCTTTGTGTTGTTTTTTTTTTGCCTTTTTGTTAGAGCCTCTCCGTTTGACGTGCCCCACCCTAACAAATATCCATGTGAATTCTGAATCGCAGTCTATGCTAATTGTTTGCCCTAGATGTCAGTAACGTCGAATTGTGATGGTGATCAGAAGGATGCTGACTCAAATCCCATATTTCACGGTTGTGATTGTGAGCCCTTAACCCCCCAATTGCTCTAAGGATTGTCTAACCCCCCTTTCTCACAAATCTACACTGCTTTGGATAAGCATATGCTAAATAAATGTTAATAATAATATAGATTTTGTCTATGGCAGGTCAAATCCCTGCTTTATAGCTGTTAGTAGAACATTGGCACGATATAGTAATTTCTGATTTTTTACCTGATATTTTACCCAGATTTTCTTCATCACTGCTGTCAGGCATGATATTTTCAGAAAATTCATATCAATATCAATTCATATCTGATTAGCCATGACATTTTAGAGAGGATTCCAAACCAATTCTGCAAATTACACAAGGAAGCCAAAAGGTCAAGTGTCGACAAGTATGAGACATTCTTAACATTCACTTCACCTGATAAATATTACTCTGTATTCCTCTGCAAAAATGCATTTGTAGATATTTAACCCAAAGTAACTAGTGAAAGAAGTCTACATGTTTAAAACAATAAGAATAAATAAATGGATGAATTGTAAATAGCAAACATTAAATTTATACTATTGTGACGTCGGTGAGACAAGCTCCAGCCAGCTGTAATGGCCATGTTTCCCAGTGTGTCATGCAGCTTGTGTAAAGAGCCCCTGTCTGTTTCATGTATGTAAATAATGAGCTGTGTATTGCTGTACTTGTGTCCTATTTAATTTCATGCTCGATCCATGCATGTTTAACTATGTGTAAATAACCCACCATGTATGGTTTCCCCTGTTTGTGCAGTGACTTCCACTCTGTTTCGCGGTCAGGAAGTGAATCTCACTTAGGTGTTTTCTTTCTCCCGCGCCTTTGTGTGAGCGAGTTTCCTTTATCTGTCTAGTGCCGAGTCCTGTTAAGGACTTTGTCATTGAGCTGTATCTGGGTCCAGCAGACACCGCAATATAATAATTATTTTATACATATAATATGTGTTACACTACATAATATGATACAAATTAATAACAGATACATTTTGTAAAAAAAAAAACAGATTTTTAACGAGCATCTTGAGGCAGCATCTAGTGAAACATGTCTGTCACTTCAGGATCTGAGTAAAACGTGGATGTGAGTGACACATGCCCCAATGTTGAAGCCCAAATAAAAAAGCAACTAAAAGCTAACTCAAAAATAACTAAAACTAACTAAAAGCAAGCCAATTCCAGTTGGGGAGTTTTACCAGTGTAAGTACAGACAATTAAAGATAATCAGGCATTTTATAAAAAAATCATGCAAAAATATGAGATCAGCCTTAACTTTCAATAACTGGTAAGGGTGAAGGGCGGATAGTCTAAAGTCCAAAATTCAGGGGTGCTGCAAAGTGAGGGGAAGTTAAAATGGTTCCTAGGGCCCCGGAATGACTGCGACCCTAAAACACTTTGGAACATAATCTGATCGATTGGGCTTCAGGAGATTACTAGACTAATATTGACTTTACTTGATATTGGTTTTAAAAAACATCCATACATTCGGAGAAAATAAGATAAAGATAATTTTATTTCACTTCCTCTGAAATGCCACTGATTTTTTTCGCTTAAACTGTGGGCAGTTTGGGGGAGGAGAGGCCGTGCTCTGGGGGACTCAGCTGCCGGAGTTGAAATGGTAATTAATTGGCAAGCCCAGCATTGCCCTATGATCTGTGCTGGCACTTTGCACATCTGCGGTTTGTCGGTACCCCATAGGTTGACAAAATAATAAGATTTGTGTGCATCAGGTATGTACTTGGGGTAGTGGTGGCTTAATGGTTAGGGAGGTGCACTTGTAATTGAAAGATTGCAGGTCTGAATCCCCAACCAGAAAGGCACCACTGAGGTACCCTGAGCAAGATACCGCCCCCAAGCACGGCTTCCCCAGGCGCTGAATTAGCTGCCCCCTGCTATGTCACGTTGGTATGTACAGTATGGGTTAATTGCAGAGAACGCATTTCATTGTTGTGTGCTGTGGTGTGTCAATAATGACAATTAATCTCTAAATTCTACAGTAAGGCTTAAGGTAAGTAAGATCTGTTTTTTTTTGCCTCCTCACCCCCCAACGGTAAACATCAAACTCCACCTTAAAAAGGTGTGATCAATGAAAAATAAAAGTGGCACAATGTTTAACCGTCAGATGCATGGCCTGTTCGACAAACACGTTTACATACCTCGCATGTTTCGAGACCCAGCATGTAAAATTAAAAAAATCAAACCACAAATGGCCATTTATTGAATGTTTCTTCCATGACTACTCCAATCACTTTCTGAAGATTTTTAATTTATATGAATATTTTTAAATTAGAATAAATTCTTAATATTTCATAGCCTAGCAACTAGCAAGAACAGCAACTAGTATATACATTACAAATTTATTTATATTGAATAGCACATTTAAGTTTGATAATGTGTTAACACAATAATCACAAACTGCAGTGACATTTTTGGTTATAGCACATGGCTCCTGGCAGACACTACAGCAATCCACCATTTTGTGGAGCAGCACGGATGGGCATATGGGTAATACCCTTTCGTCTGTGTACTTTTTTATAAACTCACTATATAAAACTGCAATATATGTTACAACAACATAACCCTTTCCGGTCAATAGTGACCAAATACCATTCTCACAAATAAAAAGTCATAGTAAACTTTTTTTTTTTTTTTTTTGGCTGGTAAACTATTACATACTGCTGATACGACGTTGGGGCTGTATCAGAAAATTCTTAACAGCTGCAGACTTCACGTTCCGCTCTGTAGTATCTGTTTTTTTTTTGGTGAAACTACATTAAAATCACGTAAGTCGAGTCATTAGCTACGCAATCCCTTTTTCAAATGAATAGTTATGCAAAAGATACATTTTTGGGGATTAAGGATGAAAAGTATGAGGCATAACTAAAAGATTGAGGTAAAACTGCATCAAAAACAAAACAAAAAATAAAAAGTGACGTCTAGCGACCTTAGGTATATCGCGACCTACAGGTTAATAAATGAAAGTTAGTGAAATATATTGGATTGTTATAGCACAAAAGATATCAGTTTTGTAATTGACAAATTATATTTGAGATATATTTAGTATTTCTTAGATGATGCTGTTCTGTCAAAAGGTCAGTTTTTCTTTTGGCCACTCATGACTTAATGTGATTGAATGAAAGTTCCATGAGCATTGTGATTCTCCATAGTGTATTGTTCAAGCAATATAATTTAATTTTGTTTTACTTTCAATTGTGAATTGCAATGGGCATAACTCAAAACACATAATATATTCTATTCAAAATCTATCCTATACAGTTAAATTGATATTAGACCAAATAAATTAGTATTTAGAATGTTAAAAAATATGCATAAATGTGTGTGCTTGTGTGTGTAGGATCACTCATCATACATGTTTATTTTTAAGTTAATATTGAAATAATTCTAAATATTTAGATTTTCTTCTGTTGTTTTGTTGTCCTGTCATAACCATTGAATGAATAAGTGTATAATCAAATAATCATAGATAGATAAGGCTTCATGACTGACACTGACCCATTCACATACAACAGGGACAACTTCTGGTCAGTACTTTGTGTCCATTGACCCACTTATTAAGCCCTTGCATTAAACTGCTCAAAAGGTTGAAATCCTGGATCATTCCGAATCTGCTCATATCGATGGGGAGACTTAAGCAATTGAACTGTTTTTTAAAATATCGATTCATGTCTAACTCAGCAAAAGTTAGGAGAGTATTCAGAATTCTTGCAGTATCATCATAAATATAAGCTAATGGTGCCTGTCATAGTGTGCTGTGGTTTGCATACAATATTCATTTACTGTTATACTGTATTTACATTTATATACACAGTTTAATTTTACACAGTTTAGCATTCTCCTTGGTAAGGAATTGGGAATATATTGCATTCAAATTACTTTATAAATAAAGGTATAATGCAGCAGGATCAGGGGGCCTGTATGTCTTTAATAGATGGCTTTTAATTTGCACATGATTTGATGTTTAAAGAATGGATTTGCCCATTAACTATGACTCTCACAGCCCATCACAAGTATACGTACTTACTTTATATGGTAATATCCAATCATGAATCATTCATAGCATTATTAGAACCATTCTCCCTGAAGATTTACTAGATTTTTTTATTTTTTTTTTTACCAAATTTAAATGACATCACTGTTGTTTCCTGCAGTGTACATGTAGCTGAATTTTAAGGATTTAACAACTAGAGTCCATTTTTTTATTGAACATTTCTTTCATTCCTATATCACTAACTTATGAAGTCATATGCGAAACAGTCATTCTGTTTCCCAGTCAAATAACTAAATTATTGGTTACCAGTTCAGCTCAGTCAATCAATTATGTTCACCTACCTTCAGCCATTCGACTATCATTAGGTACATTCACAGAACATTTATTTGTTCACTGTGCAATACCCACTTTGCAATGCTACTTATTACTAAGCTGTTACAGTACTACCAAATTCTGTGCAACACTTTTCCTGTATTTACACAGTGACACAATAATGCCCTGTGTTTAATCTGCACATTCGTTTCAGAAGAAATTAAGTATTTCTAGGCATATATACCCCAAATTAATATTGTCTAAACAATATGGATAATTTTCTGGAATGAGAATCACATTTTAAATCCATTGCTCCTTTTAGCTTGGGGTAGATTTTTTTTCTTGTTCCAGAGTTAAGTTGGTGTACTGTATGCATGTATGTACACATGTATGTTTGTGTAGGTTTTAACATCAAACCCTCTTTTAATATCATAGCATCTTCTGTATGGCCTACTTTGCAGAAAAAGGTCATGCTACTCAGGTGGAAATAGGGGGCGGATATCAATAAAACAACTGATAAACTTGACTGATCATGTCTTACCACAAATTCCTAAAAGAATTCATTATGAGGTGAAAGAAATTAACCTTGCTTACATGAAAATATAATATGAAAAGTGCATGCTATAAGCACAGCAGAGATGGTTTTGCACCAGAAACTGAAGAAAATGCAGCCAATGATTGCTCAGCATATATGTGGAGACCTCCTTCAGGACAGCTGGAAGAACATCCCGGGAGGCCACCTCATGAAATTGGTGCAAAGGAGAAAGTCTCTGAAGCAATTAGGGTTAAGGGCCTCACTCACATTGCCAACCATGGAATTTGAACCAGCAACCTTCTGTGTTCCAACCCATACACATGCCCCCCTCAATTATTATAACAAATTATTATATATTTTGTGTAATATGTTTTTTTTTTGTTCAGTTTTGATCTCTTTATTCTCAAATGTAATAATAATAACTAAAATAAACTCAAATAATGGGTAGGTGTGTTCAAACTTTTGCCTAGTACTGTACATAAAACTCGGGTATGAAAATATTAAACATCAACTTCATGATATGGACCATAAAACAAATGTAACAAAATGGTGGGGTTAACTCAGTGCTTCATTCAGTCTGGTAACGCCCCTGGGAAAGAAGGTGTTTTCCATTCTAATGCAAGAATATATAGACCTGTAGCACCTTGCTGATAGCAGCAGTGCAAAGAGAGAGCGAGGGTAGGGGTGAGATGAGTTACTCATGATGTTAGGGATCCTCTGCAGGCAATGCGATGTCCTCCAGGGTAGCTAGCTGAAACTTTTTGATGACCAGGAATTGTAACTGGAATCCGTCTTCACTATTAGTCACTTTTAATGTAAACTGGAGTGTATTTACAGCTACATTTCCTGAAGTCGATGACGAGCTCCTTGGCCTTAATGCTAGTGTGTGCCAGGTTGTTCTTTGAGCCTCCTACCTGTATTCTGACCCAACCGTCAGAGATCAGCCCAATCACTGTTGTGTCGTCAGAGTGGAGGATAGATGGAATCCGAGGATAGATGGAATCCGTCAGTTATCCGTCAGTTGGAAGTTAAGAATCCAGTTGCTGGGAGGCTGGCTGAGATCCTGGTCAAATTATTTGCAGTCCTTTTTGAGACTGGTGCCCCGATAACATCCTTGTCTGTGCCCCCTAGTGTTCAAGGTGGATAGTGTGCATGGTGTCAATGCTTGATTGTTTGCTTTTATTACATTGTCACTGTTGCCTTTGTGAAAACAAAGAAGCTGTTTAACAGTCCTTATACCAAGACGTTGTTACTTAGCAGAAGTGCCTTCCTGCCTTTCAAATCAGTAATGGACCGGATACCTTGCCATACTTGTACAGGGCTGTCGTTTTTGAAGTATTCTTCAATTTGTTTTTAACAAATTTAAGTAGCCATCACTTTTTGATGCTTCTTCTCAGGCTGGATGCTTCAGTGTATCTAATCCTGAAGGCTATGATTCAAGCTCTCAGTAGATTCCAGAAATGATTAGTCATTCAGGATCTTTGCTTGGGAAATATCTGAATGTTTGTCAAAAGTGACATTCCCAAATCAGATCTTTATCTTAAATTGTTCTGTGAATGTACACTCCTTAAAGTCTGTGTGTGCTTCCTATGTATGCTGTTGTGCGAATAAGTCCCAGTCTGTTCATTTAAAGTCCTTGACCCTTGAGTAGGCCGACTCTTTACTGTCTTCATCATGATGCTGAGAGGTCTCTAGGGACAAAGAGATACAAGCAGACTGACTCAGATAGGGTAAAGGCTGAGGCCATTTTATCCATTCTTGATATTCGTGTCTTTGCATTCGTAGTTGGACGTGTTACATGTTGATTCAGTTTTCAATGTGTCAGCTTGAGGTTGGACCAGCTGCAGTCTCCAGCTATGATAAAAACAGCATAGTATCCACGTTTCATTCTTGTATAGCTGCTATTAGATCACTGAGCACTGGTGTAGTATTAGCATGTGATGGTCTATATACAGCTCTAAAAATGACATTGAACTCATGCAGGAAATATCAGGGTACTGAGTTATTTTCCCTCAAAAACTGGTTGCCTTTTCCTGGAAATTTAGACTTACCTGTAGTTGTTTCTTTTAGAAGGCATTGACCGCAAACATACGCCAGGATTAACAGAAAAGGTTGCAGCAACACACAAGCATTGTTCAACAATAACCATCTCAATCTACTAAATTTAATCATGTTGATAACTTGTGGTCTGATTTGAAGACTATTAAGGACCTTGAAATAAGAATTCTTTAGCTAATTCTATATAATTAAGGGGCAGTTAAGTTTCACATTAATCACATGATACTAAATACAATTTATAATAATTATTATTATAGAAGTGGTCGATTGGGATATGAAATGCCGCTCAAATATACGCATATGCCACTACCAACTGCAATTTCATCCTTGAGGTAAGATGAATCACCTAAATTGCTTTGATAGCTATATAGTTTAATAAATTGGAATAAGCTGTGTGAATTGCTATTGGTGATAACATTTGCTAAGCAAACCAAGGAATGCATTTTAATTAGAATATACTGCTGAAGACATATACCCTCTTTAATTTTATAAGAATATAAACTTATTCATAAGTAGAATTTAATTACAAAGGAAAATGTAACATAATCAGTGGGAGTGTATGTATTCTGACGGCACTGTACCTCTGCTTCTGAGCTTCCTGGTTGGGTCCCCAGATAAAACAGAGAGCATTTGGTTCCTTAATTCCTTTAAACTACAAATTCCAAGGCTTCCTCAGATCCATCCATTCTTCCATCCATCCATCCATCCATCCATCCATCCACCCATTTTCTGCCGCTTATTCGGGGTCAGGTCACAGGGACAGCAGTCAAAGCAGAGATTCCTCTGATCTAGCTTACAAATTATTACTGTTATTGTGCCTTCCACTATATGGATCAAAAAACGGCACAGAGTGAGTGTGATATCATAACATTTTGGAAATCAGATATCACTGCATTATTTACAACTTTTTCATGTAATTAAGCTAATCTCTCACTGGGTGAAACAGACCATAGTTAAAGGGAATTTTGTATGAAATTTTTTACTAAATTAACAGTAGACATACAACAGTCTGTTATAACTTTTTCGAGAATTCGTCGATTGGGGTATGAAATGCCTCTCAAATATACGCATATGCCACTACCAACTGCAATTTCATCCTTGAGGAAAGATGAATCACATAAATTGCTTTGATAGCTATGTTGTTTAGTAAATTGGAATAAGCTGTGCGAATTGCTATTGGCGATAACATTTGCTAAGCAAATCAAGGAATGCATTGAAGTAGCAGTCAGTTCTACCCAGACAGTGTAAGGACAAAGAGGTCGATTGTGGGCCTTAGAAAGGGCATATGTTATCATTCAACAGCTCAAAATAATGCTGAAGAGAGAATACGGCAAAGCCCCATCAGAGAAGCACTGAGCCAGTTTGTCATAACATGCCATCCGCAGAGACATTATTGATCACATTTGGAGCTACACCTGACTACTTCTGGGATAAAAAGATATATCCTTGCTGTCATGCCTGTGGCTACGGAGGTCTTTCTGCTCCAGGAGAAACGTAAGCAGAGGGGCCTTTAAACTAACACCTGTGTCTACTGTTAGCCAAGAGATGACGGATGTCATAATATTCAGGCATACAGGAATATGACTGGTTCTAGGCTGGATTCTGAAATGGAGATGCTAGTATTCTTCTTCTTATTATTGCCAATTTGCCCCAAATATAAGATGGTATTTTTTGTTCCAAAAATTAGATCTAAAAACTGTGGTCATCTTATATTTAACAACTGAAATTTAAACGTAATTATCTACATACAACAGTAAATAGTGTGTGAGCACCAATCACTGTTTCCGCTTTTGTCTCGACTGGCAAACTTTTTTCTTTGTTCTCATCCCACCCATGACTGGCTGACATAATTTAATAATAATAAT
Organism: Mormyrus proboscirostris; assembly: GCA_026779585.1. Taxonomy (NCBI): domain Eukaryota; kingdom Metazoa; phylum Chordata; class Actinopteri; order Osteoglossiformes; family Mormyridae; genus Mormyrus; species Mormyrus proboscirostris. The sequence goes on along the minus strand of JAODKF010000002.1, from coordinate 23,638,678 downwards.
AATAATTGATAATTGAACTTGTCGATTGGAGTATGAAATGCCGCTGAAATATATGCATATGCGACTACCAACTGCAATTTCACCTGAGGTAAGATGAATCACATAAATTGCTTTGATAGCTACGTTGTTTAATAAATTGGAATAAGCTGTGTGAATGTGCAGTGATATCTGATATCCAAATTTGATGACATGGGATTGGTCAGCAGAATTAATTATACAGTTACCAGCATGCTTTGTACCATACCACGTGTATCTTTAAATTGTGTAAATGTATGTTGTTCATGTTATTTTCACCAGTGAGACGTTAACTTTTTATATGTTAGATAAAATTATTTGTCTTTATAAAGATAAGATTTGGTATTCCAAAAAGTAAGTTTTCAAAAAAAAAAAGGTCAGTCGTTATTCTTTATTAGTTGCATATTGTTTAACATCTGAGAACCATGCCGCAATATGCATATTAAAACAAAAATACCTATACATTTTTTTATTTAATTAGGATATACATTTATATCACCCCACTGCTAATCAACATATATGCCACTGTAGAATGAACAAACTGAACAATAGGGCCTTTTGGTTGGCATGGTAACTGTTAAACCTCAGGATTTTATTCATTTCATTGCAGTATATACATTTTAAAAGCTTGAGAAAAGTACGCATGATGTCATATTTGCCTTTGCTATTTTGCAAGCTGGATGAAGTTCTGAATAAGTACACAAATGAAGTAAAAGTTAAACTGAGCACAAGTGAAATAAAACTATTTTAGAGGCATACCTCATTTAAGGGAGCCAAAGAATGATGCAAGGTGTCACGCCATATGAGGGACACGGAGTGGAGACAGAGGGGCGGCAGTCAAGAAATTGGGGAACATGGGGTTTAATCAAAAGGAGCAGAGACCGGGCAAGCAAACATGCATTGACATTGCAATGACTGGACTGGGGAAGCAAACTGAAGCGTGGACTAAATACATTGAACTAACGAAGACAACTCGAAACAGCTGTTAAACACGGGGACGGGTAGCTAAATTCAAGACTCAGCAAGGTGGGTTTGATTGAAGTTCAAGAGAAAATAACAACAACATCAATAATAATAATAATAATAATAAGAAGAAGAAGTTAGCACCTATGAAATGCCTTCATAGGCACAACAAAATGGCGGCTATCAGGATTTCTTGATCTGCAAGGGACTTTGAATGAGCACTGGGTTTAGCACGACCCACAAGCAGTCACAAACACCGGTGCCTGCATTGCAAGTATAATGTAGAGCCATGTTGGAGAACCGGCCTGACATGGTTATCCACGACAAGAAGGCGAAAAAATGCCTCCTGTTCGATGTTGCGATCTCAGATGACACTAATCTTCTAACAAAAGAAACCGAGAAGGTTAGTAAATACAGAGATCTGGTGAAAGAAATAAATTTGAATGTGGGCCACAAAAGCAAAAATAGTCATCATTAGTTATTAGAACCCTAAGGATGGCATTTAAGGACAACCTGGAGCTGTTCCCAGGTAGCCTTAAAGAGCTACAAAATATATGGCTCTTAGGAACGGCAGACATTTTGGGAAAAATTTTCATGTAAAGTAATACTGAAGATTCAGATTGAGATCTGGGGGGTATTCCATGAAAGTAACTAAAGAAAGGCAGACTTTCCCGAAAAAGTCAGCCTCAAACTATCGGCATCTCTAAACTTAGACTCTTGTCCTTCCATGAACGCAGTTTAGCTGTAACTAATAGAGGCTCATTCAAGACAGACTTGCATAGTCTCACTTAGTGCACACACCTGTGATATTTAAAAAGCTCAAATGAATGGATGAACGATAGATCGACCAAATGAGTCAGACAGCAGGTAAAACGCGGGCAGTTTTTTTCTCCACAGCGGAGCAAATGCTGCTGATGGAGTTATACGAAGAGTACAAGGATGCAATAACTAAAAAAGGGTACACTGTAGCTTTAAATAAAGCAGGGAAAAGGCTTGGCAAAAGACTAAATGCGTAAGTTATGTACACGTTACAAGCGTATCATGGTACAGTGGTTAATGCTTCACATTACGACGGTTGCTGGTTCGATCCCTGTAGCCAACACGGACACTTCTGTGTTGAGTTTACATGTCAATTTTATATTATAATGTTCTTTATTATTTGATCTCTGTAAATACTTTACATTGCATCGAGAGCTGGTATGTCTTCCCACTGCTCTTCCACCAACACTGTGGGCAGTTTCTCCCAGCATATGCAATATTGTGTAGAATGGCACAGGCACCCACAATGTTGCATGCTCGGTCCGGCCTTACTCTAAGGCCCTTCAGGCACTGGAATCTGCAAGGGTTAAAGCAGTGAGAACTGTGTTAGCCTTAAGTTGCCCAGCAATAATTGTGAATTTTGAACCTGGATTTTAATTGGCCGAAGGTCATCTCTATTTGTGCCCTGGTTTTAGAGTGGGCATTGTTAAATTGCCTTTCTGCTTCAGTTTGAGGTTCTGGGTAAGGGGTTAGGAGGTATGGCATGCCAGCATATTCCCTGTCCCCAAGCAGGACTCCATTAAACTCCCCTGCAGAAGAAAGTATCAATGACATATGCCGTAATATTCCTACTACAGTTCAAGAGACACCGCCCCCAGACACACACACATATGAAGACTTATATTAAAGTTATGTGTGCCTACTGACTGTTAAAACTATTTGTCTTATAAAATTAAGATCACTAGTTTCCATGAAAAATGCTTGCGAAGTAAAACCCCTTGCTTGAAATAACGTGCTCTTGCCTTCTGCAAACCTCTGTACCAGTGAGGATGCTCAGAATATGCTTGAGTCATGGAGAGACCCTGGAGTCATGGACAGAGTCTGGAGTCATGGAATGAGTCTGGCCATTTTGCCTCAACAGTGGAAATCAGGCAGTTGCCATCACAGATCATCTGAACACAGAGAGTGGATTTAGTGATATAGCACATTTTGTCTGGCAGAGCATTCATTTAAGCTTGCTCATTATATGAATTGATGAACAATGCAGATTCAAATTCAGAGCTCAATCCCTCTACTGGCAATGTATGGAGTTGTTAGTGCCAATTTACATACCTGTACATCGAGGCTATGGAAAGATTTCCTGTTCACATAGTCCGTCTCTATTGGTCCAACTGGGGCCTGTATTCTGATGTGGGTGCAGTCCACAGTACCCAAGGCATTGAGAAAATCTGAGGAACCAATTTAACTTAATACAAGCATATCAATTTTTCAGTCTACTTTAACTGTCACACACCTGCTATTGCATAAAAGTTCTCCTTGAGCTCTGTGTTGGTAGATGGCCAGGAAAGGTGATAGAAATGTTCAAAAATTGCCTCAGAGTAAGGCATCCTCTCCTTATTTCATGGCATACGGTTGCTTTGGCCAAATGCTCAGCATCACCAACACTGTAGAGGAATGTCCCACTGGCGAAGAAACGCAGTGCAATACAGACAGATTGCACTGTGGTCAGGCGTTGACTTCGCAGTGTGGGTTTGCTGAGGTGTGGTTCCAACAGCACACATAGGTAGACTATGCTGGGTTTGCTGAACCGGTATCTATCTCTCCCACAGATAGTCATCTGGGAAGGCAATAGGGTTTTACTCGGTCCCTAAAGACCCTTGGGGCTGGTGGTCTGAATGCTCTTTGTAATATCCGTGCACCCTCCACCACAGGGTCTTCAATAAAGGGACAGGCCATAATTATGTTCTGGGGCTTCTCTGCTTCTCTTTTGTTCTGAATCTCCATGCAGGTGTTGGTCTCACTCAGTACTGCTTAAATAGGCCTGACCTTCATTAGACAATTAAGCTGACATCTTTCTCTCTTTTTTTCATACTATTATTATATATTATTATTACTATTTCATTTTGGTAAATGTAATAAGGCTTTTATGTAACTGTTCATATTCATTTATGATTTTATTAATTTCTGATTTTCTGTTTTCAGTCATTGCATTTCATGTTTGACCTTTTTAATATGCTTATGATTTTCTTTAAAGTATTTTGGGGATAATTCAAATGCTGAAACATGATTTTTATAGGCTTAATTATTTTTATTACATGACATGATTAGTGAGAGCGTGGAAATTCAACTGACGGAACGATCTTTTGGGAAGCTGTTCCCACACGTTGGAGATTCTTTGAGACAACGCTTAACTAAGCAAGAGAGTTAACCTGGTCCGGAGCAGAATTGTTCGCAGGTGTAAATTACCACGGTAACTCAGCGGGGATTCATTTAAGACATGTTGATGGAACAGAACTCTCACTTAAATAAGACAGACTTATCGAAATAAGTGAGACTTCCCTTAATCCTGCTTCGTGGAATATCCCTCAGGTGAATAAATACTCCCCATGTGAATAAATCGAATGTGGGCCACAAAAGCAAAAATAGTGTCAAAATAAGGCTCACAACCCTGGGGATGGCATTTAAGGACAACCTGGATATTGTTATATTATAATAATATAGCAATAATAATAACAATAATAATAATAATACAGACGTTTTCAAAGTGTTGCAGAAAGTTCAGGTCCCAGACAATGTTTGCTAGCATCCTCATTCTAAATTGGTGTGTCTTGGATTAAGGACAAAAGAAAAATGGGGGGGGGGGGTGCTCTGTTACCTGCTGAGTGCTGTGGGGAAAAAGATGAAGAGTAGGAAAGAAGAGAGGAAAACAACAACAACAGCTACAAAATGGGGCAATAATGAATTGATGAAAAACCCACCAAAAGGGAAGAAGGAGGAGCACGGTCTGATTGCTGCGTTGTCTAAACGGTTGCGGCCAGCAGAGCTTCGGGCAGTAATGTCCTGCTCCACTCCCACAGCTTCCCTGAGTGTGTCCTTTTGAAGGGGAGTTTCGCTCCGGGCAGGCGCAGACAGCTGAGGGAGTTAATCCTCTCCAGCCCTGCGTGATTACCGGTTGTCCACGATCCCAGACCAGAAATCACCACTACTGTCCAAAGTCCAAGGTGCTATTCTGGTTTTATGAGGAGCATTCTGCTGGTTGGAAAAGCCTGAGTATGAGGGTCCTCGGGTTGCCGTAGTGACACAGGAGATCTGATCAACTCATCCTTCAAGAAAGGACTCTGAATACAGCTGGAAGGAAATGCACTTCTTTGCTATCTATTGGAAAGAAAGCATGTGACCCCCCCTCCTGCACAGTCACCCCTTGGGGGGTCATACCTATCAAAAACCTTGTTTTAATGATTCAGATAATTAGGAAGTTACAAATTATCTTATCCAGTCAGATTATTAAAATCTGTTGCCCTCAGGTAATCTCAGGTAAAACGTGATTCATGTATTCGCCTTCATTTCTGTCATTGCCTGAAACCTAAACAGCCTGCCTTACCTGGACTACACAAGTTATTTTGAAAAAGTGACACTGTAACATCAATAAAAGTCATACGATTCACACAAGGTTAACAAAACTAAGCAAACCAACTAGGTATTTAATTACTTTAATCAATGACTGAAAAGGCTAAGAAAAGAAATGGCGCCTTCATTAATAATATCTTACTCTAAAACAATAGTTTGACCGTGATGAGCCTGATGCTACCCATCATGGTGAATTGAAACTTATTATTCAGCATTCCTTAGAATTCATTTACACAGGGACTGAGAAAATGTCCATGGAATTGTTCAGATTTAAATTATATATGAGGCTAAGGAACAGAGGCATGTGGGGCAAGTCATCACAAACAACTCCAGTTACCTGACTCTCCTTCCCAAGATGAACAAACCTCTTTTTCATGTAGATAACAAAACTGAAAGAATAATGATTAAAGCAGGATTGTTTCAATTTTATCTCCATTAACAAAAGAGCATTCTCATGATAAATATAAATCTTAATGTCAAACATGGTACATCTAGTAGCAAAAACCCACAGACGAAAAAGTATTATCTCTTCTTATTTATTAACAATTAGCTCACATTGTATGTACAAGTTCCGCTAAATTAGGTTATAATGGGTACCATCTGCCTTGGTTATAATGGGTACCATCTGGAACAAACTTAAACTGATAGTGGACCAGTGAAAGAGCAAGAGAATAGGCAGGCAGAATACAAATTGTATGAAAAATGTTTAATGAATATTAAATCATGTTAATATTTCCATTATTAATAAGCCAATTCCCTTATTACTTCTCCAGAGTGTCCCTGTTTTGTATACTTTATTTAATTCAGCTTTATTCTTGAAGATTTCCACTAAGTTTGATCATGTGTATAATTAATAGTCACATATATTTACTTAGAAGACTTTTGTACAAAGCAACATGTGAGGGAGAACCAAAGAGCATCATCGGCCAGAGTTCCTGGGGCAGCTGAGGTTAAGGGCCAACAGTGAAATCATTCTGCCAGCCGCAGGGTTTGAACTGGTGACCTTCAGATCACGGTCAGAGACTCTAAACCTGCATAACCACACAGGCCAGGATTTTATTCACTTTATTGCAGTTTATACATTTTAAAAGTAGGCATGGTATCAAATTTCGACTTTGCTACCTACCTCCGCTGTATGTAGAGATTGCATATAATTTTATACCAGCACCTGTCTATGAAAAGACAAAATTAATCTATTTATGTCATAAAATGCCACACCACAACTGCTCCCTTTGCAATTATGCGGCTAATTAATGGCAGACATTAAAAGCCTTTCCACTCCATATCCCTCTGCTCATTAATGCCATTTCTGAGTCATTTGTCTGTAGGTCTTCACTTCCACCATTTTTTTTTTCACTTGCTAGCATCTTTCATGATGTCAACATGCGGTTGTGGGAGTGGATGCCACAGCCAATGGAACATTTCTAAGAGAAATAGAATTGGTTGTGCAGGTTTAATTCGGGTGCTTTGATATCTGGCTGCAATTCAACGATATGCAGAATCATTGGCATCAGAGGTGCCCGTTGTGTGTGTGTGTGTGTGCGTTTGCCCTGCCATGAACTGGCACCCCCTCCACTGTGTCCCTCTGCATTCTGTCCCATGCTGTCCCTGACCCTCCACTAGATTATAAGATGGATAATGGATGTAAACTTTCAAGATTACTAAAGTGATGAAGGTGATGATTACAGATGCCAAGTGTTTCATCAACAGACACTGATAATGTGTGAGATAGCAGGAAATGGTAGTAATTTTCATCTATTTAGTGCTTAAAAAACACTTCTAGAATATGATCGATGCATCCATCCATCCCTTTATCTTTTCAACTATATACTTATCTAGTCCAGGATCACAGCCATTTTTAGGTTGTATAAATATTGTCCATACATTAATATTAAAATGTGTGTTCAATGCATATAGAGGAGGGAAATACGTTGCACATTTCTTCTTATTCTTGTTTCCAATTAGAACATATCCAAATCTGATTATTATTGTTTTCTTTTTATTTGTATATGTTTTAAATAATGTGCGTAAACTGTTTCCTTGGATGCCTAACACATTTAACCTTTTAAGATCTAACTTGTTGAATCCTCACCTGACATTGCAAAAGCGCCCTCATTAGATCTTGAATTGTTAATATAATGAAATGAATGCAATCATTTGGAACACCTGAAACACCTTTTAATGCCTGAAAAACACATTAAGAAGATTTCATTGCCTATTTTGAGTAACAGCTTATAAATTTAGTACAGAGTACAGGAGGGGAAAGAAAAAAAATATTGAACACACTTAAGCCAATGTTATTTATCACCTTCACTCCCACCTGTATTTGTTTCTTGCCCTAAATAAAGAATATTTTTTATCAGTCTTCATGATTCCTTAATACATTCACAGTTGCCTTTTCATTATGAGAATATTTTCTCATTACTTATTGCCAGTTTATCCTGATTGTCCCCAAACATTCTTTGCTACTCTGCAACCAGCAGTTTGCAAATATCACCCATATTAAAATGAACCATTTGAAATATTCTGCTATATAAGAAGGGAAATCAATTCACATTAAATTCATATAATGATGATGGAAAATGGATATTGTGATTGCTATACGCTGTATACTTTAAACTGCATTGTTCTTTAACTTCATGTCAACACTCTTTCTGCTAATTTATCTTTTGTAATTTGGTCTGTGATTGTTGTCTGGTCTTCTGTCAATATTGCCCAATGCCGTGATATCTGCAATACATTTCCCTTTCACAACCCCATATGTAAATGTAATCTCTGTCTGACAAATCTAAAAAAACGTATAACCTTATATAACATGATATTGGCTTATGCTACACTTAATACTTTGTATGCATTAGAAAATAAAGTTTTGCCCTTGCTAGTTATTAAATCTTCTTTGTTTTGAATAGAAAGTGTAAACACTTGCCATTTATGAAAATATGAAGTTATTACCTTCTTAATATATGTTCCTGTTGGGTTATTTATTATTCTTTTAGAAATAGAATTTTGGGTAACCTAAAAATGAACACATAAGTCATACATTCTTTCATAAGCTGGAGGGGCAGTTTTGACATTAAAATAAGTTAAAGAAATTATGACACCGAGGAGAAAAGAAACTGAAGGTTGTACAGAATTTTCATTTCAGGACAAAGAGTTGAATAAGATTTAACAAAGCTACAAGCTTCTTTAACCTCTGGAAGAGCAGCAATACATATTGTACGCGATACAGGAAAATGGATCTGATTACAGTACCTGACAGTGACTGCTTCATAATATAACTTTTGTTCAAATATCAAGTGCATCAAAAAACATAAATAATTGGTTAGTAAATAAAAATAAAAATAACCTTAATATCAACCAATATAGAGAGAGTTTGCTGGACCATATTAGTCTTGATACAGCTTCTGCTGCCACATTAGATCAATCTCTCTGGGGTCCTTTGATCAGCTCCATCACCTAGCGGAGGTGGGGGGTCGCAGGTTTGTCCCGCTTCGGTCTTTGATGCTGGTGTGGGGGGGACATATGGGCTTGGGGCGTCTGGGGATT
>JAODKF010000002.1:23612253-23629668 GCA_026779585.1 Mormyrus proboscirostris | reverse complement strand
GGTCTTAGACTCCACCTGAAATAACATCTCAGGCTCTATTGCCCCCCACCACACTCCCTGCCGGTGGGTGAGGCCCCTGGCTGCCGACGTGTTGGTGGTTCTCGATGTCCGGAGCTGGATGCTCTGGTGTGTGCTGGCTCACTCTCGGCGGTTGCCTGGCGGGGCCTGGCCCTTCTGGCTCTGTCGGGCCCCGGCTGGGGGGTGGGGGGGCCCTCGGATCTCTGGGCCCGGGGTCCGGTCTGCCCTGGTGTGGCCGGCTGCTGGATGGACCCCGCTGGAGCGCTCCTCTGCCCTTTTCTGTGGTGGTCCTCCTGGGGCTCTCGTGCCTCGGGGGGCCTCTGGATGTCTGGGACCCGGGTCTCCTCCGTGTCAGCTTCGTATCCTGGGTGGGCGGGGCTGTGGCTCCCCACGCACATTACTAGACATTTACATGGAGAAACCTTAGGAACACCAGCGCACTGACACACACAGGTGTGCACACAGGTCCTCACGGACACGCACTCACGGACACACACTGTCTTGATCGGCTGTTGTATGTTGTCTTTATCTGTTTTATTTTTTTTTCTTTTCTCTTTTTTGTCCTTTTTTTTCTCCTCTCTCTCTCTCTTTCCCCCTTCTTCCCCTTTGTTTCCCCCCTCTCTCCCCATCTCCTTCACTTGAGGAAGTAAATAAAAATATTTTATCAATAAATAAATACAAATAAAGTAGTCCTCCGCAGAGGGGGGGTGGTGGAGGGGGAAAAAAAGTTCTGTATCTAAACCCCACTTCTGTGCATCAAACCCAAAGTTGGCACTGTGGTGATTTATTCAGCATTAGATTTGTAATATTTGGTAAGATGTTGCAGCAGACTTAGCTGAACTTGACAAATCTCAGCTGGACTGTAGACAATGAATCATACTGCTGATAACTTAGACAGACAGTGCATATAGAAAAATATCAAAACATACCAAAGTGATGTTTCATTGTGCCTGTGTTTCCTGAAGAAAAATGTTCAATCTCAACAGCTTGTTTCTAAAAACTTTTTTACATTTCCTTTCCTGATGAGTGATGAAAAAATGTAACGATATTTTAATATGCATTTGCTTTATTTATATTTGCACACAAATAACTTGAAGTTATAAAATCAAGTTTTAATTTATATAGCTAAATCTATGTCATAGGTAATGTATTGAATGTATACAACAATAGTAGGCAGCCCTGATCCTAGAGTGGCAGTATCCAGCGGGTTTTCCATCCTACCTGATCAGTTACTATCTGCCTGAGAGCAGGTGTGGTTCATCAGTGACCCGGTAGGATGGAAAACCTGCTGGATTGTGATTTCTGGAATGCATATTCTGCTAGATCACTATAGACCTGTACCTGTCCAGTGGCAAAGTTTCTGGGACCATGCTTAGTACCTGTTGTTCTAGACCTTAGTCCATTAAATCTCCAATTTTCTATTTTATTCATTACAGTTGATGCATTTCCTTAGAAACTACACCAGAAACTATGCAAAACACTAAGCATTGTCTAGCGTAGTAAATATTAAGTATTGTTGTTCTTGTAGAAATTCATCTTCAAAGTGTCCCAGTCCATATAAGTAACTACACTTAATATGAGCAACAGTTACTCTCATAATTAGCCTCGTAGACAGACTCTGAATACCAATACTTTTACAATAGTAAGGTCGTAAAATATACTCTGATCACTAAGTTAAAATTAAGTCCCAATAAAAGGGCTTGTCTTTTTAAAGGGGCTATAGTGCTTTGTTTCTTCCATAATGAATCTTAGATAAACTCTAACGTTGTTAATTAGAATCAGAATTAGCTATAGAAACACTTTATGCACATACAAATAATAAATATCTTATATGCTGGCTCAGTGTGAAATACTGCTGCTTTAAATCTCCAAGTGTGAGGCTTTGAATTCTGCCTCCACACTGTACGCTTGAGATTTGTATGGGTATCTGGGTTTCCTACCGCAGTCCAAACACATGCAGTTAGACTATTTGGTGGCTCTTTATTACTGATAGTGTATGAATATGTATGACTGACTGACATTGTCACGTTGCGGAGCGGGCAAGCCAGAAAGCAGGCGAATGGAGCCGGACGAACGAAGAAAACGGGGTTTATTTTGGACAGGTCGGGTACTCACACAAGCGACGAAGACAATACAATGACGGATCTGACGTACTGGGGAAAGACGCGGACTAAATACACAGGTAGGTCAGGAATTAACAGGACACAGGTGATCACGATCGGGGCATCACACGAGGAAATGAGGTGGGCGTGGCACACGGAAGGATCGGACGGGACGGATCATGACAGACATCCCATCTCAGGTGAACCTACCTGAACTGCATATCAACTGTGTATGAACTTTTTCTAATAATAAATTCCAAACTAAATACGTGATTTTTTCCCCCTCTTATTTCATTTAATATTGGTGATTCTTTTATTATTATTAATTTCCTTTAAAATGCCAGCTGGAAGAATTTCGTCAATATATATATTCAAGATCTTTCAGCATGGATACAGCAGTAAATGTCAATGAAAATTTGTACCTCCTTTGTAGTGTCCCCACCAATTCTACTTGCAGTTATTTCTCCAGTTTTACAACCACCATATGAATATATCTGGAATGTCAAGACTATCATTACAACATTGCCACAGGCTTTGCACCAAGCACCAAACTACTGACTTGCTTTATATCCTCCAACCACGTTCACAGAAATAAATGGAAGACATAAACAGCTTCCCTCTTTTACTACCGTTCTTTAAGCAATATTTCATAATAATTAATCATTGTCTTAACTCAATTTCTGTAAGTGATCTTTATAGCAGTTTATCACATGACATTTTGTTATATTTCATTTACTTTATTTTATAAATACTCCACATACTGTGTATTATCCTTGTTCTCTTAAGTGACAGTTTGGGATAGATATTTAGTCATTTATCAGCATTATTATCTAAGAAACAAAACTAAAAGAGAGCTAATAGACACAAGTAACAGCTACAAAGCTATTGTTTTTAAATTGATATATATCTGGTTGTGTTTGTGTTATATGTTCTGCGTTGGTATCTCAAATTCCGGTGGTTGAAATGCTGTGGAATAGGTGTAACATGAAACAGAACAGTATCTTTGACAAATACCTGGATGCCTGAAGACAGTGTCATTCTCATACCAGCGGGTGAAAAACTGTCTTCAGAGTGGGAGGTTTCGCAAAGCCTTCATCTAAATAGCATATGGGGTTGAAATTATTGAAATGGTACATGGAGTCTTTGGTGCAGTCAGCAGGAAGAAGGTATAGAAGGTAAAAGTAAGAAGATAAAAGTACAAGCAGTGTTTCACATGGTCCTTGGGAGCTTTTTATGCTTATACTGTATAATGACTGAGACATGAGGTTTGTCTGGACAGGCAGAGGTCTGTAAAACAGGTAATAATTTAAAATACTACTTTCAGTTTAGTGCTGTATTTTGTACAGGGCATGAGGAAAGTCTCCGTCACACATGATGATATGATAAAGTCATGCCAGAATAAATGTCTGTAACGAGGTTTATATGTATTTTCAAACAACAATATAGAGGTCTTCATATTTTCAGTTGTGGTGATTAATATATTAATGCATTGGAGAAGAGACAGGAAGATGAAGAGGCTGGCTTGATATTCCTACACTGGAGCAGGCCTGGGGCAGAGACACAGCGGTGGCCTTGTACACGGATACAAGCAGGCATAGTTTTGGTTTTTAGATGTGGAAGCAACCTTGGCTGTTGGGTCTGTTCTCTCTGATTCCATTATATTGATCCATGCTCTCATAACACATTAGATGGTTTATGTTTTAGCTGAATTTGTTCTATTTTGACTTGCCTTTTTAAGTATGTGTGTGTATTATTACTATTATTATTTTTATTATTATTATTATTATTTTAGTTCAAGCATTTGACTAATACATTTTACATTTATTTAACATTTGACTTTTTGGTAATCCCACACATCACAGAATTTATTTGGTATGCTGGGGTTCATATTTGTTGATTGACACTGATGTTTTTGAGGAATAACTAGAGACTAAATAAGCAAAATGAAGGACGTGAAAAGGGTTTTGGATTCAGCCGTTTGAGTACCTGTGCTGTAGTCTATAAATTATGTAATTATGGCTGTATATAAACTGACTACATGATAGGGCTGTGTACCATTCAGAACTAAGTTGACAATGGCCTTGAAGTCCTACTTCAATTCATGAATCTGAATTTCACTTCAGTTGAAAACAAGTTGAAGAATTGTGATTCTAATCTGTATTTTAGGAGGTAGAATTAAAATGGATAAACACTGTAGGTAGCTAAATATTTTACGATGAATTATACAAAAATGATGTTAACATACAGTACACGATATATACTGTATCTCTGTCAAAAATGTAATGTTATTCATCCATCTAAACATTACCTGCAACCCCTTGTCCTATTCAGGTTTGTGGGGGTCCAGAGTCTATCCTGGAGGCTACCGGCGTGGGGCCAGCCCATCACGGGGAACACTCACACACCATTCACTCACACATGAACACCTAGAGCAAAATTTGGTAACTCCAATTAACCTCAGCTTGTCTTTGGACTGTGGGGAGAGACCAGAGTACCTGAAGGAAACCTCATGAAGGCACGGGGAGAACATGCAAACTCCACACCCAGAGGTGTGAGGCAACAGTACTAGCCATTGCTCCACCGTGCCAACAAATTTCACATTTGGAGTGTCACCATGAGGATAAATAATTTAACTGTCATTTTATGCACCGTGGTGGAAAAGAAGGGTTTTTGGCAACACTGTATCATTCTTTGCCTACGTCATTATTTGTCTTGTTCATTATTCACTTTGTTATTAGGGAATGTAGCTGTCATGCCCTGCTCATCTGATCCTCCTGTGTGATACGCCCCCTTCGCTACCTCGTGTGGAATCCCGATGTCACCAGTTGTTTCTCGATGCTAATTAGTATGATGTATTTAAGTCCACATTCGAGTAAGTTTCCCCAGTCCAGTCATTGTAATATCATTCAACGCCCTTGCGTGTTTCCCTGCGTGAGATCCTGAATAAAACCCATGTTCCTTGACTTCCTGGATTCCAGCTCGTGTTTCTCCGCTCCGTGCTCCGTCCGTACGTGACAGTACCTCTGTTTGACGGAGCATTTGACTTTGAACAGATTCTCCAGATTGAGCAGACTTTGATTGTCAAGTATGACACCTGTACTTATTTCCATATAATGTTTTCTCCTCTGAAAATTCCCAGAATTTGCATCGCTATTCAGAAATGCATGATACACTCTGAATATATAGGTGAAATCATAGAATATTTTAGAGGTCTTGACTGATTGTTTTAAAATACTGAATGTTTCCCTTTCGTTCCAAACACCAAGAATGTTTGTTTTATTGCTTTGTCCTCTATGTAGGAAAACAAGTCCTTTACTGAAGAACAGCCCCACTATTGTTTACATCCGACTAGCTAATTTAGGGGGCTGCAATCCAGCTTCCCTCAAAAAACAGAGCTGAGATGACCCCAGAAGAGCAAGACCATCCTGTGTCTAGTGGAGACACATGTAATCCAATTAAAAAACTTTGAAGAAAAAGAATTTATCCTTATTGAAAAAAGGGAAATATAATGGTTTGATGCAGAACATCCCTTACATATTTCAAACAATGCTGTGTTTTAGTAAGTGATTTTGATGTTAACGAACCAGATTTTAATGACTCCCCCAAAACCTGGCTCAAAAGTAGGCTACATGTGTTATGGCAAGCAGGGCTGGACTGGTCACCTGGCATATTAGACACTTTCCTGGTGGGCCAATAGATAGGCAAAATCTGTCGTGGAGATCCCCTCCCCAGCAATATTTACAGTGGAGGACCCTCAGCTCCAGGGCTGATTTTTAATCCCAATTGAGCCCTAGTGCCAAGTTTTGTAGACAGTGTGTGACAACCCCAAAAGTCTATACAACTCTCGTGATTAATTGAAAAGGACAGCTGGTCATATGGTTATGAAATTATTTAGTTCTTTTTCATAAAGTATTTAAAAATAATGAATGGCCAATATCAAAATGAACAATTATCCTGAATATACAAGGCATTTTATCAATATAAATATGTGGAGAATACCTAAAAACCTCCAGTTTTACAATTTACATGATGGGACACTGATTTTTGAATGGAGATGCCCACTGAATGGGGCGGCAGGGTGTTGTTAGCCCTGTTGCTTCACACCTCCGGGTCCAGAGTTCAAGTATCTGCCAGGGTTCTGTATGTGTGGTGTTTGCATGTTCTCCACCATGTCGTCATGGGGTTTCCTCCGGGTACTCCGGTTTACCTCTACAGTCTGAGGCTGATTAGAGATGCCAAATTGCCCATAGGGGTGCATGTGTGTGTGAATGGTGTGCAAGTGTGCCCTGCGATTGGTTGATATATGGTATATAGTTGTGATAATGCGCTATACAAAAATAAATTTGTTGTTGTTGTTGATGCCCCATCCTTGGTTGTGCTTGTAGCCTCAGGGATAGGCTCAAGACCCCTGTGACCCACTTGTAGGGCAATACTTCTATTAATTAATAAAAATATCAGTATTTTAACAAACTTAATAAAGACTTTGTTAATTATTGCTAAAGTATGAATATGGCAAAACTGCTCCGTAAAACTATTCATATGATATATAAAGCATATGAAAAACCTTCATTCGGTCGTTCTTCACTTAAAACAGTCATGATTTTGTTATAGGTACCTTCACAATGCATTATACTGGCATATACTGACCCTTATAACGCACGTGAAAGTACCCATAATGCATTGTGATGACTGCTTTAAGTGCAACCACATCTTTTAATAATATGCTGGCTAGTTATTATGGCTCATTCTTAGCTTTAAGAGACAGAGCTGTTATCAAATGTAGGTAGAGTTTATATATTTATCCAGTGGAATTCTTTAGTCCTAGTCAAATCCAGTTTAATACAGACATTTTAATACAGAACGACAATTTATTTTCCTACATTCTGTTATTAATGTGGCCATTGCAGGTTATCAGTTGAATTCTCAGTGATTAATGGAAGACATTTCCATGGCAATTTTTTTTTCCATGTGAAAATCTCTTTGCAAGCCTTTGTCTTGTATATTTTATCTTTTGTTGCTTCCACGTGACAAATCTTCTATTAGTTGGGTTGCTGTCAAGTTTATAATTTGTTATTAGAGTTGCAAAAGGAAATTCAGTCTCAAACGCCTTTCTATGGTAAATATCAATTCAGAGGGTCATCAAGGATGGCTGATTACTATGGTACTTAGGTTCCGACAACCTGTATATCTCGTTTACTTGCAGTATAAGTAATGTGGTTCTGCATGCACTGCTTGCTAATCATTTGCAGTGTCTATGAAGATAAATATCTTTAAAACAAATATTTCAATGGTGTATTGAGGGTTTTTGTGCTATGGAATTAACGGAAAAATAGCACACAAAAAAAGTAGTCACAAATAACAGTAATTTAATATAATGCAACGAATATCTGCATAACACTATTGCACTGTTAGTTGTTTGGACTATTTGGGGCCCCAAATAATTACCTGTACTCGTCTCATAATGCATTTAATAACAGAACTTAATATAAATTACTCCCATTGTAAAAGTATAATTAAAATTTTATGTTTGAATTCCAGTAATTAAGAGTAAGTTATATAAACTGATGATTTACTGTATGTCCAGGGCAGAGACAAAAGTAATGAAAACATCACACGAAAAAGGAAAAAAAAAAACGGTACTGAAATGTTACAAATCATTTGGTGATGATTTGATACTGTAGATGCTCTTGGGTCAGTTTCTAACACAAAGCAGAGGAGATGTGTAGGAGATGTGTTTGATGTTACGAGTCAAACATTTGTTAGTACATAAATGGATTGTAGAGATGTGTGGTGAATCAGAGACAATATGGTGGTTTAAAACAGCTGTTTGAAGCTGTCCCCCTACAGTCAGCGCAAAGAAACAAAAAAAAAACATCGTGTTTGGTTAGAACTGCGTTTCTGCTGAGAGGTCTGGTTTGTTTATTGAACACCCTCTGCAACGCAGCAGTAAGGGTGCAGGCAAACTCAGGGTCGAAGTCCGTAATCCGAATGGTCGGACGCTGGGGTGATCATGCCAGAGACACAGACTGTACACACAGGGAGAACACGAAGAGAGAGTACAAGGCGGGGACGGTGTAGAGGAAGGGCAAGCGCTTTAGCCATACAGAAGACCTCCCAGTACTCCTGGTATTGCATTGGAGACATCTTCTTCCTCAACCAATGTCCCCCTGCATGGCAACATAAGATACCTTCCAAAACACTTGTCTGACCAGGCCCAGATCTCCCCTACCTTCCAGTCCAAATGGGGGATCTGCTCTGGGTTGGGTAACAAACTTGGTGTCAATGAAATTCCCTGTTACTCCCGAGGCAAGCAGGGCACGTTCCCTCTCCCAACCTAGAGAAACAGGAACCACCAACTGGCTTTGGGTTGCAATGGTAGAATTGAGGGCCCTGGGTGGGTACAGTGGATCTTTTGGCAGGACATGTGGGGCAGGTCCTGATGATATGCCCTGATTCTCCACGGTATAGACATAGCTGTTGTTGTAAATGCCGCAATCGCTTGGCCAGAGGAGGAGGCATCCTTCCGATTTGCATCGATTCGGGCTTAGGTGCTCGGGGAGCAGCAGAAATGCGCTAGTTCTCCATTTCTGCATAGGGACTGCACCTTTTGTGGATGATGTTGTCTATCGCGATTAAAAGCTGCATGTACTGTACAGTATTCCTTGAAGGAACGCATGACTCCCTGGCAGGCAGTTTCTGCTGGTAACTCTATGTTCAGCCTCTGTCTGCACAGCGCCTGGAGGCAATCTGCTCTGCCCAGAGCGCCGTTGCCCACTCCAGCGCTCGACTGCTCAGCAGAGAGATCACAAATATCACCTGGTCTTGATCGTCGGGAAACAGCTCTGGGTGGTGGATATGTCTAGACCACACTGCATGAAAAAGGCTTGGCAGGTGTTGGGATTGCTGTCTTACCGGTTTGACATGGCCACGGATCCTGCCATGGATCGTCAGGGTGGAGCTGTTGGAAGTGGTGTGGCGGAGGCCGTACCTTGCTGAAGCTGCCTGACCCGGTGAGTGAGCGGGGTGATCTGGGTCAGGGCTTTCTGGAGCTGAGTCTGCATCTCGGCGGTGTCTATGGTGTTTAGCGAGGTGTTCTATAACCAACAGAAAACGTGCACACAAACTGAGGGAGTCTGGGCTGTTTATTGAACAAGCTCTGCAAGGCACCAGAAAGGGAACAAGAAAACCCAGGACCGAAAGTCTGGGATCTGCTGGGTGTTGTTGACAAAACAAACTGTCTATGAAACAACGATCCAACACCAGAACCATATAAACAATAATAACCACAACAGAAGCTAATAGGGAAGTTAACAATTACAACGACAGGAAACAAAAAATTAGCAGTAATAATAATAATGAAATGGACAACATTCTGACAGAAGCAAGAAAAACACGAAACGACAGCTAGCAGATAACAATGATAACAAAATGGAGCGCAGATGTTGCTGATCTCCGCAGTGGAAAAACATCTTCATGAGGGGGACACATGTACAACCAGCCTTGCCTCAGTAGATGATGTGGACTTCCAGACCCCCGAGTGGCTGCACAAATACATCTAACTTCTGTTTCACAAAGTATTTACTAACAAGCTTCAAAATGCTCAATTACAATTCATTTCTGAATATGCTAAGTAACCTGTTGTTTTATATTTGCAAGTGATTTACAATCTTGTGAATATCAAGAGCAAGCCATAATTGTAGTTCATTCCTACATTTCTTGTAGGAATCTCCTACATCCTACATCTTAAAGTATGTTAGAATATTATCAAATGATTAGTAACAGTTTTAATAGTTATAATTAGTTAAGGAGCAAATCTTAAACTAAAATGTTACTAATGTTTCAATTTTTATGTAAGTAAAATTACAATTACAAATGCAGCTGCAAAGGTCATATTAAGTTTAATCCAATCTAGTGGTATGTGACCGATGTGTTACATCTCACCACTATTTTGGTAATTTACAGGACTGAGAACTAGTGAGCTCCAAGTTCTGTTTAGACTGGGCAGCAAGCTTTGCTTGGGGCTGAGTCCCATCATTCTTTGATTACAAGGATGAGGGCTCAGCTCAGTTCTGCTGGGAGGCTCGTTTCTGGGTTTTTCGGGGCTGCTTTTATCCATTACAGTTTTATCTCTGAGTCTGTGATTTTTATTTCTCAGCATCTTGTCAATGGTTCACGGTATTGGTTAGCCATATTTCTGCACAAGTGATGATGGCCTTCTAGAGTCCTCTTTAGGTTTACAATGTTGCTTTGCTGTTTTTATGTTTCAGCCTCTTTTACTGGTCCCTGTGCCCTGCTTCCAGTTCATGGTTCCTCCATTTCTCCGTGTCTGAGTCTGTCTTTTCTGCACCTTGTCCAGTAATGCCCGTCCTTTTATGAGCCTGAGACCCAACATTTACTTTTTTTTTGGGATGCATGGTCCAGTGGATTCTGGGACCTTCGGCAGAAAATCTACGCTTGATTGAGATGGTCTTGTTTGAGGTCTATTTTGTCTGGCTATTTTGTCTGTCTTTCCGAAACTTATTCAGTCTATTTTTTGTTGTTTTTTAGATGAGCCCATCAATGACCAACAGTCAGGCTTGCTCATCATGTGTTACAGTACTGGCAAACAAAACTCACCTTTCTTTTACCGCATAAGTCATGGACAAACTGCATTGGCAAAAAAGGAAACATTGTTATAAGTCAAAGTTCACTGACAGGATATGTGGAAACTTAACAGCATAGGTACTATGCAGTAGAAAAACTGTCAGATAACCAAGCAACTTCTGTGTCATGACAAGGAGTCAGAGTGTTTGGGTTAAAAATACATTGATTGGCTTTCACAACCAGACCCCAAAACAGAGCAGCCAAATGTGGGCCATCCATCCACAATGCCAGGTTTTCTGTCTGCTGGACACCGAGACCATTAGACAGCACACTGCAGGAAATGAATAAAGAATGAGATTTGAGTCTGCTGACTGGATGGGCAGCTTTGCGCAGAAAGAAAGACTCAATTGCAGAGCAATGGAAAACCAGAAACAAGATCCAAGAAGTGGGGCTGAAACCCAAAAATAGAAAAACCACAGCAAACCTAAAAACAAGATACAGGCCACCCATAAGCATGGAACTGGAAACAAGAGACCCATATCCTGCCCAAAAACGTGAAGCAAAACAAGCTGGACCCAGCCACCTAAACTCGACCCAGAATTAAACAAAGCTCTTAGCCCTTTGCAGAAGGTTTAAATAAGATTCTGAGCCAACTAACACAGGCTCAAAGCAAGATCACACAGACCAGGCTGATTACAAATCACCTTATTAGAACAGGGCAGGTGTGACATGCAGTAAGCTTCATAAAGCTGAAATTTATAGCAGGCTTGACATTCAGAAAATTATATCCAGGGCCATTTTACAAACATGCATAACTGGGTGTAAGAAACACTAAACCTGGAACTCTGAACATTGGAGGAAAATGTGACTCTATGAGTCATCTTTTATCCTTTTTCCTAAATTCCTGGAGAAAGTCAAAGGATTCTTCGACCCAGAACGGCTCTTGTTATTATGCATTATGGATGCTGTATGAAGCTCTCATCTATGAGGCACTATGGATACCTTTATAATGCATTATAATGGTCTGTATAACCATTACGGACGGCTTGTACTGAATTACAAAGATATCTATAGTGTATTATATATAGATGAGAGCTTCATAAGGCAGTCATAATGCAAAATAAACATGGCTATAATGCGTTTATAAATTTCTAAAAACATCATCAACATCATCACTTTTTCATCAGTTCATCATGTCAAATACGTCCCAAAAACTGACGTTTAAAATGTTTGGTTATTTTTTTAAATATACAAAATTATAATCAATTGTAACATATCACTGTTATGTTTTACCAATGTGTAAAGGTCTGTCAAAATCTCATAACATAACAAGTACTCATAACATCACCAGAGACAACTGATCAAAGACTATGATACAATTAAAATTAATTATTATCACTGTGGAGTATTCTAAGGAATATAACATCAAGGCACCTCATTGAAAAGAGAAATCCCTTTGCCCAAGGGACCAACAACTCATGGTTTCCTTGGTGACAGATGAGAAACTGTATTCTCTCTGTCACATAAAGCTTATTTACAGTTGCAGCTGTTCAGTTTTTCAACACACCTTCTTATATCCCTTATTAGATGCTCATCCGTCAAGACCTGCAGATTGGTAATTTACCAGTATTTGTTTTGAGACAGAGGAAACTGAACGAAAAAATCTCGAAAAGCTCTACTAACTATAAAGCTTCATTTGTTATATCAATCTGTAATGCTAGTCAAGATGGAAGCATATTGATAATAAATAATATTTTAAAAGCAATTTTTAACCTTGCGGGAGTGCTGTTGGAGTATGTATGAATATACAAGGTTAACAGAATGAAAAAAATCAGTAGAGCTGGCCTTATTAACTATCTGCTGAGTGGGCCGTTTTCAGGTATCCAACATAATTTTACACTTGTCCTATTTTCAGACACAAGGAGGCTAGATGTTTAAAATGGCCTTGTGTTTGTACAGCATATGGTAAACAAATAAACAGATTTTTAACTAAATACAGAGACTGTTCTTACTTCAAGCATATACTTTTGTGTTTGCAGAGAACCTTAATGCATGATGCTGGTTATTTATTTGTGTGTTTATCTTTTTCTTAATTTCAATGAAATATTTCATTTAAATTACATGCTATTTTAATTGCTATATTTATCTATCTATCTATCTATCTATCTATACAGGTGCACGTGTGTGTGTGTGCGTGTGTGTGTGTGTGTGTGTATAAATTGATTCCTTTCAACCTGATTTTCTATGTGTTACTTAATTACAGCACTTTTACTTTTTATTTGCACAATTTATTTTTCATCCAAAGCAGTGCTGAATAGTACTACTTTATTTCATGTAGTATATTGCAGCATAATGCTGCCACAAACCACAATAAATTGAGACTGGGTATACAGTAAGTATAAAAAATACACAAATTACTGACATTTAATAGGTACTTCTTTGAGTGTTACTGCTACTCTGATATGAAATGTAAACCCATTTGCAGAGCACGGACCCAATTCTTTTCATGCCAGTATTCCATACTGTCATTTCCTGCAATAGCACCTTGTCAGTTTGGTTCCAGAAATTTCCAGTGGAATTATTTTTGAAGTCAGAGTGCTGATCAAGGTAGCTTGCTGCATTTCATTGCACAGCTTATCTTTTTTTTTTTACCACAAGACAGGAGCAATGACAGCAATGACAGTAATGAAAATGAAGTAACATATTATAAGGTTCATGAAACATGGCCATGATTTTCTCCTTCTTCTGCTTTTCTTTGTTAAAATAGTAGATAACAGGACATCCATCTATCATCAATGTACTCTATGCTTGTATGTGTTTTTATTTCATTTTATGCTGGATAGTCTATAGACAATAGCATGAATGATACTGCATACATGATACATCTATTTTCATAAGATGTATTCTGTTTGGAAACAATAATGATGTCATGCAGTAAGCATGGTGGCACCTCATGCCTCTGTTAATGGTTTGAGTGTTATTCCAATAAGTGCTATTAAGCTGTTTCAGCGTTATATTAGATAGAGAGGAATGAGGAATGAAGGAAGAACACAGTTGTCCCTTTTTCAATTAATGGCATTAAAGTTAAATGAATAACATATAGATAACCAAAAATAAAGCACTGCTTCTGACTGAGAGCAAATTCATATTTTAGTGAAATTCATGAAAACCCAACTTCTTACTGCTTACTGAAAGCCCATCAGCTTCATCCAGTCCGTCTCTTCCTCACCCACCTCAAACTATATTGCTTTTGTTGTTCATATCTAGAATTGAATTTTATTTCTAAATTCCATCCGGGATTGGGAATCAATATTGCTGTAAACATGTTTCCAAGTGTTATAACATTTATTAAATTTAAAGCATTACACACATTTGCTAGAGCATTTCCTCACAGAGTGGTAGACAGCTTCTCATTCTAAAAGCATTAAGGTAGTTATGCATGCCTATAATAAAAAAAAATTGTATTTATGGGAAGTAAGGTTTAAGGCTATGAGAAAAAAGAACAACTTTGGGGGGAATGTCACATAAATTGTCCGGATAGTGAATGTCACAGTCGTTAATATTACATTTTAAAGTAAAAAAAGTGTGAAAAGTATCAAAAGTATGCAATTTGATTCAGTACAATTCAATGTATTAAAATAGTTCAGATTGAGAATCACCAGCCTAACGTTTTCCCTGTAACCCTTGAGAACTTATTACTTTTCAGCTTTCCATTACCATTGATTCCATATATGTAAAATGATAATACAGTATGCAGCAATGTCAACAATAGAAGATGTATACATTTTTAAACATTAATAAATTACATTATTTAGGATATTTGATTTTCTTAAAAGTAATTCACAAAGTTTTGAACTGCATTGCCACAGATGCATGTGTAATATCAGGCATTAGGAAAAGCTGTGTTAGCTTATGTGTTTCATGGGGGAACGTTGCATGGTTTCTCATATTCTTGATCAGAAGTGTAGCTTTATAGTATTTCATGGGGTTTCCAATTCGTGGGAAAAATTTCCACAATTTATATTATATTTTAATATCTTTCACATTTCATAATACATGGTTTTGCAAGCAGGTTGACTCGTATTTTATTTTTCCATATTCATTCCAAATCTGTTGTTATATAAATTATTGAGCCCTGATGTGCAAGAAAATTATGTCAGAAATATGATCAGTCCAAAATAGTGGGGCTGAGAGGATGGAACCTAGAGGGAGGTATCTCAGTCAGTCTGCTAATTGAGCTTTTATTGGTATCTTAGCCGTTGACAGCAGAGCTGCAGTCGATACCAAGCAGTGACAAATACTATCTGGCACATTTTAGCTATTAAATACCTTGTCGGAATCTTATTGAGTTTCAAGAATGTTAGTGGCAATTGGACAGGATAAGGAGAGATGTGACTCTGCATATTTGCTGTTCTTTAACAAAAACAGTAGCGCATAATTATGGGTTTTTGTTGTAGGTGGGAAAAATAAATAAGTAATGACACTATTAAAATGGTCATTTAAAAATCTATTCCTTATCACTAAATAATCTGTTACTAAGAAAAGTGCACATGTTTGTTTTTGGTAAGCCTCTTTTGGCTGGATAGTTCAAAGGTTGTAATAGATAAATGCATTTGCAAATAAACTTCATCATCTATTACATTTTCACCTGATACTCTAAATAGAAATTATGTAAGCAGAGGCTGGATTGTTGTTGGGGCTAGAATTATAAATTTATCAACATGACTAAATTGCTAATGTTAAACAGAACAAAAAAAATCCCTGTTTAAAGTGGAGAAGACTATCATGATTAATTTCAGCTCTCGGGGTAACTGGTCTATCTCAAAGGCCTTCTGGCTTGAAGCTTCTTTACATTCTGTTACTGTATCACCACCTTACAGAAGAGTTTAATTGATTTTTTTTTGTATGCATTTCTTTGAAAAACATACTGTAGACCTCTCAAACAATGCAAGAATGGTAAAATGGAATTTCCATGCATAGTGAATACCGTCTTACAGCCAACACTGTGGAGTTAAAGATATGTCTCTATAGTACCTCGTTCAAATTTTACCAAAATGGAGATACAACGAAACAATTCTTTTAACCAGACCACATTTAAGGCGATGAACCATAATGCACTGATTAACAGAAGGGTTAACCAAACTGAGAATGTCTTTGTATATGATTCTATTTGTGCAAAAGGCAAAATAGGCTATTATCAAGTATCATTCTTTTGTGTAAGGCTTGAATTGCCTCAGAATTCAAAGGTCGATAAAAAAAGAAGTGTACTGTTGATTTCTGTTCCTGTCAGTGATTTTCACTGCAGGAAGTATATACTATGCTGGACCTCTTGACCAAACATGATTCTTCAGTACAAAGCAAGTGATGTACTGTGCACTTAAACTTAGTCTATGATGCACTGGCGACATATTCCACATAAGCAGCTGCAGAAAGGGAGGCAGTAGTTTCAGCCCCACAAATCCAGGTGGGGAAGTTAAACATTTTCCAAGCTTGCAAAACTGTTAATAGCAAGGGAGAGAAAAAAAATCATTTCCAAGCATGCTTTACACAGATGAAGAATAACATTACAATGACCCATTCACCTACCTCTCGGTCCTCAAAATGTGTGCAAAACTGATGGACATACTTTGAATATAGTAAGACTAATACTGAATTTGGGACTGGGACCACTGGACACAGTCAATTTGGGTCTTGATATTGTAGCTGTCCAATGACATATGCATTGCTGTTTGCATGCTGTATTACAAGTTAGATATGAATAGTGGGTCAATATTTGGCTGGTAGCACTGCCCATTCTCCTGTCCATGTTCTGCTCAGTGATGCACCAGCTACTGTCCTACACCGTCCATTTTCAGCTGTCTCTCAATCAGAAATATTTACTATGGACGTCCAACATAAATTAAGGAGTAACTCAAGGTAATAGATACATGCATATGTATATATGCAGTTCTGAAAAAAACTAAGGGACCAGAGTTCGATATTTTGTTTCTGCCATTTCTCAACCTATAGGCCTGCATCTGTGAAACATATTCACGCACACACACACACATAGAGGGAGAGAGAGAGAGAACGAGACAGAGAGAGACTTCTTAACTTTTACACACACCAGTCATCAGTTTAAAAACAATTACAGTGAGTTCAAACAGACTTTACCGAGAATATCAAATTATTGCTACTGTGAGTACTATCCCACTGTCCTTGGGCCCTCATCTGCCGCTGACTTTATTGTTAAGTTCCAAGAGTATATTTGTTTACTAACCATATGCTTTCCTTCTCCATTGTTCTTCCCATGGGAGGGGGGGGGGGTTCCTAGAACTGAAAAGTCTAAACGCCTTGAAAGAGCAAAAGCATGAAGTGGCGATGAAGAGAAAGCTGGCTGGGCAGCGACCGGGTCTCATTTATCCTCTCTGTAGATTCAAATAATTTCTCTTTTTTTGGCGGCAGGGGTGGTGGGATTTGCACTAGACATAATCCCTGTGTTTGTGGTTTGAAAGGGGAATTTTATTGCCATATATTTGGACAGTATATTCATGTAGCTTATACATTTTTTCATTGCATGTTTTTTTTTTTTTACATTTTACATCTTGCTGCTGATTACGTATGTTAGTCATGAAGATAAATGTTCTTCTCTCTCTCTCTCTCACACACACATATCTATCTTTCTCTCTCTCTCTCTCTCTCTCTCTCTCTCTATATATATATATATATATAT
>JAODKF010000002.1:23592855-23612153 GCA_026779585.1 Mormyrus proboscirostris | reverse complement strand
GTGTTTATAAGGTGTCATAACTGTCCTGTCATACACATCAGATTTTATTAGCGATTTCTCTCTGTACATTCTGTGGAGCCCTGTGACCTTTTCTCCTTGAATTTAGGACAATGCTACTACCTGAAAGACAGTCAAAAAGTGCCAAGTACCAGAAACATATCAATATTGTTATCATTATTAACTGCAACTACTGAAAGTGTCTCAAACAAATTAGCAGAAGGCTCACTTAACAAGGTGGATCTTTGGCGTAAGGATAGCAGGCTTTGAACTAGCTGCCAGTGATCAGCGTTGTCTGGCATCTGTCTCAGGTCCAAGACTCTTGGTTTATCTAAGTTTCTGTAGATATACAGTTAAACACCACCACTCACAGTTGGCAAACAATGCTGGGTCACTTAAAGACTGTTACTGTTTTTTACCCTTTCTTGCCAGATTTCTACCTTCCTTCTAATATCAAGCGTGTAAAAACTTAAATGCCATGATGTTTTGTGTGACTTGAGTTACACCCAGTGGTTCTCATTTCTAGTGTTCTGATGTTGATGTTTTTATTGATATTTTATTTTAAATCGTTCAATTCACTGAAAATGTAACTTTTTGTAAATAAGTAATTCAGTTACAAACTGGCCGATCTCAACAGTTGTAAATTGGTGCAATAAACTAGATTGTTGTCAGTGTTGATCTTTGCAAAGTTGTTCGTATTTCCCTGCAATGAGGGAACTCAGTATTGTACAATGATTTAATGAAATTGACTCTGTACAGCGCGGCTTCAGTTTGGTTTATTTCGTTGGACGCATTACTCTCAAAGACTCTGCAGCCCATTTAATTCCTGCAGTCACAATGGATCTCAGAAAAGCGGAGGTGGTAACCTATTTTTGTTCTGAACGGATTAACATGTAGTCAGCCTATCTCTCAAGCGATGAGTGCTCCTGCCATCGCCATCACATGAATAAAAGCAGAGGTCAGCTTTAATTCTTTCATGTTAGTAGGCTGATTGGATTCCTCTGAATATCAGTGAAATGATCACGGAAATAGAAATAAAGATTTGTGCCAGAGATGAACTGTATCTCTGCAGAAACAGAATTTGTGTCGATGCATGCCGATGGAATCTAAAAACTTTATATTCACCATATCCCTGTATTCGTCGTAAATTCATATCTATATACGTGACAGGGCAGGTACGTATGAACCCTTATTTAAAAAATATGTTTCTGAATTCATTGATAAATGTCTAAAACATAAAGTGCATTAAAGGGTCAAGGTATAATGACCGTTACAAAGACATACATTATTGTTAACAATATGAAGTATTTCCCATTTATTCTTCAGTAAGCGATAACTGTAAGACATTGCTTTAGCATAGTTTGCTACTTACTGCGATGTAAAGGTCAGATACGTGGCTTGATTGTCTCAAAGCATCATACAATGACAGAGAAAAATAACAACAATGCATGTTGTCCCCAGAACTCCAATAATGTTCGATAAAGTTAAGCATCAAATTATTATTGACATGTCCTTAAGTCCTCTGGCAGTTTCTATGCATTCTTGATATTCAGCCAAGAGCTAAACTTTCAAACTACCAAAGTGCCAAATCATTGCCAATCCCATGTTAAATATAGTATTGCATTTTCCATAAATTGTTTACATTTGCACAAAAAAACCTTTTCTGTTTACTGTAGAAAAAATGGTTTGATGTTGAGGTATGGCTTTAATGTTTTGTATGTACATTTTTCTACTGAATAATTGTTTTCTAAAAATATTTCATACTGTCACAGTTAATAAGAGTCGCTGTTTGCTGATAAGGTCGTTACACTTTTTTGTTTTCAGGTAATTATGTAAGATCTTTAATATGATCAAAGCGACATTCATTTGAAAACATTTATATTAAAAAAAGGCTAATGAATTATGAATCCCTGTGTTAAATTTGACCTCAAACCAGTTTCTGTTTGTATTAAACTTGCCTTTCCCTTCTCTCAAGAAAGACTCATTAAGAATGCATACCTGCTGAAACATTAGCTGTTATATTTACTGTTATACACAGCTGAACTACACAGCCCACCATATGTTCATTATTGCCTAATAAACAGCTAGTGACTCAGGTCTCGGTCAGCATGTTAAAGGGAATTGCCTGGAAGAGGTGACAGCGATGTATGTTTAATTTTTCCCAGCGCCGAGGCTGGCTTCAAAAAGCCATATGGCATTCTGACAGCGGGGCATTTTAGGGACATTTCAGACAGCATCAACTGGGGGTCTGCTTTTGTGCTCACCCTGGATGCTCTGAGACTGAAAGAGTTCTAGAATGAAAGAGCATTCTTTATAAACTGCTATAAAGGCAGCAGGATCGAATGCGCTGATCACAGAATCAGACGGGCCACAAGGCTTGATTCTAACATCGCGAAATCAGTCACCCAGCGGAACCTTTCTGACCCATCTGTTCCACAGAGAGGCCTTGTGTTCGGCCTACAATCTGAAATTTATTTCCCTGTAGAATCATAATGTCTTCAACAGTTCAATATTTTTCCTGTTTGTTTTCAAGTTTGACTATAGGAACATTTTATTGAAATGCAAGAGGCTGTGGTGGTAAAGCAACAGGCAAAATAACCATGTCTTGCATTGCTTAATTCTCTCCTCATAACATAACCCATGTTGTATATTTATTATATCCATTTTACAAGTAGGGATGTAAGAAAAAATGACTGGTTGATGCTTTACTTATTTTTTTAAGCAGTACCTCATTAATATACCAGACGCCAAAGTACCAGATCCCAGAATTCCACATTTTTCACACTACAATTGTGCATTACGTAGCTATTTCAAAGCCTTCGTTTGTTGGGTAACGCAATTTGCTCATGAAAACATTTACTGTATTAGACTGAAGAATACGCAGTATCACAGAAGACACACCATCTAAAAAAAGCTTTACAGCAGGGCGTTTCAAGGATTTTAAGACAGTGTTCCTACACAATACAGAAAAGCATGGACTTTGATTTTGGTGTTTTCTAAGTCTGAAAAATATGTAAAAAGTAAAGAAAGTATACAGATATTATAGTGTTTCCAGACTGTTGCAACAGATTGGCCTACTATGTATTCTGAATTTACTTATTAATGCTTTAAATGAAATCACAATGCGAGCCGGTTGTCAGCACCAGAATACCCACAGGACGAACATCAAAAAGCACCGTCCCAAACCAAGGAGCCAGGGTGTGTCTGTGGGAGGTACGTTTGATTACTCTCCAGCCAGAAACACTGACGAATGCTAGCTTACAATTTACAACACCTACAATGGGGAAATGCAAATTACCACCTGCTTTCAAGGCCAATCCCAAGTATTATAGTTCGGGTACCAAATGTAAAGGGAAAGCAAAACGCAAAGTTAGTGTAAAGTTGTTCGACGTGAGTTGTTATCCACGTGGCTGAAGCTCTGAATAGAATAGAAGCACTGCCATCTATTCACAGCCAGGGGCGAGTCCGGGGGGGGGCGAGTCCGGGGGGGTGGCAAGATGGGCAACTGCCCAGGCGGCATCTTCGGGGGGTCGCGGACTTAAAATAGCCCTATCATCCCCCTACACCACCATCTTCAAGACCCAGACAACGCATCCCCCCCCCCACTCGCCAATAACTTTTACCGTCACTCTATGTAAGAACCCTGTGTAAATACATTTTCCCCGAGTGCTGGATATTCATCCATTGGTCAATTAAATCAAAGACCTACTGAACCTTTTTTCTTCTTCCTGGAAATTCAGCTTCCCTTGTCACAAACATTCATAAACCTGTTCAATGCATCCTCCAGTGACTTTTTTGACTCTTTATTTCACATTCTATTGATTGCACAGCCTCTCTGATTGCAGCACTGTGTAGCTCTAAATACTTGCCATGTATACTTAATGCTAATTCACTGTGTTTTAGAGTGTAAATGAACATTCACTTCACATAATTTTCCATATTCTTAATAAAAATACATTCTTATTGTAAAACTTATCTGCAGCCCTGTAAAAAATGACATTCTAAACTGGTACACAAGCAGAAGGTGTTTCATTTTTACATTGTGACCAAGTGGGCCACCATCTTTTTTATTAATACTTATTTCCACAACATAAATAAAATTTTACGCAATATTGTGAAATATTTCCTGTTGGAGTCTATGTTTTATCATTTTATGCTAATGTTACAGTCAGGTGTGCTGTGGGGGGGGGGGGGAGGATGATTACTAGAAAATTTGAAAGTAACTGGATTTGTCTAGACTGGCGGGTACAATATGACATGCTTTCATGAGGCCCAAGGTCTGGTTATAGTTGGCCCTTACGAAAAGATTTTATGTATCAACCTGTAAACAATACCTCGTCTTTTCACGAGCAGAGTGAAATGATTACCATTGCATCCGGCTCGCAGACTGAGGACACGTGCTATGGTGTGGCTGCTCCGCACTCCGAGTCATTCTCAGTATTCAGTCCTCTGGGATCTTTACTGAAGTCCAAAGTCCCTCAGCATATCTTGGCCGATGCCAGACACATCGAACACCCAAGCTTAGGGTCTCCCCAGCAATCTGACTGCACTCACAGGCATAATCTGTGAGCACCACAGCGTTGCCTCTCGAGGCCTAAAGCGGCGCAGCATGTAGAGGTCATTACCGGGTGCCCTTCAAAGTGCACACTACTCTCCTCTGTCAAACTCCACACCTGATTCTGTCTTGGAGCTGCTGCTTTGCCACGATAACATTTCATGCATCTAGCGTGCGCAGGACAGAAAACGTTGCTAGTTTGAAGATACTGAGCTCTATGATCAAAATATTATTGTTGAATCAGTTTAGAAATCACCATTTCCGGTTATTCATAGCAAATGAAACATCTTCTTTTATGTATTAAAATGTGTGAATATCAGCAGTGTTGTGAAACAGCACATATTAGGCCCATCACACCTCACAGATAGAAAAGACTCGGATTTCTGTTCCAGCAAACTGTAACAAAATTCAGAATGGAACTAATGCACAGACTCTGTTTATGAGGATACATTGACCTCAAACATCAAACAAGACGTGCATGGTTCTTGAAACAAGAATGAAAGCTTAGAAGTCTTCATGAATATGTCAGACTTATTTATTTATATATTGATAATTGTGAAATGTTATAGGCAGTATAACATTAAACCTATCCAGGCCTATTTAGCTATTAATGAGCTGGTGTATTTTTCACAAGAATCTAATATACACACACTCTCGGTTAAAAAAAGGGTACAGTTGAAGTGCCATTCAAAAATGGTGCAACGAACATTCAACATTTAAACGTGAACAGAAATTTATATGGAGAAAACAGAATCACTGATATGACCACTGGAAGCAAACTTACAGCGGAAAATGCTCCTCTGCATTGTATCAGCTTGTCTATATGAGGTGTGTATCTGTGCTTGTGTGTTTTTCTAAAGTAATAGAATATTGCCCTCTATTGGAAGAAAGTACTCCCTGCTTTTAAAAAATTATTAAAACCTTTATAAGAAATAAGTCATGAACACTGCTCACTCATATAATAATAATAATATAATTATAAAAAATTATTATTATTATTGTGCTGTTGTTGTTTTGTTGTTGTTTGAAAAGATTAATTTTCTAATGTGTTTACACTTTAGGTAACAGACATGCCAAATCTGCTTTTAAATGTACTTTTAGGTGCTAATTGGGTAACAATAGCTTGTACTCAGCACATCTCTTGAGCAATCTAGTTCTAGACAGAGAGTCCATTTTAATCTATGAAAGGATAGCACTTTAGTCAGCGTAGAAAAAAAATAGAATTTGGCTACCTGTAAATCCTATATTGTTCTTTATGTGATTATCTTTGTTACATTTTGTCCTGAAAACACTGAAACTTTGGGACAGGTCCAGTTTTGTGTTGACAGAAGTGTTTCAGACATTGACTTTCACCCTGTAGGTGTCGTTGCTCCAAAGCATATTCATAGCATGTTTTCTTGTTTCGCAAACATTTACATTTGTTAAATTTATTTATTCAGCAGTTGCTTTTGAGAAAACAATTTAGAAAGCAGCGTTAACCAGTACCTGGCACAACTGGGGGTTAAAAAGCTTTCTGCTGGTCATAATGGTGAAATCACTCTACTGACCATGATGTTTGAATGTGCAACCGTCCAATCACAAGCACAAAGTGTTAACCCACTAAGCCACACACCATCAGACCATGGCCTCCATCTCATGAACGGTAAGGATGGGACCTAGACTGTGATATATTCGTTACATTGCACTGACATAGCATTACTCTATTATTGTAGAAATTCACAGAGGTTTTTAAATTTAGGGCCAGTTTGGTAGACAGTGCTCTGACGCAGTACAGGTGTGAGGAGAATAAGGGTAACAGCATTGTCATACTCTACCCCTCCTCTCCAATAAGTAAAATACAGTAATGGAGTAGATTGGGGGATTTTCAGTGACGGGTTGCATTATGTCACTCAAAGCCAAAGGCTGGTTGTCGACCAAGCTTTTCCGAGCCAGGCTCTTGGAGTTTTGGTCCTGAAATTGAAACACAGACTAAAACCCAACCAGGAGCTGTCAAATCTGCCATATAAAATTGGAAGGCTGCATGTAAGCAATTCATGCATTCCATTTTTGACGGTTTTTTTTTTTACAGCTGATTGCTATTCTAAAGTTATGAGAAGTGAATTAAAGACGTAAAAATGAAATAAAAAACAAAATAATTTGAATAAACCACGTGATTGCAAAATAATCATCAATGTTCAACTCCACAGACCAACAAGCTAACTGTCTTTCCATAAAAACAAAAGTGGACTCCTCTTGGTTTTTAGCTGAAAAACATCAACAACCTGGACTACATCCATTAATGCAAAAATAAATAAAGCAGGTCCAAAAGTATACAAAAACCGAGGTACAAATCAACCAGGATGTAAGACATCTGTGCTCCCTTGTGAATTGAATGTGTGTTCTTAAGCCTTTTATTTATAGACTCGCCTGCTCCCTGTGGGGATTGTAAGCATGTAATGCTGTGTTTGCGTGTAGCTGCAGCTATATAACTCATTGTCAGGGGCTACTACGGATTCAACTTTTATCAAATCCAAAAGCTTTTCTTCTCCTCTTTTATATTCACTGTTCACTTCATCAGATCACCAAATCTGAAGCAAACTTGAATATTTCCCTAGGGAGAAGTTATATCACGTTCCTAATGGGGTAAAGGAGAGGTTTTGAGTATTTCAAAAACAGAGAGACGTGTGTTTTCTGAGTCTTCTCATTCATTATTTCCCATCCCATAGAGGACTCTTAAAAACAATCGCCTCTGAAGAAGACACAAACACAATTTGCTAATGTTAATACTGGAACAATCAGTTGACATTATTATTACTGGCCCCATAAGTGCTGAATCATTGATTTGCTCATGAGAAATAATCACTTAATATGTGTTAGAATTTCCCCAAAGACCATCTTTATTTTAGCCTGTTTGGTTGAATCAACAATGGGCTAACAAGAGGGTATTAATAGGGTAAAGCACTGTCTGTCATTGTATGGAACATTGAGGATTAAATGTAAGGAAATGGACTGTTTACAAAAGAATAATCCACATTAATTGAATGATACCACTACCCATGTTCTTCAAAAGCAACAGTACTAGGAATAAAAAAGGGGAATCTAACAATCGGTTATATTTGCAGAAGTACATAAGTTGGTTTTATTTGAACTGTCACATCTCACAACAAAGACATGTTCTCACTAAGCCACATGAATTAAACTGCAGTGGTGGATTTTGAGAACTTCAGTGTGTAAGGAAATATCCTTGACTTTCACTGAGACAGAAAATTCATGAAATCAAAGATGTTTGTTATTTAAGAAAAAATAGCTGCCATTCATAGAAACTGATTTGCAATTGCTTAGATATCGCAGCCTCCCTACAAAAATTCATTCATTTTCCATACGCACAGGGTCACGAGGGTCCGGAGCCAATCATGGAAACATCACATGTTTGATGCAGTGTTTCACAAAATAATATATTGGTGGGGAATCTGAATTGTGTGCCTGTAGTACCTCAAACATCCAAATATGACATGATGTATCTGAGTAAAAAACATAATTTATTTAATTATAAAATCATGTTATAATGTAGATCATGATGGAAAATTGCTGGCTCTCTGGTTGCCATGGCTCTTAGAATCTATAACTGAAGGTCCTCCTGTCCAACCCTGATGGTATACTTAGGGTGAAAATCTATCCAATTATGATGCAGAGAACCTCCGGAATTTTCCCTCTCTGATGATAAGTCAGGGTGGGTACCAATTACTCTACTGTTAATTACCCCCTTCCCTTTTGATCAACGCTGTAGCTCTACTGTCAAATGCTTTCATTTCATCAGGTCTGGTGGGGTCTTTGGAGATAGATTGCACCATACACTCTCCATCCATGCGCATTTCTTCTCTCTTGTCCTCACCGCTGGAAAAAGAGTGACATTCCTATGGAGAGGCGCAGTTGTTCGGCTGCCATGTTAAATAAACCTACATAAGCAGTGAGCAGGATGAAGGGAAGGATGGTTTATCTCCCTTTGTGCACAAAGTTAATTTTATTAAGTTTTTTCTGTGATGTGGGCAGTGAATTGAGCGTGCTTGGCACAGCAGATTAGAATTAGTGTCAAAGGAAGCGCAACCTGAGACTTCGCAGTGACAGCTTGAGCTGCCAAAGAACAGAGGCAAACACTGACATTTTCCCAGGTATGTAGTTGTTCCAAAATGACTACATTTCCTAGAGTGAATTAAATTCAGTGGTTTTCTGTCACAGAAGGATATTGCCACAGTGATAGCAATGCTTAGCGTCAGACCTTAGACTGCTTCGTTTGTTTGTTTGTTTTTTTATCTTTACATCCATATTTCGTTCTATTTGAAAGCTGTTCTTGGGTGCATACAGTATTTCCTCCTATACGGGGAGTAAATTCCTTTTGTATATTGACTTTTTGGGGACAATAGCTTTCATCTGTGTATCTTCATTGTTTATTTTCGTCCACCTCATTATTATCTAGCTTGTGGTGGGTTATTATCTGCAATTTCCTGTCACTTTTAACCTAACCCCCTAGGTGGCATGTATACCATGACAGTCATCCTATTTTGTTTTTCCTGTCACTTTTCTTATTTCCCAGCTTTGTTCTATGTAGATTATTTTCCCACAAATTTCTTTATAGGTGTCACGCAAACTCTTTAGCTTTATCATGCTACAATACACTGGACTTGTCCTTCATTTGAATCCTCAAAACCCCAATTTATAATTGTGCGAAAAAAATGAAATGATGATGATACAGATGTGGCATCTCTCTTGTTATCTGGCTCTGTCTCTTCTCATTCGTCTGCCCTTTTCCCTGTTCTTCAATTATTCCGTATAAATGATGCAGGAATGTATAATAACACACCCATGTAAAGCACCTTGGGACGACTCTGTTGTTTAAGGCGCTATATGCATAAACAAATTGAACTGAATTGATGTAGTACCTAGGTCCTTCAAATCCAAAGGCACTCTAATAAGGGAGAGGAGGGTGGGTGGTTTAAACATCTCATCTCCAACGCTCATGTCTCGCTCAAAGTGCTGAGTTTAGCTTCCTTCCTGCAGTGCTGTGCTCCCTCCGCGCCCTTAATTATAGTATCTTTAATTAAGCTTCCACTTTTGTGCTGACATTGACTGCTCCCACCTCAGACGTACATTCATGATGTCTATGATGAGCACTGTCACAATCACAACAGTAGACACTTTTATTACTGCAGATCATACGGCCTGCTCCGTCACTTTAGTGTCTTTTGGCTCTGCATTATAACGATTGTGCTATATTGTGTGTATACTGTATATATATATATATATATGTTTTATTTTCATATTATGACATCATCCAAAGGTAAATCAGGAAACAGGTGAGTATTTAATTCCTTTGAATCATTTGGCTGTTCTGCATGTATTAAAATGGCTTTCGCCTCACAGTCCAAGCTGAGGCATACCACACATTCGCTTACGCTTCTCAGGATAGATCAGCATGACCCTGACTGGATAAGGGTTATTGAAAATAGATGGATGGCTGCCCTTGGACTTCCCATTTTCTGCCCTAGTAACATCGATGCAAATGCAGCATCAGTGTTACACTTAAGCCACTTCAGCTGTGTTTTGCATGCAAAAATGTCCATTGTAATGTGCAGTATTACTTATATGAGCCCCTTGGCTATTTGAACTAACAGTCTCAGTTTTATATTGAGCTTCTGTAAATGTGAACTTGAGGGCATTAAACAATTCCAGAGCAATATACTATAATTGCTACCTTGTTCCTCTTGGATGCAAAGCACGTATTGTATGTTGCTATGAACCCTCAAAAGGTTTTATCACTGGATATATTGTTCAACAAGAAGCAGTAAGGAGGACGCTTAGATCTTTTCATAGTTAGCCTGAACAATCTTGATTTTCCATGACAAAATTGCTACCATGGCTTCTGCTAGAGTAACAATATGTAAAATAATGATCTTATAATCTCCCCTCCCCTTTTCTGCATCATTGAGTATAAAGACAATTCAGCAACTGCTCTTCATTCCCATGAAGCCCCTCCCTGGAGCATGCCTGACCTTGGATGCCTCCATATCGTACCTGCTACCGCTGCTATTCTCATTGCCCAACATGTGCACATACTGCGTATCCCCCTGATCTGGCACGGTTTTGTATGCAACATTTGGCAGCATTGTTTAAGCATCCATGAAGTTATTTTCCTTAAGTAGTTATAGCCGTCTATAGCTTGATAGCTCTCTGTGCTTCTGCGGCAATCCGAGTACATTATGTATGTGTGTCTAACTGCCACATCAGGCCCTTTTTTATGGTCCAGTAGCTCGAGTTCTCCCTTGCATTGATTGCTCCTGCTCCGTGTTCTCGAATCATAGTACCTTTGAGTCCCTGGGTGTTGCGTTTGCAAGTCATTTGTGCCAAGGGACTATGCAGCACCATTTTCAAAAAACTCATTGGCTCTGTTGGAATCTGGGGCCACTATCCTATTGTACTCAGATTGTTATTCTGTATTGCAGGCAGCAAAGGGCACACAAACAGAAAGGAATAGGTGCACTTTAAGGAATATTGCCATCATAATTATTTTAGTTTATTCAGTCTATCTATCTATATATCTATCTATCTATCTATTGGTTTGAAATTGGTTTACATATGCTTTTAGTAGAAACAAATATACTGTAAAATGAAGCTGTCAGCTGTACAGATATATATTTGCCTAATTCTATTATTCATAGTCTTTCTGAGACTAACTTGGTGAAGCACTTTTGCTCAAGGGTATAACATCGTTTCCTGATAGGATACTGACTCCCAAAGTATTAGCTGTCATTGCACTGGGCACATTGAATAAATTAGTATATGTTACAAGTGACCGATAATAATAAAAATAAAGTAGTCATTTTATGTGAAGTCATTTGAAAATAATTTAAATAAATAACCTAAGTCTTTCTTTAACAACCAACAGCCCCGCAATCCAGAGAAGTATTTATTTGGATGGTAGGCTGTCGTAAAAAAAAAAAAAAAATCCATCTTTTTTTAATTAAACAGATGGTTTTAACAAAGAAATTAATGAATACATAATCATTGTAGCTGCCACGCTCATCTGCATTTTTAACATGTTCAAGAAGTGGAACAATTATTATTTGATTGCTTTTTAGAATGAGCCGTATCTCAGAGGTAAACTTGGTATCCGACCTGTGCCAGTCATTTAATTTAGCTCAATTAATCAATCTGCCACGCTTTCCATCCTTACATAAGTTTTCATTTTATTTTTTCAGTACCAGAAAATGCTTCTGTATGTGTGACATTCTGCTGCTATCATATTATTTTTCACTCCCTCTTAGTCTAGTGGGAAAGAGATACAAATGAAAAGGAAACCTCTCTCTAGCTTGCTTTGATTTACTGTTTTAAGTGTGTATTAAAATAAAACCATGAAGTGATTCTGTTAGGCAGTTACTGTTGTTAACACAGCATAGAAGTATGTAAACCTTTAGCAGTCTCTGGGTCCTGGAATTGAACTAATTATGTGTTCGGAATCTGTGGTACGGTTCTGCAAGTTTTTACGCTTCTGTCATTCTAAGGCTGCGTCAGTGCTGGAAAGAACAGCCTGCAGTTTTATCTCCCCTTTCAAAATAGGTCACCAGGAGTTCAAGGAAATAGAATGACTCTAATTATAGGGAGTTTGGATGACACTTGAATGCCAAAATGTTTCCCTACTCCCTACTCCCTGGCAAGGTGTTGCCTTTATGAGACCACTGCGATTATCACCCCAGTATTTCTTTTTTATTAAAACAAGATCATTGTCAACAGTAATGTGCCACTTTTCATTTATAGATTATTTTTAATATAATGCATAATTTATGCAAATATAACTGACAGGAATTCATTATACTGGTTTCTGACCGTCCAGGTTACTTATAAAGGATTTTAGTATGACACACCAAGGTTGCTTCATACTTTCTATACTAGTAGTTTTATTTTAATATTAGTTTCATTAAATAGCCAACAAAAACTACATCATACATCACAAATACTTTGCAAGTTATAGCAATTTAATTCTACTTGCAGCCATTTTTGTTTGCCATAATTTTTTTAAGTTAGACCAGAACAGATAGATTAATACAGCCATTTTTCTTCCAACTTGTCCAGTATGGGATTGTAGGCAAATCAAAAAAGACTGGGTTAATATCTGCCAATGTCATCCCTGAACTTCAGTGCTTCCAGTGTTTCTTAAAAGGTATCATGAATCTGTGATAGATTTCAGTGAAGTATGCTTATTATTGTTCTGTCATGTTTGAGTTGGAGAAATTCTATTACACCAGCAAATAGAGAAGGATACCACAAATAAAATATGCTGAATTATCCCTTGTAAATATTTCAGGAATGTTGTTTACACTTATTATTATTATCTATCTATTTGCTGCAAAGTACAAACTTTAAAAAGAACCTTTCATTGCAGCCTGAAGCAATGTCAGTGCCAAAAGGTGTCTGTAGTATTCGTCATGTAGCAGAATTCTGTGTCCCAGCAGTGTCCTGGGATGCTAAACACGGTACTGATGGCATGAATGACAGGTTGCTTAACTGAGCTGAAATTTTAAACGACCCTTCCATATTCATGGGCTCATTCAAATTCTGTGCTGAGCATCACTCAATTCCCAAAATAAGAAGGTGATCTCACATGGTCATACACCAAGTACCTGCTGAGAATGCTTGTTAATTCCATTGCTTAAACCTTTCCTTGCTGGACCAAGACACCCCCTTAATGCTACGCTTCTGGAGAACACTAATTGCTCCAGGCAACTCCACTTTCCAAATACGTGTTGAAGATTGAAAAGGCAGCACAACAGGAAGAAGGAAGCACAGCTGCTTAGATCTTGGCTGTAGCCACAAGCCTTAAATAGGTACATTGACTGCTGTTTTAAAAGCAGGTACCTTGGCAGATTCATGGAATTCAGCACTTTACAAGGATCCTCTGAAACGTGAAACGTGAAATTATGAATTGACACTTTCAGAGGGTCTAGGATTTCTAGCCAAGCCCCTATTAGTTTTGTTGTTGGTACTTTTGTCTCTCAAATGTTTCACTTTTACCTACTTTTATATTTGTTGTGAAAGTTGGTTTTAATAAAGATTGCCTCTGTGAGTGTTCACCTGTGACTCTCACTTGTGAATCTCTATTGTCTGCATACTTCCAAGCTTGACTCCTGTGTCAACTGGTGGAGGATGTGAATTTTGGGAGGTCATGACCCATGCAGTGTAAGTGAAGTCTTCCCCATGTCTCCCCCGGGCAACTTGCGATGGAGCGACCGGCGAAATATCTGGCTGCACAGATACAGCTACCACATGCACTATAATTAACCTGACCAACGTGGTAACACACATGCAGCAAGGAGCAGTGGCGCAGACCTTCTTTGAGGACCACCAGAAAGGGCGACGTGGAGGCACATTGACATGTTGTATTACTACAAAACATTTTGTCAGATGCCAATTACATGTCATTTAATCACTGAGGATTTACCATTGAAGAGTAATATACTCACCATCGCCGCAGCATGTTCACAAGAAGATGCAGCTACAGCTTGTGTCAGTACTTGGCTTTAAAGCGTCCTTGATGAATGAGGAGGTGTAAGCGGCAGACCAGGGCCCCAATACTGCTACTGTCCTACGACTGTATCAGTGCATGGACTGTCAGAACAGAAAGTAACACCCAATTTCAGTTGAAGTGAAGAGTGAATCCTTGGCGATCAAGTGGGCCATCATTTAACTCCAGTGTTATGTATCCAGGAAAACCACTCCAGTGGATGACCAGTGCCAAGGACGCCGATGTGTGTGTCACACACTGGTTCCCCCTGCTCCCTTTTAAGCACAGCATCAACCTGGGTGTGAGCATATCAATGCTGATGCTATGTGCTGTCTACATGTAATATATGCAGCTAGGGATATGTCCTGCTCCTTCTCAACATCAGCCTCAAGGAAGGAGCAAGACACACTTCACTCCACCCTAAGGAGAAACTGAGGAATGGGAGACAAAGGCAGCCATGCATGATTGGACGGGTGCCCCCCCTGCAGGAACTGCGCCTCCCATTTTGAAATATTTTTCTTATCTATTTTTTAAGAAACATTTTTGGATCTTTTTTTTGTTGTAAATCTTCCCCTGCAAGGAGAAATGTCCTGTACCCATGCTTTCTGTTCCTCCTGGCATACCGTAGTGGTGTAGGTTGCGGGTAAGACGAGACACTGCAGTCGACCTTTATGACCTCCATTCCCAGGATGTGGAAGGTACCAAGGTAGTCAATATACTGCAGCAACTGGTGCAGGTGTCCTTAAGATGGGACCGAAAAGTCAACACTTGCAGTCTGGCCAATCCATCATCAACCTCCCTGCTGAAAAAACAAACAGCCTGACCAGATTAACTTGGTTAAAATTACCAAATTAAGGTATCTTTGCACAAGATGGTATGGTGGTGTAGGTCATACCAGTTTTTGATGGTCATTCTTGCTGGTTTGGCTGGTCATACCAGCAAGATCAGTTGAATAGGCTGGCCGCATCATGACCAACTGGGGATCCTCCCAGTTAAACCATCAAAGGACGGCAAGAGTTGGGACATGGCCATCTAAGAACATCTTAGACCAGCCGAAATCAGCTAAATTTAGCTACCAGCATAAGATGGCTTTTAGCTGTTTTTTTTTCAGCAGGGCAGTCTATACCTGTCCCTGGATGAGAGATCGACCAGGCAATCTGTCCTTCTACACAACCAAATTCACCTCTGAGACCCGCAATGAGGCATACCTCGATGTGTTTCACATGTTCCTGAGAGGAAACAAAGGCCGTGACAAGACTAGGATGAATTCCTAACCCACCGTCATAGAGGGGATGGACAGGCTGCCTACCACTCACTTCCTGGGCTAAGCTAGGGCCTCTGAGGAATATGCTGGCTTGTTGGATCTTCCTTCCAATCTCTGCAATGCACCCCTTCTATACTGTAGGTGCGTCTGTACATATATATGTATTTATTTATATTTATATTTATTTGACCCACCCACTTTAAATCGAAAAACAGGTTTTGATAGTTTCTGTGCAGCACATTTATTTATAAATAATTAAATTTTTACATAAAAATGGAAATTGAGAAAAACAAATCATACAGCTCTAGAGCTTTGGGACACCTAGATAAATAGGAGGAATGAGATGAAATTCCACTGCTCTGCAGGTGACACACATACATAGATCAGACCATTTAAGGTATGCATATTGCCTAAACAGCATGCTTATGAATTATGGTAGAAACCCTTAGTACATGTAAAACAAAAAAAAAAATCACTAAAAACTCCATTCAGGCAGACGTTATACAGAACTCAAACCTACAACCTTGCAGCTGTGAGATACAGCTGTAAGATACAGTAATGCCTGCACTTTCCCCAATTATCTAAAACATCTCTATCATACGTTATTAAATAAATTGTACTTGAATTGTATAATTTGCACTATAATAGTAAGACAAGTTTCCCATTGCTTTAAAATAAAGGCATGTCAAATCAAATTGAATGTTGAATATACTAAATGCATTTTGCACATGTATGCACGATGGCCACAATAAAAACATTGTACTA
Organism: Mormyrus proboscirostris; assembly: GCA_026779585.1. Taxonomy (NCBI): domain Eukaryota; kingdom Metazoa; phylum Chordata; class Actinopteri; order Osteoglossiformes; family Mormyridae; genus Mormyrus; species Mormyrus proboscirostris. The sequence continues at coordinate 23,596,040 of JAODKF010000002.1, read as the reverse complement.
CATGGATCAAATTCAAACTTGTTGTGCAATTATAATTACATATTCCATCGGCCAAAGGACTATACTACAGGTTCTTAATTTGACATTCAATAATAGTGTTGCCAACTGATTTTCTGAACCTACAGTACAGTTTGGCAAAATCAATGCTTTCTGAAATGCCCAAGGTCAACGTTGAATAAACTGGATAAAAGAGCAAAATATAGTGGTTTTTTTTGTCCTGTGCCAAGCAAACTCAATATTAATACCTGGAAGGTGCAATGCAGCAAATTATGGTTTAATCCGACTCTTTTTTTAAGTAAATGAATCTGGTAGCTTAAGTAAAAGCATTATAAACATAGGCATTCATTTGTGTATCCGCAGTTTAATAATGTGTTGTCAAGAAGATTTCTTAAAATCCCTTTTTGGTTAAAAGTTCTGTGGTTTCATTGTGTAGTGAAAGCACTGTATTTCCCTGCATGCAGATTGTTCCATCTGTGTGAGAATTCACTGCACATACACATTCCAGCTGGATGACCCCCCTGGCAGAGAAATGACTGTACTGACAGTGAAATATGCTATAAGGCTAGTAAAGAAACAGGATGACTGTGGAAGATGGATGCTCGCCAAAACAGGTGATCACATTACCACGTGCAAAAAGCCTAGAAAGAGCTTCTTAGAGAAGAAAAAGAAAAAAAGAGCATAGGCCTGATTTAATGCCATCGTGTCATCACTGTAAAAGTGACACTTTTTTTGCAATGGTTTATGGTCATTCTGATGTTCACTATTTAATTATTTACTGAGCTAGAAAAAAAATATGAAACACAGGTCTCTTAATAACAAAATAGGTTCATTTAATGCACACACACGTCTGTCCGACTGATGGACAGGTGAGGGTACGTATGGTGCCCGGAAGTCAAGAAGCAGTCAAATTTTACATTTCAGGGCCAGTGATTTGGACAGCTGGCCCTGATTGGAGCACAGGGCCACACCCACACTGACCCACAGCCAGAGGTAAGCTGCCTGCACTCTCCCAGCAAGCCTGCCCCCTTAAACACAGCCTCCTTGATCATGACAGGCAGCAATCTAACTGCCCAAATCTCTGACTCTAGTGTCATAGCTATATCTGGAGAGACCTATTTGTTATTTATTTATCTTTTTTTGTATTTGTTATTTTGTTTTTATTTCTCTTTTGTACAGTTTTCAAAGAAGCTTTTGCTTTCTTTTAGAGATGCTACCATTCACCCGCCTCTGATTGTTAGACAAACGAAGCTCAGAGTTAGCCATCTCCCATTGTCCTGCAGTCTGTAAGCTACCCTTGCTTCCCTGCTTCAGCTGGGATAATTTTCAATAAATCGAGCTTCAGCCGTGCTTACACGCATACACCCACAGTTACCTGTGCACTTTTACCCTGATCCCACCACATACAGTATTAACAACCTTAATTCAAATTATGCCCTTTGATGAAAAGAATTGTCACAGATTAGTTACAAAAAGAAATAATTCAAAACATTTTTTTTCCATTGCATGTATTTGTATGTTTCAAAATAAATTGTAAATTCATGAGTGAGAAGAATAAACAGTCAGATTTTTTTTTCAGGAAGATTAAAAGAAATGTGTCACAGATATTATAGGAAGCAGAGAGCTTACATAAAAATGAAGTGAGCTAAAGAATGTCAAGTCACATGTCCAGTCAATAGGTATCAAAATACTGAACAGAGGAAACGATTAGAGATTAAAGATTTTGGGATTTATTTAGGACAAATGAATGTCCTGGTTATAGGGTGATACAATAGGGCATAATCCTGTGTCAGTCTTAAGAATGTCAATGTTTATATTTTTCCATGTATTTTTGCATACAGTCAGTCCTTCATCGTGACTTTCGCCATCGTGGCTTCAATACATTGCAAGGCCCGCATAAGAAACTAAATGGGATTTTTGTGGAAACTTGCAGATGACACGGAAAGTCCAGCAGACACCACACTAAAAGTTTAGAAACTTATAAATGCATAAAATCTTTGTACTCTGCTTATTTGGTGGACGCCAATTGTGTTTACAGCAGCCTCTCATGTGATCTCACAGTGATCTCGCAGTGAACTCGCAGTGATCTTTGTATCTCGTGTTTTTCCTATCTTTTCTTTTTGCTCTGCTTTCAAGCTTGCTTCGCTCGCCAAGGAGATAAAAAAAAAATTAGTGTGTTTTTTAAGATCACAAAGAATGAACAAAGAAGCATGATGTGGAAGGAAGGCTCTGCTGTGCCCCTAAGAACCACGACATGGAAGACAGGCTCTGCTGTGCCCCTAAGAACCACGACGTGGAAGGATGGCTCTGCTGTGCCCCTAAGAACCACGACGTGGAAGGAAGGCTCTGCTGTGCCCCTAAGAACCATGACGTGGAAGACAGGCTCTGCTGTGCCCCTAAGAACCACGACGTGGAAGGAAATAAGTGTGTGCTTGCTTGCGCCTTATGATGAGCTGGACCCATCTAAGGTGTGCCCCTTTTATGAGTCCTGTACTGCTTAGGATAAGCTTGAAGGCCCACCGGAAACCTAGAGTAGGACAGACACTCGGAAATTATATGGGTATTGTAGTGGATCACAATGAACAGGGTTGCACAGCCAGGCATAGGTTAAGAATATTGCTGCAGGAAGTCAGTATATTCTAAGCACTTATGTAAGGCGCTCTGGCTAAGGACGTCTGCCAAATGCGGTAAATGTAAATGTCATGTAAATATTTATTAGAAAATGGGAACACAATGATGGAGGGAGGGAGGGAAAATAGGAATGTGGCGATAGTTTGTGTGGCCTGGGGGCTTCATATACGCCAGTGCAGGCATTGAAGCATTCCAGTCTGGCTACAGGCTCCAGCCAGATATTTACCAAAGTTTTGCTTCTTCTCAGTTGCTGAGAGAGAAGAGCTTCACAACAGAGGTGCTGAAATTTTGATAGGTGGCCACTGTACAGAACATGGTGCTAATTAGAGTTAGCAGCTACCGGCTAATGATGATAGATCCTGCTTCTGCAGAGACCATTGTCACTATAGTATAGTACAATAGGCAGTGCTACAGTACTGAGAGTTGAAAAGAAGTCTACGCTTTAATAAATTCTTGTAGGAATTTTAACAGCTCAAATGTGGGTGGTTTACCACCAATATTCAGGGGAATTGATTATGAATTAATTAATGATTAATTCATACACAATTAAATATGGA
>JAODKF010000002.1:23559268-23577424 GCA_026779585.1 Mormyrus proboscirostris | reverse complement strand
GCATACTGTACTGATAGTAGGTTTATGTCACGCATCTTTAGATATTGTTTAGTGTCACCTTTACACCATTTGTAACATTTTTAGTATATTTAAAAATATTTATACAAGTGTGATCTGTATACTATAACAAGCAGGAGGACATCAGCTCCAATACACATTACTTAGCTTTGAAAACTGTAAATACTGATAATCGGAGATTGCGAATGCTAGTGTTGTGAATACTGAATGACTGCAGGAACGAGACTAAGTATGACAAAGGGTGATGCGAGACGAGATGCTTGACACTGAGACATTGCGCTGCCATTTCTATGACCAAAGATCTTGTACAGCATATAATAAAAACTGGTCGGAGAGCTGGTCGTACTGTAAGTCCGGGCCGTCACTAAACAGGTAGGCCGTTAACTGAGGGGTGTCTGTACAGAACTGTGCTCCTAACCCACAGAGGCATGAACTGCCCTTGTTTTATTTGATGTTATACAGAAGGGATTTTGGTCGAACTTGTTAACTAATTGTTATTTGACGTGTGAGAGCTGCTGACACTGGACAAGGACAATCTGTAATCTACAGGCTTTAGCTTGAATATCTGTCTCTCTACACCCAGAGGCAATAGGTCGACGTATGTTGTCTACATGCTCTGTTTAGACTAATTGTTAACTAATAATAATAATAATAATAATAATAGTAATAATAATAATAAAACAAAATTAAACTTTCCGCAGCACATAGGCCTGCATTAAGAAGCATGTGCACAGCACCAAAGCACACAGTTAACAGTAATGAGTCTATGATTACGATTACACCTTGCACAGGTTTCAGCCATGGTATCTAAATTTGACAGATTTTTTAATAAATACGGCTCACATTTTCATCAGGTTTTAAAAAAACAACATGAGCCCTAATCTATAAGTGATTTGCGATGCCTAATGGGTAAATCATTTCCTATTATCTGTGAGATTATAACTGTGTATCAGTAGAGCAGGGGTGAATGAGATGAATCAGTTAACTCTCTGTGGGAAAGCTCAGTACACAGTATAGTAATCCATGTCACATTTCTCTGAAATGCGTCGTATATGTTTCTTGTTGTGGAAAGATAATGAATATCAAATTAGTCAATACCCTGGAAATGACTAATTTCACAAATTTTCATCTCAGAACACTATGTTGTTTTGTCAGTTTTTAAAATGACATGCAGAATTTTTCATCTGGCAGTAATTGCAGAATAAAATGAAAATGATGTTATTCGCTCTGCAGTATTACCATTAAATGGATAAATAATGCAATAAATGGTTTGCAAAATGTTGCATCATGGAAACGCTTTAATAAAAAATACAAGCTCTCAAAATAGAAGTTACTTATAAATGCTGAATGCTTTCAGCACTTGTTGCAATGGTGATTTACTCTCAGTGTCACTTTTCCACTTGGGGAGAGTTAAAATTCAGTGCATTAATATATGAATAATGGAATCAACATGGCAGTACTTTTAAATTGTCATACTGTGTTTCTGTCAAGACCAGGGTATCATTTGCCGATGTGTATATATATTTTAGACTGGCACTTTTATTGTTCTTGGTCTGACAGGCAAGAGGATGTTTGAAAATGCTTAATGTTCACCATCATTGCCAATACTGTGTTCTGATTAATTTTATTTGTCACATATAAGGCAGTTGTTTGTTCACAGCCTAATAGATATAAATCAAAGCGATTGCGTGTAACTGACATAACTCAGACACCATTATCGTCAACATATTCATTTCCACTGAGTTTTATTTAATTGCCAGTTGTGATTCAAAGCCTATCATTATTTAATTCTGGAATCATTGATCTGTATGATAGTTATTAAACAATGGTCCAAATCACATCAGATTCCAACTTCAAAGGTCAAGACTTAGAAGTGATTGAAGAGTTGTGTTTATGGTTTATGGATTTTGCACATAAGTATTTGTTTATTAAAGAAGGAGGGCATTTGCAAATATAATGACGATAATGGGTCTAATCTGAGGCAGGTGTCAAAAAATATATATTGACACAAATTCAAAATCTTTAATTATGCAAATACAGATCTATTCAAAAATGTGATGAGGGGTGCAGAGAGTGTTTCTCATAGAAATACATGCTAACTATTGATTTGATGCAAACTGAAATTACCCAGATGATTTAGTCTTTAGTAAGATTTTTACTTAGTTCTATTTTCCAATATTGCTCAGTTATTATCATTATTTTCCACCTTAAGTTTTAGAACACACCAAATACAAAAAATTGTTTAGATTCTCATGCACATATTCATGAATTATTGCAATTAGTATAATATTGGAATAATGTTGAATAGTTTTGATATATATTTTTCACATCCTTTAAATTCTTAAAATGCCACTTTAAATATCCAATAATTGCTATATGAATTTGTGAATGCACTTTGTGAATGTGCAACACTTACTGTAAAGCTGTCATCTAAGCATTACTGTATATATACCTTAATAATGCATTATAATGGTCGGTATAGCAATCATAGGAATAATACTGTTGATTCTAATAGTTCATAAGCTCCAATATCATTATATATCACTTTTGTTCAAGCAGTGAATTGTCCAAAAAAACATCACTTTGAACACAATCGTACCCATAAGTAGACATGGCAACAGAGCACCCTAGGCCAAACTTCCATGAATGATTTTCTAGTTACAGATCCAGGCTGTTTGTGACATTTGGATGATAAGGAAGGCACCGCTTTCAAATGACCATCACTTGTTGGTATGTTCCATTCAGCCTGTAGGAAACATGAATGCTGGAAGCATTTGGTTGACGAAAATTGGAAACTCCCGGTGGATTATAGCAGTGTTTCCTCTTAATTCCCAGCACACCTGTACCAGGTATTCTGTATTCCTGATTGGCTGGGAGCAAAAACGTGTACTCTCTGGGATTCCCGAAGGACTGGGTTGGGAAACACTGGATTAGAACATGTTACTACTACTATAAAGAGCCTATGGTGGTCAGAAGTATTCATCATGGAAAGGCTTCCTGGGAATATACTCTGAGATGTTCTGGAGGGATATTGTGTACCAAGGCTGCATCTACATGGTATTCTTCCCATGTGGCCTAGACAGTTGGGGAGCAACATCAAATTGCCACAGCAGCTCCCGTCTATATTCACTGATAACTTGTTTGTTAGTGAGTGGCTGCACCTGTGTCTAGTCAAAGTTGCCTATGTGCCTCAGTGATGGAGATGCTGAAGGATGTCATGGGAAAGACGGGGGCTTCCTGAGCTGAATTTTATTGTGCAGACCTTGTGTGTGAAATATAGCATTTGTAGGTTTAACTTTTATCCTTGATTCTTTCAATCTTTCTGAGAGTGGGCTGCAGCTCTGCAGCCGGGGTGTCTAATACGGGTGACAGGTGATATGTTTTGCTTGACTGTGGTGAAGTCAGTTAATGTCCATATACTCACCTGTAAATTCTAAGAGAAAGAAGAAGTTTGCAAGCTCAAGCTGCTAAAATAAGGCTTTTCTGCAGGGTCTCTTGGCCCATCTACACTTGACAGCAGAGGGTTCTTAGGATCACGTTGAGTTCACTCAGGTAGCTTATAAGGATGCCACCTCATCAGCTCCCCAGGGAGCACTTCTGGGGACGGCCTCGTGGCTGGAGGCCCCAGAGCAGACCCAGTACACACTGGGGAATTATATTTATTACCTGGAGTGGGGATGTTTGGGGATCCCACAGGACAAGCTATGGTCAGTGGGCTTGGAAAGGGAGGACTGAGCTGACCTTCTCAGCATGTTGACTGCTATCAGCAGTTAATCATAATTTAATGAGTAGTAATATCCACTCAAAGAGTGAGGTAATTTGAAAGAAAACTGTTTTATTTAATTTACTGTAAAAAATACACACACACACACACACACAAATACTGTATATCAATATANNNNATGTGTGTGTGTGTGTGTGTGTTCTCAGTGTAAAATCAACCTGTTTCTATTTAAAGTGTTTCTATTTAATGTATAATTTATAATTATGCATCTTTGACTTGCACATGCAATCAGGGGTGTCGGATGGGCATAGATACCCTGACAGACTCAGGAGGCCCAACGATTTACAGAGGCCCTTGAATATCTACAAACACAGTTATATAATGTAGGTCCAAGATGAAATTTTGTCAAGGGGCCCAGATTTCTAACCAGCGCCATCGGAGGGGCGTGGATACCCTGACAGATTCAGGGGGGCCAGCATGTTACAGGAGTCCTTGCATATGCAGATGTGTAAAATTATATAATGTAAAGGGGGTGAGGGGCCCGAAGGTGACATTTTGCCAGGGGGCCCAGAATGTCTAGCTGCTCCCCTGCATCCAGCTACTGCGTGCAATTCTAATCCTTTTATTCTTCAGTTGTTCTTATTCCTATTTGTTTTTCAGCAAATATTATGCATATGTTTCAAACCACAAAAGTTTCCTCTTCAATGTTAAGAAAATGGTTGTTTGAACTCAGAACACTGCAACCCTGGAGTGTACATTCAGAATCGAAGATGGCTGTATGGACTCGTTTTCTTGTTTGTATTCTTGCAGTCCTCAAAAGACCCACCTAATCTGAAATTTAGAAGCAGTGCACTTACCGGGGAGGCAAAGTTGTGTTGACTAGAGGTCTGTCCTTGCAATGTGCTGCAGGCAACTTGGTGCCACACACAAGGTGAGATAGAGTGTAGGGCAAAGGTAGGAAATGGGCTCTTTACTTAACGCATACATTTTTAACAAGATGGAAATAAACCACAGATACTGTCACACAGCCATTAATATAACATACTTTAAAAATACAGAAGAATCTCACTCTGCGAGAAACAGAAACACATCTAGTGAGATGTTCAGTCACTGAGACAAAGCAGACTGTTGCTTGCAGTTTTCTAGTAAGTAAGTAAGCACTCTTTTAGTAAGTTACAAATTTGGGAAAGTTTTGCCAACCATGGTAGTCATAGTAAAATGTTTTTAAGTCACTTGACAAACAACCAGCCTCTTGAACTGTCAGCAATATTGTTCTTCTCTTATCAAGAAAAAATCTGCTGATGCTGTCAAGGAAAATTAATGTCTGAATAAGCAGTGCTGATCTGATCTTAGTGATGAAACTAAAAAATGATTTTCTTAGGAGAATGGCCGTAGCCGAATAATTCAGTATTTTAAGATTGTTATAAAAATTAATTTGCATATTTTACTTTGTGTCCTGAACTTACAGGACAGGTTTCACATTAGGGAAATTAAATCCTCCGTATTAAATATATGTAAATTTGACAGTGGCTTATTAAAAGAAAAAAGAATGACTTGATGACTTGCTGTTTCCATTTTATACAAACTCTAAAGGCATGTACGTTTATTTTGCTACAAGCTACTATAAGCAATCTCTAAATGTAAGGCTATTATAAAGAAAAATATTTCGGTCATCAAGATAAGTTTGACAAAACGGTGCTAATTGTGAGCCTTACACCAATAAAATCTACACTGTTTGCTTAATAAAAAGATTTGAATGGCATCGGGTGAAATACTGGTCTGTCCTAAATCGATTTAATTTAATCAGGAAAGGGTGGGCTTTCCTGATTGAAATGTCATTATTAGCAATAAATTTTTTATACTTTGAGCTTGCAATTTAGAGAACAATGGGAAAGAAAGTCCAGTAATATTGATTTAAAAAGTGCATGATTTTTTACAGATAACAGGGAAAGAGGCACCAGTGAAGATTTTTAATAACAGTTAAGTTTCTTTATAATAATGGTCAGGGAATCCTATTCAAATCCAGAGGTGGGTGATGGTTTGCAAAGAAATTATTTTAGACTCAGTAGCTATAGTATAGTACATGATAATAATCAGGCTTCCATAAACCAGGCATGACAGTGTAGTAACAAACAACTTCACTAACTAGGCAGCTAATTAAAGTACTTTGTAGACTATTTGAGTAACAATAAACATTGGCTTCATTTCATACTAACTGTATGTTGTAATTTAATAACATTACATCTACCCGGGATCTGCAAGGAGAGCCAAGACTACATGTTTATGGTCACTGCAGACACTCTCTTTGCCCAATGACCTTCCTGGGAAGTGCTTCTGGCTGCGCATACCAGAGTCTGACTCAAATGAACATTTTGTCTCCAATACTGATGCAGATTAATACAAACAAACAAATCAAGATCATGTAATTTTATGTGGTCCAGATTTAATCATACACTGGTATTTTATGTTTTACTGTTATGATCATGTCAGTTTTTCAAACTCAATTGAACACAAACATGTAAATGTAAAACAAGCCAGTTACAAGTAACCTTGCTCTCACAATGCTAAATTCTCACACGAGGAAATTTAAAGTGCATTGTCTGTTCTACTTAAGAAAAACACATCAGGTACACTTTTTTGCTGATACTTTTGTAGAATGGTCATGCCCAGCCCCGTTCGATCCTCCTGTGTGCCACGCCCACCTCGTTACCTCGTGTTCCTACCCGATTGTCATCACCTGTTGCTTGTTTAGTTTAACCTGTCTAGTGTATTTAGTCCTTGTCAGAGTTTTCCCCAGACTTGTCATTGAATGTCTCGTGTACTTGTCCGTCTTCATTAAAGACTCGTTTCCCCATCCTGCTGCACTGTCTGCCTGCTCTTTGGGCTTACTTGCCCACCTGATCGCCCGCTCGCCTACTCGTCCACACCCGAACGTGACAGGATGACAAGTCTCTCCAACAACGCTGAGCAGCATGTGGAAGATCTCTGGCTCCACATGCTGCATGAGGTAGCGTACTGGCGAGAGCTGCCGGAGATCCTGCAAGGAGTAACCCCGCTGACGGAGGAGCGCGACATGGCGGAAGTCTGCTCCCTGCTGCAACAGCTCTTGCGCTGGGTGAGGGAGAGACAGCCCCAGCCGCTCGCCTGTGCAGAGGCCACCCCGCCTCCCACTACGGGGTCCGGGCGGCAAAAAAAGAAGCGCCGCCGAGGGAAGCCAGAGGACGCCCCGACCCTCTTCTTGGGAGCCTGCTCCCTGCTCCCTGCCTGGGAGGACACCGCTGCCGCCGACCCTGTTAGCCCTGCCGCCGAGCTGCAGCCTCCATTGGAGGCATAAAACTATCGGCATGCGCGCCTGGGCCAAGGGGGAATCCGAGTGGTGAGGGACGCCATTCCGCGTGTTCCGAGGCCTCTTAAAGGGGCAGAGTCCTTAAGGACAATTGCTCGGGCAACCCTGCCCGAGATTACGGACCTACCCGAGCTCCCGGCTCTGCCCGCGGCTGTTCCACCAGCCGCCAAAGTCGCTGCACGCCCGCGCCCCCTGCTGCCTGCCACGCCCCAGGTGCCCGCTGAGGTGCCCCCTGCTGGCCGCCACGCCCCAGGTGCCCGCTGAGGCGCCCCCTGCTGGCCGCCACGCCCCAGGTGCCCACTGAGGCGCCCCCTGCTGGCCTCTCGCCTGAGCATAGCTCACCGGTCCAGCCCGACTCTCCGGTCCAGCCTGTCCTGCCCTACTTGCCCGTCCTGCCCTGCTTGTCTGTCTCGCCGGACCAGCCCGTGCCGCCTGACCAGCCTGTGCCGCCTAACCAGCCCGTCTGACCCGCAGCTCCGCCTACTCCTGCGGCCGCACCCATTTCCCTGACTGGAGTCCCTGAGGAGGTCCCGGACTATGGGACTACAGCTCCTTTCTCCGGAGAGGAGGAGCTTGAGTGGGACCCCTCGGGGACCTCCCTACTGACTCCTGGTCCCTTGCCCCAGCACGGGCGTCCCAGGCCTAAACCTCACCTGGCAGTGTCCTGTAAGGGCAGGGGACATCTGAGCAGGGGTCGGGTCCCACCCGCCCTGCCTCCTGTCTCGCCTGTTCGTCCCCTGGCTGTGGCTCGTGGCACCTGCTCGGCTATCGCCTCCGGGTCCCCCTCCATGGCTGCGTCGCCCTCCGGCAGTCCCAACATCAGCGCCTCGTCGGCCGCCTCCGGGTCCCCCTACTTCGGCTGAGCGTCGGACGGCGCCTTCCCTGGCTCCGGCTGCCGTCACCTGCCGCGGCTTCCCCCTCCTGCCTGCTTACGCCAGTGTTCCCTCCTGCTCCCTCCTCGTCGGTTTCCTTGCCCCTTTCATGGTCCCCTCCTGCTCCTGCCTCCCTGTCTCCTGGGGCCCCTCCAGCTGCCTTCCTTCGCCCGCCTGGGTACTCTCAGGCTCCCCTTTGTCCCCCGACCTTTCCAGTCTGTCCTCCCTTGTCCGCTCCTCCTCCGTTCATCCCGCCTGTCTCTGCTCCGCGTCCCTCTGTTCCTCCTGTGCCTCCCGTGTTCACTCCCGGCCCTTTTGTTCCGCCTGATTGTATTCCCCCTGTGTCTCCCTTCATTGTCTGTCTCTCTGCCTTTCCCGTTTTGTGTCAGGTTTTGTCTTGGCTTCTGCCCTTGTGTCTGTTCTGTGTGTCAGTTCTGTCTCGTTGATGGTCTTGTTTTGTTTTCCAGGTCCTGTTCTTCTAGTTTGTCTCGTCCATCGCCTCCCCTCGGGCGCGCCCGGTGTGCGCACCTTTTGGGGGCGGGGGGTTATGTCACGCCCAGCACTGTTCGATCCTCCTGTGTGCCATGCCCACCTCGTTAACTCGTGTTCCTACCCAATTGTGATTACCTGTTGCTTGTTTATTTTAACCTGTCTAGTGTATTTAGTCCTTGTCAGTTTTCCCCAGACTTGTCATTGAATGTCTCGTGTACTTGTCCCGTCTTCATTAAAGACTCGTTTCTCCGTCCTGCTGCGCTGCCTGCCTGCTTTTTGGGCTTACTTGCTCGCCTACTCGTCCACACCCGAACGTGACAGGAATGTGCATATTAGCAAATTTTAAAAGCCAACCCATATATCAATAGAGCTCACTTAAATATAGTCTGACAACAACATGGTTCTCAGATTTATATGCTCGATCATTCTAAGTCCAAAGTATTAATATTGTCGAATTCTTTGATCTCCAATTTCCAATATGTCTTTCAGTCTTGGTGAACTAATTTTATTCAGCTCAGCTAAATAAGAACATAAGAATGTCCTTATGTTCACCAGTCTCGGTGAACTATTTTGGTATCTTATCCTTGATTGGACACCATCAAGAGTGTCCTAACCAGCTACACTGTTTTGGAAGGTACAACATCTCTATCCACAAGACCTGACAACATTGAGGGCATGCAACCAAGAAGATCTTTGGGACCTCTCTGCCTCCCCGCATGATTACATCTTTACAAAATGGTTTATGACAAGTTTCCTGCATTGGGGAGGCTGCCTGTCACCCTTCCCACAGTCTCTCTGTCCCCCATCCATCTGGTAGAAGATACCGCAGCATTCGAGCCAGTTCTGCCAGATACTGTAACTGCTTCTTCCCCATGGCCATCTGGACTCTCGGCCTCCCCACAAATCTGAATTTCACACTAACTCTGACGACCACCCGCACTCTGTCACTTTGTTGCTATTTGTTCCTTTATTGCACTGTGTCCTGTATTTAACTTAATTTATTTATTGCTCCTACATTTCACTCTGCGGCTGCAACAGCGCCCCTTTGAACATTCCGACATTCCAGTGTTTTCTTTTACTTTGTGTATTAATGTTTTTAACATCCCCCCCCCCCATCGCCACATCTGTCCTGTTTATTTAGGGAGTTTATGTACCGTATGCAGTGTACAGAATAATATGGTTTGTGTGACAATAAAGCCCTATTTGAATTGACTCACACTTTGTCCATCCTTTGACAGTTCTTCCCATCTGTGTCCATGCAGTTCTATGGTGGCTATTCATTATGATCGGAATGGCTGCTATAAGCAGAAGATATTGCCCGCAGATTATCCACAGCCCATGTCAGAGTGCACGGTGCCTGTCAAGCATAATAGGTAGATAATATGGTGCTGAAGTATTTTATCCAAAATGAAGAAAACCGTAACAAGGAAATACAAATATTACCAAACAAGAAAGAGAAAATTACTTCAGTATTAAACTGATATATTTTTCTTATTCTCTCTGTATTTGTTTGCTGGACTATTTAGTGCTTTAATAACTTTAAACATCAGTTGAGAAAAAGACTCAATTTAATTGTGTTACACTTAGAGATTTCACAGCCAGCATAGTCTGTAAGATTATTAATGATTGTACTTGTACAAGACAGCCGTGTTGCACATTCATTCAAGGTGAGGTGAATGTGACCAGAATAGCAGAACTGATACTGTAAAATAGTTAGGCAATTATGTTTTATTATCACCTGGTGTCATTGGAATGACTAATGAACTGTCAAAGGAAAGACATAAGTAATAACTTAAATAAAGACATAAGGTCTTTGTGACTGCTGACAGCTTTCCCATGATACATTGCTACAAGCAAGCCTGACTGCAGTTCATAAAGACTCTTCTCAAACAGCCCATGAAAATGTCCAATTCCATGCAATAGACATTATGCTCTGTTCCTGTTTGTAGAAATTACTGAGCTATACTAAGTGTGAAGCACTTATGTTTCATTCATTTAAGAAAAATATAATAAATACATATATATTTTTTTCCTTTAACTTTATGTGTTTTATTCTTTTCACATAAACCAAGTAGGTTTTTCTTTGTTTATTTTGCAGGATATTGTGCAGTAAATGCAGTATTGTGCAAAAGTTAAAGAAAATATTTAAAGCTGTTTATTTGGGTAGTGAGTGTATACAGTATTTGCTCCGAAAACAAAACAATTTAACTTTATAACATACAGTATGCAAATTAATAGTAACACATTAATCAAACAAACAAATAAATAAATAATAACTTATATTCTCTAATAAGTTCCTGGTATCTTGATGGTTGGCTAGAAGAGCAGAGCTTTGATCGCCAAGATCTCAGGGGCTCATCAGCCATCCCATGTATTTGTTACATTTCACTACCAGCTCACTTAATTAATTAATTTTTGCAGTTAAATAGTAACTGAATGAGGAATTAATTAACTAAAGAAGGTGGCCAAGTTAAAAAAATTACATTGGCATATCAGACAGTGGCTTCAAATACTGGGGTGACTACAGAAGATGTTTTGTAATGGATTGTTTGTGTGTGTGTGTGTGTGTGTGTTTCCTTTTTTGGTCTCTTTGGCTAATTAGCTGATTTCATAGACCACTTTTTTAAGTATTCTGAGACAATGCATAAAGACAACATTAAATAATTTAAAAGGACAAATTACTAATTTCTATTAGTTCTACATGACAAAAAAAGCAATTTCCATTCCAACAGAATCCTTGATGATTGTGCATGATTGTAATAATTAGGCCTCTTTTAAGGAGGGTCATTAAGTTGCTTTGCATCCCCTTGAGTATGAAATACAGCATTCCAAGGACAAAGTCAGCATGCACAAAATATTGACATAATCCTGTTTGGGCAGTACAAAGATTACCTCACACCTCTAAGGTTAGAGGTGTCCTCAAGGTTGTCTTGAAGGTTTTCCACACACTTTTAGATGAATTAGTGTTTCTAAATTGCATGTACTGCATGCATGCATGTCTCTAATGATACACTGGCATTGTGTTCTGGATATACGTTTGCCTCGTGCCTGCTGATGTCTGGGTTATACTCCAGGTGGCGCTGCACTAGATAAGCAATTGGAACATGGATGAATTTTTCTTATTATTGAATGGCACATTCTCACAAACATATTGGCCTGGATTATATCCTTTACTAAGCATAAAAAATAATGTAAAATCTGTGCCTAGAGAAATTCTGCTGATTAGATGACAGAGAATGAATAAGTATCAAGATATCTACAGTTGGCAGGATAGAAATGGTGCAGTGCACGATGATTGCAAATCTTTGTAATATATAATTCAAAACTGTTGATATTCTGGAATATTCTGTGCAATTTGTATTCAAGCAGCTTCGTTTCGTTCCTTCTGACTACAACAAATATTGCATGGGGCTATGGATACAAGAGCCGCTAATGGAATTAACAAGGCCACGAAACATTCAGCACCAACACCCCTCATGTCACATCATCACTGACAACTCTTCCTGTGAGAGAAAATGCAGACACTGATTAAATTTGATAAGAGAATGCCTTGTAAGGCTATGTGTACGGAGTGGGGAGTGAGATAATTATCTGCAAGGGCTTTGTCTGCACAGAGAATTATGTTGACCAGAATTTTCATTTTATTTCCCTGTAATCTGTAACACACAGCAAAGACTTTGTGGTGGCTTGCCACACACAGATATGGAGAGACGAGGATGGCATCAGGGATATGGAGGCTGCCTTGCATTTTATCAGAGGCTTTGCATGATTTTGGCCGGGCCTGAAATGGAATGCAAGCAACATGACCATAGTCCCACGAGCAAAGTGGTCACACCCGAGTGGTATTTTTATGGGATGCGCACACTCCTCTGGCTAATAAATGTCATATGCCGGATCTTCCCCTCTTTGCAGCTGTCACCCAGTCAGTCTGTTCATTCACAGATCAAAGTGGGGGGCTGCACTCTCTCTCTGTGCTGATTAGGTGTCAGCTAACTTTTTGATCCACCCTCCCAGCAGCACACCAACCACTGGGGGCCACTGTCTTGTGAGATACAGGTAATAAGATGAGTCACTGATGGCAGTCCGAAGACGGGCTGTTACAGCAGACTAGGTGAGTTCGATAAGCATGAGCGAGATGTCTCTCAGTGATTGTATGCATTATTTCTCTTCTCCACCTCAAAAGAAATGAAACGATTTAACGCTTGCCAGTCTAGAGATCGAGAACTTCAAAGAATATGAGCTTTGGAGCACTTTTTATTGGCCAGATTTGTAAAAATGCTGCACCAGCAGTGGTTTTCAGATTTTTAATTTATTTATCCTGACTACAGGTGAAAAAAAAATTTAATTCTCACAACTCATACACAACTCACAGATGCACAAGTTACATGTAAACTTCATGGACATACACGTGTAAATGCCAGCACATGAAAAGTATGTTCATGGGTTGGGCTGAGTCAAGACACGCCCTCCACACTGTTTAATAACTGGAAATTATTAACATGTTGACAATGACCACTAAATTCTAAAAATGACATATAAAGCGAGCAGAACATAAAAGTACTTTAAATTCAGAAGTGTTAGATAGATAGATTTTTTAGTTTTTTTTTTTTTTTTTACAAAAGACATGAAGGCAACCATTTACTTACTGAGAAAGTGTATTAGAAATTGTTCAGGCATAATTGAAATATTTCAGTGTTTCAGGCACATAAAATGCAATCACATTATTTCATGTAATGGAAAGCAGAACTAAAGTGCTGGTTCTGTTTTAGCCACTTCATACAGCCAGATTCTAATTATTGTCCCTTGCCCTCAGACATGACATGGGCCGTTCCTCAGAGTACCAGTGTTTCACTAATTGAGTATAGCGTGTCTAGTCTGGAAAGCATCGCCGAGGATGACAAACATGCTTTTGCATAATTATATTAATATGCTGCATATTTACATGACCTTAGAGTATATGGCTGCTAACGGAGCGAGGCAGGGGTTGTCTAATCACTGTCAGATTCATTCAGTAGATCTATAAACTAAGCGATAATGTGCAAAATGGAAAACCCAGGAGGGGAGTTGAGGCTGACTCTTCCAACAACTTAACGGGTTTGACAATATTCCTCCACATCAGTCATGCCAAAATACATGTCAGCGAGAGGGAGCGTGATGCCTGGTGCTGTGTAAAGTAGGGGAACAAGGTGCCGAGGGGCCTGGACAGATGGTACAGTACATCATTCTTGCAAGCTCAAAGTCACCCCTGGCGAATAATTTATTTGCCATTGCCACATAGGAGAAGATAACAATACGCTGAAAATTTTTTCCTTTCGTTTCCTTACATTTGAATATCTACTCAGCGGACATTTAGGATATTATAAAAATTTTACTCTCGTGTTTAATGATCATTCGTGCGTAAGCGTGATAAACATGTGCATGCATTATGCATAAATAACTGTTCAGATAGTGATTTTTGTATCATTAATTATGATGTGTAAGAACTGCTGGAAGTAAGAAGTACAGAAAAGGTGAATGATTAATCTGAGTAAGGACAGTTATATAATATTTTTGCATGTTGCATAAAATACATTTTTTGAAAATTACTAAGAAAGACTTCATATTGGCATAACCACTCTCTTTAAGAAGCCTGCATTCCATTTAGAATACTGTATGTTGAAAATCTGTACATAATTCATAGTACTTTGTGTGTTGGATATTCAGGTGAAAGGGGGAGCTGAGCTGTCAACGGGTCACCACCTGGTGGTGAGTTGGATCAGATGGCATGGGACAGACCTGGTAGACCCAAATGTATAGTGAGTCTGTGCTGGGAGCATCTGGCAGAGGACCCTGTCCAGGTGATCTTCAACTCACATCTCTTGCATTCCAAGGGGACTGGTGACACTGAACCTGAGTGGGCGATGCTCCAAGCCTCTATTATTGAGGCGGCTATAGCCGCAAGGTTGCTGCTGCCTGTCGCAGTGGCGACCCTAGAACCCAGTGGTGGACGCCAGCAGTAAAGGGAGCCACCAGACTGAAGAAGGAGAACTTCCAATCTCAGTTAGCTTGTGGGACTCCATAAGTAGCTGGCAGGTACTGACTGACTAAACCGAATGTGGCTTTGGCTGTTATAAAAGCAAAAACATGGGTGCGTGGGAGTTTGGTGAGGCCATGGAAAACGACTATTGGTTGGTCTAGAAGAGATTAAGGAAAAATGACTCAGGAGGGAGAAACGGGGCTTTTCCATTGTGTTTACACCAGGGATGCAATGCTGATGACCTCAACTGGGGATATAGTCTGGAGGTGGAAGGACTACTTTGAGGACTTTCTTTATCCCACTGACACACCTTCTTTAGAGGAAGTACAGTTGGGGAACTCAGAGGAGGACTTGCCGTCATTAGGGCTGAGGTCTCTGAAGTAGTTAAAAACCTTTCAGTGGTAAGGCCCCAGGGGTGGATGAAAAGTTCCTGAAGGTCTTCATGTTGTTGGAATGTCTTGACTGACATGCCTCTTCAACATTGCAGATTGGGATAGTAGGCTTCTGGAATGGGCTCTGTGACCTTGCATAGTATGGATGGATCCCTTTAAATTGTAGTGCGATGCTACACCAACATGCAGCGTAACACTGTTCTGTAAGACATTTTGACAACAGCATGTTTATTCTTGTATTAAGCATAGCAAGATAACCTTTTTTTTCATAAAACACAAATCAAAGACAAGGCAAATTCAGATAAATACAGGCAAAATGCTTAAGTGATGACATCTTACATTTCACCAGAATAATGGCCAGAATCACACAGCCAAAGTAATACCAAATGCCTTGAAAACAAAGAAGGAAATACCAAATCTAGCCTAGTTAAACTGTGAACTTGAACCTGAGAATTGTGGCATAACTTGTCAAGCATCAGTGTTTATATGGCTACATTCAGAAGAAACATTAAGATAGAATAATTCTGTAATACACCTCAGAAATGATGGTAGAACATAATTATAATATTGGTAACTGCTGGCAAAGCGGAATGTTCTAAGCAGTGGAAATGAGAATTAATATTTTTTGTGACCTGTTTTGTAATGGAAACAGCCACAAGAGAGGAAGGCAGAGGACAGCAGCGGCACAAACAAAACAAAGGCTTTTATTAAGGGACAATCAAACATAAAACAGGGTCGAGGCCCCTTTCAATAGTGATGGACTAAGTGTCTCAATTGATTCAAAATGTTTCAATGCACTTCATGGACAGAGTGTTCTGAATCAAATGCTTCAAGTGGTTTGCCGAAGCAGCATGATAGGTCACGTACCTCATGGCCACCACTCAAAAAATATGGTACAGCGGAACTAGCTGAACAACATTCACTGTAGATTACAACATTCTAATTAGGAAGTGGGTTTATGTGGCTCTCTTCATACCTTTCTGGTACTGTAGATGTTTTTCTGTTGCAATGTGTAATTATGTGCCTTTATTAGCCCCTCTTTCCAGGGGGGTTGCTCAAGGATCAATTTTATGTTGACTTCTTTTTACTATCTATATGCTTCCACTTGGCAAGGTTATTAGGGATTTTAAAATTATTTCTTTTTTTATGCAGACGATATCCAGCTGTATCTTTCATCCACTCCCAATCAACTGGACAAAATGGCTGCCTTGCATGACTGCCTAGGTGATGTCAAGAAATGAAACTAACGAAATCTTACAATTAAATCTTAAAAAAACACAGGGATCCTTCTTGGCCCATTGAGTCTAGCCTGGTCCAGCCCCAGGACCCACATTTTTCCTTAGTCAATAAGTCACAATCCAAATTCAAAATTGTGGAGTAGGGGTGGGGCGTGGCAATGGTATAAATACTCTTTGTTGTCTAGTTTCTGGCTCTTAAGCACAACCAGCTGCACTGCACGTATCTCTCCAGTTATGACTTCTCTACATTGGCTCCCAGTAATATATAGGACTAATTTAAGTCTTTCATTACCTTACACCAGTCAGTTACAACATGAAAATCACTGGCAGGTGAAGTGAATAGCACTGATTATCTTGTTATAATAGCACCTCTCAGGGGTGCCATTATATATTAGGCAAGTGAATGGTCAGGTCTTTATATTGATGTAAAGATGGAAAAAGGGTAAAAATCTGAGCGACTTTGGCAAAGGCCAAATTGTGATGGCTAGACAACTGGATCAGAGCATCTCCAAAACAGGAAGGGCTTATAGGGTGTTCCCGGTATGCAGTGATCAGTACTTACCAAAAGTCATCCAAGGAAGGCCAAGCAATATGAACCCACAATACAGTCATGGGCACTCAAGGCTCTCTGATGCGTGTCGGGAGTGAAGACCAGACCATGTGGTACAGTCCCACAGGAGAGCTACTGCAGCAGAAATTGCTGACAAAGCTAATGCTAACTATGGCAGAAAGGTGTTAGAACACACAGTGCATCACAACTGGCTGCATTTGGGGCTGCGTTGCCACAGACCTATCAGTGTGCCCATGCTGACCCCTATTCACCAGCAAAAGCACCTACAATGGGCACGTGAGCATCAAAACTAGGGTGTAGAGCATTGGAAGAAGGTGGCCTGGCCTGATATATCTGTTCTTTTTTGTTACATCATTCGGGTGGCTGGGTGTGTATGTCGTTTACCTGGGAATGAGATGCCACCAGGATGCGACGTGGTAAGAAGGTAAGCCAGCGGAGACAGTATGATGCTCTGGATAATGTTCTGCTAGGAAACCTTGGGTCTTGGCATTGTTGTGGATGTTCCTTTGACATGTACCACCTACCTAGCAATTGGTGCAGACCGAGTTCAAGGTATTTACAAATCCCACAGATCTCAGTCCAATCAAACATCTCTGGGATGTGCTGGATAAACAGGCCTGGTACATGAAGGCCCCACTTCAACTTCCAGGACTTAAAGGATCTGCTGCTAATGTCTTGGCACGAGATAATACAGGACAACTTCAGAGGTCTAATGGAGTCCATGTCTTGACAGGTTAGAGGTGTTTTCATTTCTGGTCTTTTGATCGGAGTCTTTTTGCAGTGAGCATTTGTGATTGTTGCCCCAAGGCTGTGAAACAGTATGCCCATGGGCATTAGATCAATCAGCAGTGTGGACTTTTTTCTAAAAACTTCTGAAAATCATCCTTTTATGGAGTTTCAATTATCTTCTTTATATTGCATTTGAAGTACTCTGTTCTTGTAATGTACTACATAAATAACTTACTTCCTTTCTATCTGGCAAACTTTCTCAATTAACAGTGCTTTCTTTTATACATATACCTGCATCCATCTGGTTTTGCTTTTAATTTCAGATGGGTAATGTCACACCATTTTACATTCGAGTAACAACAAATGTCCCCCTTAAAATTCAATTCAATTCAATTCAATTCAATTCAATTCAATTCAATTCAATTACACATACTGCCTTTCACAACAGTCACACCATAGAGCTTCACATGGGTGTGTTGTGGTACATTCCTATATCATTTATAATGAATAGATGAAAATTAGAAAATGGAAGAGGGAAGACAAATAACTGAAAGAATGAAAGCCAGATGACAATGGAGGAGAACCAAAAATTCCCAAGTAGGGAGAAAATAAGCCTGGGCATGCTAACATTATAGACAAAGAAAAGGTATGTTCACAGTGCGAGCAGACAGAGCTTCAAAGTGCAATGCAATGCAATTTTATTTATATAGCGCGTTATCACAACATTACATTGTCTCAATGCGCTTTACATTTCTGCC
>JAODKF010000002.1:23548117-23558257 GCA_026779585.1 Mormyrus proboscirostris | reverse complement strand
GTCAAACAAAAACAAGTTGATAGAACTAAGTTAATACATGGGTTGAAAATTTCAGTCTCTATGCATGGGCAGATCGGAGCTGGCACGGGGTGCTTGATGCTTGATGGCAAGATCGGCAGTGGCACAGCAGCAGCAAAGTGGACTGGAAGAGCGCGTCGCCAGGCAGGCCAGCACGAGTCAGTCCTCCATGTTGGCCTATATAGGGCAGCAGATTGAAGGCTGTTACAGTTCATACAGTTCATAACTTGAATCTATGTCACCCTCCCATGAGACATAATAGTTATAAATGCGGCCTACCAGAGTGCCATCCATAGGATCAGATACAATGCAAGTGGAGGGAGCTTGGCAAGTCCTAAAAAATACATTTATATACACACACACATACTCAGTCAGAGGCATTCTTTTCCTGGTGATATTCTGCAGTGGTCCTGATATCACCTTAATTTTCTCAGTTTCTTTTTTTTTTTCTTTTACTGATGGATACCTCATACAGAAGAGGCCAGGGAGGTCAGAGAGGAAGAGAAACTGGTTCTGTACATTAGCCATAAACACTCTGTCTAAAAGACTAAGTCCACACCTTTACCTTACCATCTCATAAGTGGTCCTTACATTCTACCATTACTTCCTAGGTTACGGCTTTACCCTGTGTTTACCGTTACTGGACTGGCTAATGCTACACACAGTTCACCCATTGGTGTCTGCTATTAATAGACTCCCACAGACTGGGTGTGGATAGAATCTGTGCAGAATTACCCTCTAGATTATGACTGAAAGTGGTGAAATGTAGGCTAAGGTTAACTTATATGAGATTCTCTGGGATTGAATGATTGCAATCACACTGGTATCAAATTATTTGATTTTGTGGGGATAAAAGTTATCATAAGGAGTTTATCTGCTATACAAGATTACATATAATATGGATCTAGAAAAATGAAAAATTCCCAGTCATTGCCAATGGTGCATTACTTCTTAGTACTTTATATTACCTACAACCTAATAAATGTAGTGGATGGACCGGTGGATGAATTGATTACTTGAAGCCACCAGTAGTGTGCTTTATAAAGTATTTTTTCCAATATGACTACATCTATTACTGAAAATCAATTATATTTGCTTTTAAAATAGATAAAATTGCAATTTTGGGATTTATCATGTCTTAAAGGCTGATTATGTAGAAAACCCCTGCCTTGCATCCTTTTTTGCTTGCATCACACGTCAAACAGAATGATCCAAATCATAAATTCATATTTGTGCAACCCTTTGTTGTATCCGGACAGCTTTAATATGTAGTAATTCTGTATGAACTTTTTTAATATCCAGCTGCTAGCGTGTTCACCACAGTAGTGTTATCTCATATGTAATTTCAGAGAAGCTTGTCCACACATAATATGTACTTGGGAAAAAAAACTCTCTCTTTACAATGCACTTTAAAGAAAATGACATCACATCTCAGGTTGAAAAAAAAATGGGAAATATGGAAAATAAGTCCCACACATCCAAATGCCACATATGGGTTAAACCATATGCTACTTAACTTGTTACCAAGATCACTTTATTTCCGTTGATATTATTTCCAGGTGTTCCATTCTATGCAGCATTAAATTCTCAGTCAAAGGGAGCTCTTGTTTATTGTCAAAGATTTTTCCCAAAATCTGGACCCTTAAGAAAGGGAGGTACTGTAGGATGCAATGATTTTCAGTTGGCTGGCACTGTGTGCAATCTTAATATCATCATCACATATTATGCACATATTGCAATGATAATCACCTGGGTTGAGACCATAAAAAAGTATTGTTAAAACATTTTTATTTCAACATAGGAAACAAAGCCTTGCAATTTTAAAGTGTCTTCTCAGGATTGTATAGTAAATTGTTAAAAAAAAAAAAGACTAATCTTTACCAATGCTCGCTTTTCATAACATCTGCATGCGCTCTCTGAGCCAATCACAGTCACTTCCATCCTTGCTGCTGGCCTCTTTCATAGACAGCGTTTATTCACGCATTAAAAACAAGCAGCCTTCCACTACATTCGACCTCCAGATGCTCACTGCATTTGGCCTACAAATAAAGCGACTAAACTCAACACTGCAAATGCAACTTTTTTCATATTACTTGTTAATCTTAAAGTGCTGTACTGGTACAAATAACATTCTAAAAAGGGAACAGTAAATCAGAAATCAAACAATAAACATGTGTTTATTAATGAGCCAGTATAGTGCAGATTCAGAGTCTATCATGCAGTGGCAGAGCTGGTAAACTGATGCCTGGTCATTTTCTTGCAGTGAAACAGGTTTGAACTTTTGAAACTAAATCTGCAATACAAGTCACTATCCTTAACTGTGGATATTCCTGTAGGAGTTCTGCTTTTTTAGGCATAGAGTGATTATGATCAATAGTCAATAATTCTTTTGAATCCCAAAAGCCTAACAATACCATAATCCTCTGTGTTAAGATATCCTTGACTGTAATAGGCAAAACTCAACAATCCTATGCAATGTAAGATCATTACAACAAAAGTGCAGGCACAGTAGGCCCATTGATCTTAGGCTCTATGATGTCGCTTTTATATTAGCGGTAAGTGGCGTTTTGGTTATGTTTTTTGTTGTTTATTATTATGAATAATCCATAATTGAATCCATTCCACAAGTCAAGATTTTCACTTTGGTTTGTAATGGGAGGCTTAATTTCCTTGGTCTGCAGCTGCCCAATCTAGAATAAAAAAATAATTGGCGTTAAACGCATGAGTCTTTGTCAGAATGGTCTTTATCAACAAGACTAAGTCATTGATTTTTTTTTTTTTGGGATAAAATATGTTGCTCTCCAAGCTATGAACCGTAATGCATTTCCTTTCTCACTAACTCCAGTAGCTTTGGAATTGATCATCATGTTCTTTATAATACATGTTTCTGACCACAATTTTAACAAAAGAAGATGGGAAGAAGAAGAAAAGGGAATGTGAAGTCACCTCTTGCAGGCAGAAATGTCATGATAAATGTCATTCGCAAGATAAGAGGCGAAAAAAAGCTTTAAACATACATACAAAAATGTGGTCAGTGGCTTTTAAAATAATATCTTGGCCAGTATTGTTGCTGTAGCGGAAAATCTGTTTGATATGGTGATCATTGAGGCAAATGAATGAGATGTTTAAAAAAAGAGATTTCCCCTGGACATTGTGCAACTTCTGCACCGTTTTTACTGTTCTTCTTTAGACCCTGATGTATTTAGTACAAACTTTTTATAATGCTAGCTCAGAAATTCAGTGGCCATGCAACAATTGCCAACCAATCTCATAAGTTTGCCCATGAGAAGGGTGTTCTACATGAGAAATGGTGTGGTATAACCAAAGTGACTATGTTTTAACAGCTTAGGGACTTGCCTGCATTGCTTGAATCATTTCAAAATGTGTATGCCTGAGAGAACTGTAATATATTTGATAGAGAAACAAGTATTATCCCTTGCAGATGTAGCTATGCTTACACACATTAGACCGCTTTTACATCACCACCCCATAATTAAAAAGGTCTCAGAAACACTTCTATGTTCTTTGTGGAATTGGAGAAGACATACAATCACATGTCCTGGCACATACTGTGGGAGACCCTGTAAGTCTATGTCCCTGACTTCACTTGTGGATAATGACTAAAATAAAAGGCTGTGAGTGTAAGCCGCTGAAATTAGGTTTCTCAGCTG
Source organism: Mormyrus proboscirostris (assembly GCA_026779585.1). Lineage (NCBI taxonomy): Eukaryota > Metazoa > Chordata > Actinopteri > Osteoglossiformes > Mormyridae > Mormyrus > Mormyrus proboscirostris. The sequence goes on along the minus strand of JAODKF010000002.1, from coordinate 23,554,568 downwards.
GGTTTCCCAGTCCACAAACTATGACAGTGAGAGGAGTTTGGAGACATGGAGAGATCTTCAGATCAAAAAGAATCTACTAAGGCAGGGGTGTCAAACTGCAGTTCTGGGGGGCCGGAGCCTTGCACATTTTTGGGTTTCCCCTCATTTAACACATCTGATTCATCTCTTTGTGCTAATTACCACACAGCTCCTGAGCTGAATCATTTGTGAGGGAACAGGGAGACAACTAAACTACACAGGGCTCCGGCCACCCAGGACTGATTTTGACACCCCTGTTCTAAAGTGTCTTGGGCATCTTATATGCCCCCCGGTGACCGACATACAGTTACCCCACTGAACCTTGATGTTGACCTAGGACACGCAGAAGGGATCCATCCAGTCTCTAGTCTTTGAAAAGGATATTTGGAAAGAGAAGTTTATTATGATGATAATTATAATAATAATTATTATTATTATTATTGTTGTTGTTGTTCTTTTTGTTGTTGTCAATAACAATAATAATAATAATAATAATAATAATAATAATAATAATAATAATAATAGACTTCTCTTTCCAAACCTCCCGCAGGAGTAGCAATAGTGGTAATAGTACAGTATTTCATTTAATTGGCACATTATTGTGTGTAACCATTTTCACTGTGTGATACAGAATTGCTAGGTATCAAGCTGACTCTAACCCCGAAGGTTGCTATCTTCAATATTGACAGTTTACAGGAAGCAAAGATAACATTAATTTCTATTTTAATTGAGTTGAAGACCTAATGAATGTTATGTCATGTTATCTATCTTTTCTCGGTGCAGCATTTGATCATATCTGTGTCTCTTCTTTAATCACAATGACTACAGGGAATACATGACAGGTCGCTGCTGTGCCACAGCCATAATCCTGCTGCTTTCGTTTCCTTGTTTGTGCTGTTTCGACAGAGCCAGAGCAAGGACATTGCCCCCTCCTTGGCGGTCACCTCCCTTAACCGAAGGGGACAGCACACATGTTGCTTCAGATAAACCACTGTGATCAATCCCACAAAAGCACAGCAAATCAGTGCAGCAAGAGCCTTTGAAAATCAAGGCCTGTCCTTGATGTGTCTGGCAATGATTATATGGTCAGCAAAGCCAACGGCAAGGCAAACATCAAGAAGCTACAGAGCGACTGTCTGTCAGGTCTCAACAGTAATTAAACAGACACCGGTTGGAAGACTGTTTGAACTAGGACAATAAGACAAATAATTAAAAGTATAAGAGGGAGCTAGTGGTTTTGTTTGCATGCATATATTCTTCCTTTTCAATAATAAAAAATTTATGGGATTTAAAAGAAAACAGACATTCTGAAACAGAATTTCCTTATACATTTCATGCATCAAGCTAAAATATTATAAAAGCTGCATCCAAAATTGTGGCCATTGGTCATGTTTGTACTAAATACATCTTATTGCTTGCCAATGTTTTAAAATAAAATCGAAATAGAACATTTAATTTATCTAACATCTTAGCATTTGAAATATAGATTAAGAACACAAGAGGCAGACTCTTGTCTTGGATAAGCCACTTGAAGGCCGATGTACAAACAAAAGCAAATATATATACACACTATATTTTAAATGGTCATTTTCTAACATTTTATTTGATCTCGTTCTATCAGATTAGGCTTTAGCTTCCTAGATCCAGTTTACTTAACACCTTCACAAATAATAGTACTATTGGTGTAGGTATAATACACTAAAGCTATAAAAAGTAATGCTTCATATTCACATATTCTTCTGAATTCCCAGTCTCTAATATATCATTCTGTAATGTAAACATGCAGGAGAGAGAAAGCTGAGACAGATTCGCATTTCTGCTACACACAGGAATTGAGAAACGGGTCTGGAAAATGAAGGTCATATTAGAATGAGAACCGTAATACACGTCCCTCAGCAGTCATTTACTGTTTCATATGAGTGTTCATTTTCATGCAATGTGGTTGGTAAAATGTTGTCTATAAATCTTGTTATTTTAGTACTTTTTACCAGCTTTAGGAATATGCCTAATTTACAAATTACCATTTACATTTTATACATTTAGCAGACACTTTTGACCAAAGTGAAGTGAAAGTGGGGCAAATAGCACATTACAAACATATATGCTGTAATGGAGTCAACTGTCAACTAGGCAAGTGCAACTAAGCGGTGCTTCCAGTGAAAGCTTATAGTGAAGTGCAAGTGTTATTGGAGCAGAAGCTACACAAAACCTTCTAGCAGAGCCAGAACCTCATTGAATTATTCAAGGACAGCTTAGAAAATGAAAAATACAGTGAATGCATACAGGCATCAGGCGAGTAGAGAAATCTATGGGTCCAGAGGTGTTTCCTGTAGGTGGACAGTCTGATGACCAGAGGTGCTTTGGCAGCTCATTGCATGATCAGGGAACCACACAAGAGGAACATCTGGAACGACGCTTCTCAATTTGTGGATGGAGCTCCAAGCAGTGTTGGGTTCCTGACCAAAAAAAGAAAGATGGGAAATAGGTCTTCAGGAGCATTTTGATGGAAATGGGTGCCTTTTCATTGACCTGTAAGCCAGCACCAAGGACTTGGTGTGAGTGCCAACAGGGAGCCAGTGAAGAAGGACCAAGAAGGGTGAGGCATGAGAATATTTAGACGTGCAGGACCCGGTCTAGAGAAATGGGTTTATTATACAAGTCCAGGTTGTGATTGACGAATATGGAAGCCGGCCCAAGCCACCCTTCTGCATTCTGCACATGCCCTTCCGGGTGGCCCAGAAGGATTTCAGGTTTGATTGGAGGGATCTGAGTAGAATTGATAAAACATGCTGACATCATGGCAATCGGCAGCTGCCCTGCAGTCCCTGAAATGTGATCAAACCTACTCCTACTCCAGCGGTACAGGTGGGCCCGGGTGATCCCATCCATTCAGCATTCACAGTGACTTTATACAGTACGATAAAATGATTAGATCAATCAGAGGAGAAGTGCTGTTGAGAGGCAAATAGATTTTTCTTTCCCTTTGTTCATTTGGTCTTAGTAATGGCATTGGTCATATAAAACCTGATATAAAACAGCTGAGTCTGTAGTGTGATTTTTTTCTACAAGTGAATTGTTATGGGACTCACCAGATTTTCCGCCAGCCTCCCACATTGTGATATCTGGCTCTGCTATTGGATCAAACCTTTAATTTTAATTTAATTTTGTGTCTGTAGATATTTTTTAAGTTTAAGTAACATTTGTCAGAAGTACATGAAGAAACCTGCAAGTGTATAATACTTTTGAGTGGTCAACTGGATACCACCATTGGGCAAGTTAATGGTTGATACTGTACTTTGGTAAATGCAGGAATCACAACCTTCAAAGTCCAATCCAGTCAGAAAACACACAAAAACAAATAGGAGACTCTAACTAACACTAACACAACTAACACTATACTCCCAATCACACACAGTGGGCTAACAATATATATCTATGAAGCAGATCTATGGAAGTCTTCACCAGATCTGTAAAGTACCCTTCCTTGTACTTCATGACGCAAAAGAAGTCCTTTAAAGTCCAGGACAGTGAAGCAACTAACAAAAACTTTTTTCAGCTCAAAGCCACAAGGAAAGACTTTATGTATCAGAGCAATGACAAACCTTCCTGCTTGAATGAGTGCACCCCCCCCCCCCCCTTTATTTCTTTAGTCACCACAGCCTGTCTCTAGTAGCACGCCAATGGCCATGAATGAAGGTGGATACCATCTCATTTCTCAATCCAGGTGTTTGTATGTGTGTCTAGTGCAAAATGCTTGAATATCAACTGGAGCGTGCCCTATTTCAGTGGCCCCGGTCAAACACATAACAGTGGAATTCATGATGTTCGATCTTCACTTTCAATGGAACATTATGATCTTCACGGCAGCCATGGCTTCTCCAAGGCAGTACACATTGTGGCATATGACAATTCTCCTCAGTGTGAAAACTAGCAGAACTCATTCCCCACCCCCCACACACACACACTTCGTTTGCCTCCCAGAAGATATAATGTCTGACAGAGGGCCTCAGTTTGTATCCTAGCTTTTAAGGGCATTCTGTAATGCCTAGGACTGACCTCCAGGTTCCCTCCCCCAATGTAACGGAACGAAATGAAACGAAATGATGAATCCAAGAAATCAGGAGACGTGGGCAGACTTCCTTCCTTGGACTGAATATTCCCAAAACTCACGGGTAAGTTCAGTCAACAAAACTTATAGCATTTTGTTTTCAAAACTGTATATGGTATATCTGCCAGTCTTGCTCCTGCTCAACGTACCAGCTACTGGTATTTTATACTGTATGTGGACAAGTGGTTGAAGTAAATGTAAAAAAAAAAAAAAAAAAAAACTTAAAGCCAGCCGTCTGTGGACACTGACACCCAATTACATTTCAGGGCAGTGGACAGAATATGAATTACCAAGATTTGAGGAATTCTGGTTCACATAAAAACTATAGCTTTAGTTTCAAACTTAGGTTCCACCAGGATAAATTATACACATTGCATATTGAACATTATTGTTTTCATTGTAAATATTTTTACTTAATTCCATGTTTTCAAAGAAGGATGGATGGATGGATGGATGGATGGATGGATGGATTTCAAGTTGTTTTAATGCCTAAGGGTTTGGGGGTTTCCATACTGTAGTAACATAATAACATTCTTAGCGTTAAAAATGTTGTTGTTAATTTACGGAAACTTTACAAAATTGAAAACTACTAATGAACTACATTTAAATTAAAGTGTGTACAAGAACATTCTGACATAATTCTTTCTAGTAATTATTCAAAACTTAAAGTTACTTTTCTACAGACCTCATGGGCTTTTAGCACACTGTACAGTACAACACAAATACCAAGACAAACCAAAAACAAGACAGTTAATACCCATATTTCTAAGCTTATGAATACTACTGTTTGATAATATCTGCTGTCCTCCGCGAGCTTTATGTTTTAAAATTTATCACACCTGCCAGATCTGATTTATTTTGGCACCGAAATAAAAAGCGCAGAGACTGACAGCTTGCCTTGTGTATCAAAGATGACAGTATTCTTGGAGTTAATCTAAAAAGTTATCTTCTACTCAGCTCCACAAAGTGACTATCTCTCTCTAGATAAAACATTGGAAGTATTTAAGCAGGCATATTTCTTTGCAGTCTGACAAGCCTTGTTGTAGTGGAATAAAGTTCTAGGCTGCAATACCTTGGCATAATTTTTAATTTCAAGTTTTATAAGTTCCCTAACAATAACATTTCAATCAAACATCTCATCTCCTCATCTGACTAATTTCACATCTTCAGATGACTAAGTTAAGATTCATTAATTTTTATAGGGGACAACTTCAAGGAGTTACTCAGATTTCCCCGCCATGGGATTTAGGCTGCAGAAATGTGACAGAATTAAAATGAATCTAATCATATTTTAAAGAGAGTCCATTGCGTAAATGTTCCAAATCCCTGAGTAAAAGGTTTTAAACTTAATTTTATCAACTTGTTTTGCAACTATATCTAGTATTTGTAAGACTGAAAATATTCTATCATATTACTTAGTCCTATCCCACAATTAACATACACCAAATATAAGCATAATTTGCCAAAAGGTTTTGAATCGATGGCCTTTGTATAGTTTCTGTATTGATGCATTTAATATTGCACTGATGCAGGAGTGCCGATATCCAGTAGGTTGTCTATCCCACCTGGTCTTCGATGAGTCACACCTGGTCTCAGGCAGATAGTATCTCATTAGGTAAGAGAGAAAATCAGCTGGAGGCCGGCATTCCGGGATCATGGTTGCCTATCGCTATAATAATGAAGGCCATTTATTATTGCCTAATATTGCCTATGCATTGATTAAAAAGCTTCAAACCATATTTTAAACCTTCCATTCAGCTATATGAATCACTCCTGTGTTTATGGGAATATGCCATATTGTATCAGAATAATCAGTAAATCAAGAACAGCAGGGTATTTTATGACTTTGTATTAGACCAGACTAATTACTTTATTGTAGTATTTAGTATAATCCTCATCGTAAGTTTTAGACATCTTGCATGTATCTGCGTGTGTGTATGTGTGTGTGTGTGTGTGTGTGTACAGTTGTAGAAAAAATTAAGAGACCACTCTATATTTTAAAAAAAAAAAATGCGTTTTTGAATCCTGGTTTAATCTGATCAGGAGGCTGCTCCCAGATTCAAAAATTCTAAGACAGCAGTACACAAGAACTAGCTATACCTGTAACAGGAGACACTGGGGACGACCAAGGTCGAGGGGTGAAGCAACTTTCTAATGCCAGAGATGACTGTTAAGTTATCCAACAGTTTCTCATGAATCACAGGATGATATCAAGTGACCTTCAAAAGTAATGGGAAACATTAAGTGCAGGTGTGAAGTGCAGTGCTAGGACAGTGTGTATATCAGGCTCCTAGAAGCAGGACTGAAGCAAGGAAGAAGCCCTTC
>JAODKF010000002.1:23459508-23480321 GCA_026779585.1 Mormyrus proboscirostris | reverse complement strand
AGTTTAACGAGCAACAGGTGAGAACAATCAGGCATAAACACGAGGTAACGAGGTGGGCATGGCACACAGGAGGATCGGACAGAGCTGGGTGAGACAGTGTGATATCTCATTGTTTATTTCAGTGTTTTTTTTAACATATGTCATGTCATTGATAAAAGTACATTGCTATTATTTTCTAAAGGATAAATTAAATATAATCTGCATAATGATCTGAAGGAAAAGCGGTTGTATGTTGAGGTTCCTCCAGATCTCTGAACTCCTCACCCTGTCATGGAGAAAAAGCCTTGCTATAAATCTCATTTTGGCCACTTGTGGTCAGAATTTTGTTCTTTCGGTCATGACCTACTGTACAGTTCATGACAATGAGTGAGGATAGGGCTTCAAGTGTCTTCTTACTATTTAACCCCCCCTCCCACCCCCTTTACCACCACAGACCTCCTCAGTACCAGCAAAACTGCAGAAGCTATACTGATCGGCTTATTGATCTCACATAATCTCTTACCAGCAATCATGAACAAAATCCGTAGGTTGATATACTGATATCTTGTCCATGAAAATCACAAGTAGCTGAGACTAGATCCAACCTAACTAGAGGCCAATACCCAGCTTAATTTTTGTTCTTCATCCAAGGGCGTTGTGCTATGCTGTACACTTACAGCGCCCTACAGTGGGTTGGTGCCCCATCCTCGGTTATTCCCTGCCTTGTGAATGTTGTTTCTAAGACAGGCTCCAGACCTCCACGACCCTGCATAAGACAAGCAGGTATGGAAAATGGATGGATGAATTGACCATAATGAGTGCTTCAGCATGGCCAGTATTGATTATTGCTTTACCAAATGTATTCTTTGTTGGAATTATTGGAGAAGTATGTTAGTAAAACTGTAATAAAAACAAGGTCAAGAATACTTAAGTGTACAGTTAAAATACTGAGAGTGAATACTTTTCATGGTGTTAATGCTTCTTTGTGTATCTAAGGATCCTTGTTACATTAAATTGCCTTTTATCTTTTATAGATGAATAGTATTAATCGTCAGTGTGTATTGAATATAACTAGTTGCACTAATGCTATTCTAGTTTGCTGTGCTCCCTTTTGTAGTCTGTCTGACGTCAGTGTCTATATATAGCTTTTAAAAAAATTGGTTTGAATACCAAGTTAATGACTATATATTGTTAATGACCTATTTATGCACCATTTTCCCACAACCCTGGCCATGATGAGTAGTTAGCAGATGGATAAATCGACCATTCAATTTTCATAACTGCAGAAGACCTGTTTGGGAATTGTCATCGTGTGCTTTGGGTGACGTGCCACTTAAATGCTTATTTCGCTTTGACTGCTCTTGTTTACTTACAATACAACTACTGCAAATCTGATGATACAGCATAAAATGTTATGAACTTTATTTGTCACTAGTCTATGTTATATATGGAAAGACTGCAAATTCAGAAACATGCAGAGAAATTAATAAAAACAACAATTATGAGGAATTATAGGTTTGTGTTGTGCATAATTTATAAAGGTTGTTTTAAAAGATCTAGGCACTCAATACAATAACTAAATTTATTTCACATTTTGTTGGCCGAAACTATTTAATCGAAGTACCTCATAACTTGTCAATAATAATTCACACACACGCACACAGTACACATTTTTTCACAGAGATTTTCTACATTTGCTAAAAATACACTCAGTATTCTTTATTGAGAAATAAATACATAGTATGTTCACCATTTGAGTACGTTTATTAGCAAGGAAATGTCTCTGATTCATCAAAGTAGCCTCCTCTAGCATTTGTAACAGCAGAGAAAATAGAGGCATTCTACATGGGATGTTAAGCATTGCTCTATTTCATGGGATGAAACTGCAAGGTCAAAGGTCAAACAAATTTACCTATGCCATCACCACACAACTTGTTAACAGGTGTGACATGCACTGTTACAGTACATCCTGTTTGAGTACTCTTTCCATTTTATAAAGGAAACTTGTTTTATTTTACTTGTATATTCATATATAGTTGTTCACTCGATTTTACAAGAATAAAAAACTTGCAGTCTATGAAATAAATGAAAAAGTGGTAAACACTTGTGGTGTGATTTATTTCTACTTTTCTCTACATTTTAGAACAATTATAAAGTCATTGAAACTAAAAAATAACATGGAATTGGGCACTGACCTAATGTATTAAATTAAAATAAAAGTAATAATAATAATCATCATCATTTGGGTTGAGTGATCAGATTGATCCATCTTTGGGCCCTTGAGCAAGGCCCTTAACCCCAGTTGGTCCTGGGACTGGTTGACCCTACTTTCTCTTCCACAGTATGTCAGTTTCATGAGGTGGTCTCCTTGGATGCTTTTCCACTCTCTGGTCAGACTCCCCCAAACCCATTTCTACTAGGTTAAAGTCTGGTGACCAGGTCATGTGATGTGACACTTTATCACTCTCTTTTGTAGATGGCTTGGTGTGTCCAAACCTTTGACTGACGCTGTGCATATATAGAAATCCACTCTAGTTTAACAGTTTGTCAGGCAAGCCTATTATTTCATGTGACCTCTAATTTATATATCTACAATTTATGTGATAAGTAGAATGTTCAGGAATTTGGCCATACTGTATTTTACATAGAAAAGAATATAACTGCAAAGGATTTGTTTACTTCACACAGTTTTCAAAAGTTAACTGCATAGCTGATTTCAGCCCTTTGCTGTACCCAATTGTGTCTGCAGGAAAAGTGCTTCCTCTCAAATTATTGATTTTCTTTCTGGCTTTCCAAACAATGTGTCAGTCCCAATATCTTCTGCATTTACTGATTGTTTAACTAGTTCTTCACATTTGCTACCTTCTACTTGTGAAAAGTAGATAGTGGCCCATTAGAGCTTCACTTCCAAAACATTGTTGATAAAGCAGCAGGCTTAACTCTTTAAATATGAACCTCTTTCAGAAAGAAAACATACAATGTCTTACCAGTAATATAGCAGAGGCGTTGTGTTAAATACTGTCATCAACCTCAAGCCATCAAAGTGATTGTGACCATATAACAACCTAGCTGTAAAGAACCCATTCACAATACCCTAATTTCAGAAGCTTAGGTCGACTCTGGGGGCTTGAAGGGGCAATAGAGTTTGATGGTGTAGTTCTTCACGCATGCAGAGTAAGTACGCAGTTCATTTGTATTGCAACTATACTTGTAACCGGAGCAAATGTTTATTCTGTTATGCGTTTGTGATCTAAAATACAGTAAGCATAGCGCGCTAATCGCAGTCCACATTTCGCTTTTATTTTTTGTTTTTATTTCTGTTTCAGTAAACCACAATTACGTAATCACGCAACGTGTATCTGGACTGCTTTGTGGAGTGGTATGTTGATGCGATATTATCCAGCTATAGAATAACCTGTCAGAGGTATACGCTCATAATCTCAGTGTCCTGATCGGACACCCTGTGAAAGCTGCCACTGGGTGACAATCGGCATCCCTTATTTTAACCAGCGCTCTTTTACAAGGGGTAAGTCTAAGTACCAATCCCATCCGTCTACATGAAGGAAACTGACTGCAAGTGAGAGGAAAGGGTGTTGCCGCTGTCCATGGGAATGGAAGCACGAGACTCTCTTATGCAGTCATGCTTTAGAGGGGGCAAAATCTAATGGAAGTCGGAGAAGCAGGTACCTGCGGGAAGGTGGGGGGGGACATCCAACCCAGCCCACATCCAACCTGGACTACCATACGTCACCTCACCAGCTTATCAATCACTTTCTGGCCTTGATTTATGCATATCACGCCAATGTTTAAAAGAAGCACTTTGTGCTGCTTGATTTACCTTGACTGGTGTTATTATTATTATTATTATTATTATTATTATTATTATTATTATTATTATTATTATTACTATATTTCCTGAAGGTCATAGTGAGGCTGTAAGAAAAACCTGCATAAAATCTGTATGCTGTTAGTACAGCCCGTTGCTATGCTAGTTATTGTAATTATGGCTATGAACTGCTTTTAAAAAGTAAGTAATTAATCATAGTTTTCTGTGATTAATTGTGAATAATTGCGTCCAACATTAAAACTTATGATCATAAATATCCCCAAATTAATGTAAAATTAACTGAAAGGAAGTCATTTTAATATGTAACAGTTTAACTTAAACTTGTTGATAAACAGTTTTTAATTTCCAATGAAAATGCTACAGTACTAGCAAGTAAATACAAGCTGAATTTCAATGCTTTCAAAAACGCTAGATGAGCAGATAGCATTAAGAACAGAGAGACATTGTGTTATATGTTGGGTTGTCAAATGATACATTTTGTTCTTTGCAGACATTGGTAATTACTCGCATGAGGTAAACGTCAATGGCTATAAAAACAAAAGCCTGGCAGCCAGGCTTAAGTGCACTTTTTAACTGGGAAGATTCTCATTTTGGGGCATAAAATAACAGACAGACTGCAAATATTTTTATTCTATTCATGCCACCATCTAGCAATTTTTTAAAACGAAATATACCAAGTAACAATGTTTCCTCACCTTTCCACTCCATCAGCTTACTTGTGAGACACTAACTGAATGATTTTATTTTCGCTGTGAATTCTGGGATTGTGTGCAACACCACGACAAGAAACACTTATGCTGTTTACAACCATGAATGAATACTATTGGTTTCTATTAAATACCTTTCCTCATACCATTCTCCCCTTTGGGTATCATACAGCCATGTGTTAATGCAATCAAATAATAATGCATCATTATGTTAAATTAATGCTACCCATTAACACGTTAACTTTCACCGCCCTAATTACAATTAATTCCACATGCATTATATAATAATACTTATGAGAGGATTATTTACAATGCAATTACTGACATGCAGTGAAGGAATCTGCATGACCTCACAAACTATATCTCCCCTGGTGTAAGCTGGACACCTGCTCACAATAATGTTTAATTCACGGCAAACTGGAGGTAATCCAGTGTGGTTGTTCTCCCGATTGTGTTGTTTCTTTGGAGTACATTTGCTGTGCATGTTGGGAAAGTTATTACATGATTTGCACTGCAACAGCAGTTTATTGGAGTTGTCGTTGGATTGGATAAAGGAGTAGCATTCTTTGGTGATACTGTGTTTGTCTCATTTCTTGCACAAACCCCATACTAGTGACCCCCTGTTCTTGTAGTCAATTCCCAAGTTCATTGAACAAGGCAGCCAGCAGAGTCGCCCTTAAACAGCTTGAGATTTGGGGGGAAGATTGCAGTTGCCTGGTTCTCCTGCTTCTCTCTAGGATTTTACCTCAGAAGACACTAAATATTACTATGTCATCGCATGTCTCAGGGGCCCCACTTCAATGAGGACAGTGATTCTGCTTGAACACTCCCCAGATCAAGTCAAATACTCAACTTTTTAAAAATACTTTCAGTTTGTCTGAGTCTGAGCGTGCCTACCAACTCCTCTCCCTCCCAGATCCTGGGGGCTATAAACCTTCAGAGGTGATGGATCGCACTCTGGCTCCGCTTGGTAATCACCATCTGTGTTTCATTTTCTGGGGACTCCTCTTGCCACAGCTTCCAGATGAGATCCAGTTGTCCTTAGCTAATTCTCCTTTTTGAAAGATTTCCGTCAATTGACTAAGGAGACATATAAATTCTTCCGCGACAGAAAAAAAGAATGGTGGTTTTGCCACTATGCCTGCTCCTTCAGTGGCAGCACCTACTGTTAATTTAGATTCCTGCACAGCTTTCATGACAACCGCCATGGTATCCCTGTGCCCCTGATCTTCTGGTTTGCGTTTTTAGCACGAAGCGCTTCGCAACAGAGCCCGAACGTGTCAGATACCATGTGATTTTGAGAAGTCGGGAAAGTGACCGACCGCCACTGCAGCAGTGAGTGTCTGCAAACCTAATGGCTTGCTTTTCATCATAGTCTCTCTCTCTGGCCACCATTTATTTTGTGTCACGGGAGCTCAGGTGAGCATTTTATCAGCTTCCAATTTAGACGTTCACTGGTGGAAGAATGCCCTGCCCTGGAGGCCGCTAATAGCAGTGCCATTCCCGCTTTCGGGGATGACATGGAACATTTCATTTCCACTATGGGCCTTCCTGTGCATGCCAAAGCTCGGCGACTTGGTGTCTGGAAACTCTCCTTAGCCAAAGCTGAGTTTGATGCCATAGACTAGTTGGCTGCCATTCTAATAACCCACGGGGTTTCACCTCACCAACTAGTACCCAAACCTAATGGAAACGGCGGATCCTGTGGAAATTATAGCCACTTGACTGTCATCACCACACCTGACCCCATTCCATACACGCATGATTTCTCAGCTTGTTTAACAGGCAAGTCATATTTTGGTCAAATGTGGATCTTGTCCAAGGTCACCACCAGGTGCCTGTCCACGCACAGGATGTTACAAAGGCTGCTGTCACCATTCAGTCATTTGAAATTCCTCTGAATGCTGTTTGGTTGGAAAAATGCTGCCGAACTTTCAAGCGGCCGGTGGACGCAGTGCTGTGCGATTTGCTGCGTGGTTTCGACTATCTGCATGATACTCCAGCACCTCTAAGCAGAATACTTGATGCACTTCCAGTTTCTTTTCTGCCACATCCATGGACATTCCAATGGAATATCTTTTTAGGTTGCATGCAATTGAATTCCTCAGCTACCATATCACTAAGGATGGGGCTGTCGAAAAGTTGCGGCAGTTGTAAATATGCTACATTCTCCCCTGTTCAGAGTTCCATGGGACTTTTTAGAAATGGTCAATTTTTATCTTGGTTAAATTGCAGGCTTCCCACTTTACTCACATACAGTGAAGGAATCTGCATGACCTTGCAAGCACAGATATTAGTTTAAATACTAGAACTCATGGCCATAGGTGGAAATTAGCGGGAGTACATTTTAAACTGAATTTGAGAAAACACTTCTTTACACAGCATGTGGTTAAAGTATGGAATAGTCTTCCTGCTAGTGCAGCAAAAGCTAAAATCCTGGGTTTCTTTAAATCAGAGTAAGATGAGATTTTATCAATGCTGAGCTATTAGTTAAGTTCTCTCCAAACGAGCTTGATGGGGCGAATGGCCACCTCTCATTTGTAAATTTCTTATGCTTTTATGTTTATGCAACCCCTCTACAGAGTCCTCAAGGGCAGGCCTACTTAACATGCCATCTCTTGGACGTATGACATGCCCAAGGCTTTCTCAATTACTAAAGCTGCACTCATAGATACTGCTGTGCTGGTGCATCCCTGACCAAACACCCCTGTGCCACGAACCACTGACACTTCTGATTTCGCTGTGGGGGCTCTATTTTAGCAGCAGGTCAAGGGGTTGGGGTAGCCGTTGGCCTTTTTCAGCCGGTAGTTGCATCCTGCAGAGAGGAAATATAGCACTTTCAATCTGGATCTCCTTGCCTTGTATCTGGTGATTTGGCACTTCTGTTTCTTCCTAGAAACACGCCCATTCTCAGTTTTCATAGACCACAAGTCACTGACTTTTGCAATGCCCATGTCTTCGGAGATATGACCAACCTGCCTTGACTTGGCTTTTATTTCGCAGCTCACCACAGACGCCGAACATGTAGCAGGAAATCACAATCTAGTAGCTGATTGCCTCTCTCTTGCTATGGTTTGTGCTACTCACCTTTTGTATCAAGTAAATACATTTTTTTGTCCAGATTAAGATTCCCATATACTCATTGTAAAATTATAACATGTAAAACATCAGAATTCCAACATATAAATAATTATTATTATAAAATTCAAGATCGACGCAAGTAGTGCTTTGCTATAAAAGAGAACAACCAAAGAATCAGCAGAGTGAGTACAGGCCATCTAGGTCAATACAATAAACCATGAATTTAACTAAGGGACATTTGCCAACATCCATTTTTTATGCTCATGCAAGCATTAGACAGACCTCCAAACAAACACCAAAGCCTGTAGTTAAATTTTAGCTCATGGAAGCATGATGGAATTTAAAAACTGGCTACAGCTTAGACCCATGCTATATTTGTCGCTTGGGATTTTAAATGTATTACTAAACTCATTGCTTTATTTTGCAACCTGGTAATCCAGTCATATTTGATGGCTATTTTTTTGGGCCGTTTTTATTTTATTTCTTGTTCTCTTTATCCATATAATCATTCAGTCTTGTAGTAGCAGAAGTGATGTATACATAAATGTATATTACACTTGCATACCACTTCAGATTACTTTTAAATGATTTACTTTTTGGATTATTGTTTTTTTAAGTTTTCTATCCCTCCATTTTTCATATCGTTTAAGCTATAGCCATAGCGACCTTGTTAACCTTAGAAATAGATAAATGCAATCTTACTTTGTTGTGGAGGGATGCACAGTAGCTAGCACTGACGAATCACGTCCTCCGCTTTGGGGGTTCCAGGCGTGTTCTCCCTGTAATCGATGGGTTCCCCCTCACAGTGCAAAGATGTGAAGCTAACTGACATCTCTAGCCCAGTCTTGTGCCCTATGCTCCCCAGAATAGGCTCCAGGACCCGGGACCCTGACCAGGGTAAGTCATAGGAAGATGGATGGATTTCTTTGGATAAAGCCCAGCTTGACTTCTCTAGACTCCAAGGGTGAGGTTAGAGGTGTTATGAAAATTTATTTTATGCCTCACTGAATAAATTAGATGCTATTTTTTTCTGTTGAATGCATCCAGGTTTCATCTCATAAGTGAGGACCTAAATTAAACTGGATGTATTTCAGTCATTATAGGGGAAGGTCAATCATACTGTATCAAATAACAAATAATAATACACACATTTAACTAATCCTCTGTAGTGGCTGTGCATTAGGTTTTTGTTTTGGTTCTTGCCACATGCCACACATGTGGTAAAACGTATCAGCTAATATCCAGTATATCCGCTAACATCTTTGCATAAATTTAATTATGGGTTTTAAGTACAATTTGACGTTAATCAATAGGACATTAAGTTGAGGTGTGGCTGCATATTCTTTTCTACTGTAGGTCTCAGATTATTTCCTAACATATTAACTTGTTCAACAATTGATATCTGACTATGAAAACCATGCTATTTACAAGAACTTGACTTAAGCTTGACGTTTTGCACTGTTTAATGATTTTAAGGTGTATTTTAAGTTTTACGCATTTTAAATGTTCATCTTTACCCATACTTATGAGACCATGGAATAGGCTGCATAGAATACCATTGATGACCTTCTTTTATCAAGTTCATCATACCTCTAGTACACACTCAGATAATTAGATCTATTATTAGGAAAGCTGTACATTTGGTGTTAACTTAATATGACTAATGATTTCCTTTTTTCCAGAACTCCCTCTGAATATTGAAGCTTAATGTAACAATTAAGTCATAGACCCTAATTATGAAGTGATTAATGAAATGATAATTGCTAGCCTTTATTCAAATTTATTAACTTGTTCAGGATTAATCATTTTGAGGAACTGGTTTTAAATGCAAATCATGAGATATATTAAGAATAAAAAGAGATGAATAATAAGAAAGAATACAAAAATGTGAGAGAAAAAAAAAGCAGTTAACAGGTATAAAGTATAACTGATAACTCATCCACTTTGTGCTAATAGGTTCTGTATCTTTATACAATATAGTATAGCATGCATGGTTTAGTAGTTAGATCGAAATTGGCTTTTGTAGTGGCATAGCTTTTGGTATGTTTCGTGGAGCCACTGCAGATATTTCTACATGCAGCAGGGTTTCTGCTATGCAATCAGCCAAATGTATTCATGTTCTACCTGTCCTTGTTTCCCTCCACTGGCTCTCTATAGGTGCTTCAAGTTCAGGTAATTGTTGCTTGCTGTCACAGCTGTTAATGGAATGGCAGCTACTACCTGCGTATGTTTCATCCCACTTTTACAGTAATCAGAAAATATTGCCTGGTCAATCCTCCACCGCATGAAAAAAAACTCTCATGCTATAAGCTTTCCCTGCACGGTTCTACACCACAAAAATGCATAAAACCATCTAACCTCATTCACTGACCCTCACCAGGGTCATAGGTCTTCACTGGCTATTCCATTTAAATGGCTTTACTTGACACTTCCAGATTCTTTATCACGTTTTGCACATGGACTTTGCTATTTCTACATTTTCCTTTGCTTCTAAGCATTGTTCGTGTTACTTTTGTTCACACAGCAACCTTGAACTTGTTAACTGCCCGACTAACAAGATGAGTCTGAACCGGACACACTGAACAACATTTGGCCCGGATCCAGTTCAGACTCATCTTGTCCCTGAGATTCTTTGAGCATCAGCTGCACATCTGATAAGTGATCGATCATACGTATATGGTTAGGCAAATGATCTTCTGAGCATATATAAACCAACTGTAATCATTTAGAACTCGCCTGCGAATTAAACAAATTCTGCTGCAGACTCTCCTGCCCGAATGTCACTGGAGACGCAGGCAGATCTGACCCAGAGTCAGTTGCTATCTGGGTGGTCACTCATCGGAAGCCCTTGACAGTTGTATGGCTGTTATGTATTATCCACTCTATTTCACATAGGATAAATGTGCCTGTCAAATAAATAGAACTGAATGCACTTAAAATATAATTCAATGCCGAGCTACTTTTGAAGGGACTGTTACACTTATTGAATAATAGTTTATGCTGAACCGTACGTGTTAGTGTGATATAATACGCAGATGTCTAAGTAAGCATTTCCCAAGCAGGGTGGGCACATTTCAGCACATTTCTAAACACACTGCAAAGAAACAGTCACTACTAAAGCCTCAACTCACAATGTGGATGAAAGCATCAACAGAGTTTGAAAGTCAGCTTTGAAATAATGTGTTAATATTTATAAGCATAACTGCATTAGGTAACAGGTAAATGACATCACTGCATGTACACAATGACGTGGAAGGGTGGGGTCACCCATTTTGGAATGGGGGGGGGGGGCAGGTGTCTACAATTTTTCCATGTAAGTTACTTCATCTACAATATCAGTCATCTCCAGTGCTTGGAAAAAAATTGATATTTTTATGAAGACACTATAGAAATTAAAATGATTTCAATGTTTTGTTTTTTTTTTTTAGCTAAAGATAACAATATAATATAGGTAATGTAGCAATTCGCACAATGCAGTCGAAATAATTTCAAAAAGCTTTCACACCTTGAGAGGAGGGGATGATCCCACCAGAAGGAAATGGTACCATGCATAGGACAGAATCACCAATATCCCTGCACCAGGGGCAGATCAATCACTTCAACAGAGGCAATTTACATACATGCAAAAGACAACAAAGCTTCTCCATGCACGTGGGTGTGGTAAAAGTACAAGTTTAAAACATAGGTAGATGATCCTGGATAAATCCTAAGGCAGTGATTTACACATAAAAACAGAATAACCATGAGTATGAGAAGTAACTTAACAGGCTGGATCATGGCAAGGATTGTGGGGCGCTCATGGTTAACCATAATAAGTGCCTACTGAGAGTGATGATCGCAGGAGTAATGTATCACAACACACAGGTCATCAGACCCTGTTGTGTA
This sequence comes from Mormyrus proboscirostris, assembly GCA_026779585.1. Classification (NCBI taxonomy): domain Eukaryota; kingdom Metazoa; phylum Chordata; class Actinopteri; order Osteoglossiformes; family Mormyridae; genus Mormyrus; species Mormyrus proboscirostris. Next base: position 23,468,822 of record JAODKF010000002.1, on the reverse strand, counting down.
TGGGGCTACAAAGCTACAGGCCAGTCACACAAGTGTTGGAACTGGACCTTGGTGCAGCAGAAGAAGTTCACCCAGTTCGATGAACCCCATTTTCTGTTCCGTCATGTGGATGGCTGGATACATGTCGAGCATGTGAGATGCGTTGGTCCAACAAGTCTGACCCATGGCTATTTAGCCCCATACGAATCAGGGCTCCACGCACCATGTGTCGGGGATTGGCCTTGGAGATCCCCCCAGTGACATCACACAGAATCCTTATCGCAATGCTGAGGCCTCCTTGGGAATCCCAGTCTGTCTCGGTCTTCTGATTTGCGGAGTCCGCTTCTGTCTGCAGTTTCCCTTGCAGGTGTTTCTTGTTTGGCGGTTACGCCTTCCCGCAGCTGACAGTACATTAATTATCTTGCCTACTTCAGTCAGTCCGACACATCAGGCTGATGCAAGATCTTCCGGGTTTTCCTGGGAGTTCAAGTGCTTTGGTTTCTCTGTCTGCCTGTTTACCTTCTTGTCTTCTAACCCTTCTAACCTTCAGACCACGAAACCCGTCCTGCCCTCTCACCTGACAACACGCATTGCCCGACCTCCGCCTACCTACAGACCACCATTTCCATCACGCCCGTCTGCTGAACAGCACTCCTCGCCTTTCTCGCCTTTCTCGCCTGTCCCTCGCCTAAGGTTTCCCTTATGTTTCGGATTATAGTCTCGCTATCACTGGATTTGATTTAGATTGTCAACCTCGAGTTTGGATTTTCCCAAAATAAAACCTGCCCACCTCACCTGACACCGGGCAAGTGTCCACCTTTCCTGTGCATAAATCCTCATATTAAGTATCATGATACATCACTCCTATGATCATCCTCAAAATAATCTGCCATTTGTACCTCTTCTGTCGGTATGTGCTCCCTGAGATAGCCTTCATCCACATCTCACATTGATGAGACTTGGCTGCCCTACACCCTAACGGCGGCCTGTGGTTTTTCCCTCCTTAGACCACCCGCAGAGGCTGACCTTGAGCACTCCACAAGCCTTGCCATTTCATAGATGCTCTAACCCAGTTGTCTGAACTTAATGATTAGGTCCTCGTCAAAGTCACTCAGATCTTTATCTCTGCCCATTTCTTCTGCATTCAATATTTCAACGAGGAGTACTGAATGTTAGCTGTCCATCTAATACATCCAAGTCCTAGACACATGCACCGTTTTTACAAGACAGTTCATGTAATTTGTTTCGCATGGGATCATAATGTTCTGGCTTATCGGTGGATGTGGCCTGTGTCCTTGGTATATGTCCTAGTGACAATAAAACACCAGAAAGTCCTACAGGCGACAACTGTCACTGTATTATGCTCCTAGCCCTGACAGGAACATGTGATCCGGGATCCCTTTGGGCCAGCGTCTTGTCTCACCCTACGGAGAATTGCCAAGTTGGCTCTGACAGGAGCCCATGACCCGGGAATTCTTTGCATCTGCATCGTATTTCACCTCAAGGAGAATTGCCAAATTGGCTGTGACGAGTCTATGCTCATGAAATTACTCTACATATGAGCAACGGCTCACAAGGCCACTGCGGCGACATTCTGAATCCCGTCCCTCTCTGCCTACAACATGAGCAAAAAATAATGCAAAGATGGCTGTCAGGATGTTTATAGTTCCATTGTTAACTTTTGTTCTTTTTTTTCCACCTGCTATTTGATCACATGGTCTGTTGTTTAAGTGAGGGGGGGTGGAGGGGGGGGGGCTTGCACGACTGGAGCCACTTTTGCCAGAGCTCCTGCACGGCACTGAACGTTTAGCATTCTTCAGACACATGTCTCTCCTTTTACTCTGTGTGTGCTACTCTGTATGCTTTTTTATTATTCTGAAAACTGGGTATAATACATGGGTAGTTAGCGGCCACTTTAGATAGATTTGTCTTTTTAATTGTTATTAACCGAATTGCAATTGATGTGATATTCCTGCCCAGCAAACAAGACTATTTCCACTTTTCCAAAATAACCATATTTCCATACGTAGATTCCCAAGTAGGGACGTTACTACAATTCCTGACTGGGATTAGTACACACAAGACCATCAGCATAACGGCACCGGGCATTACCCGATAATGATTGTAGCTTGCTGACTAGTCATTTAGTCCGGTTAAACTGGAGGTGAGCTTCTACATAATTTAGACTGCCTTACAGCCTCTGAGTTGAGTCTATCAGACATTCTGAACTTTGTGAGGCCATGAGCCGACTTGATCAAACGTGCTGACAAGTCCCCTTGCAGCCTTTGAGTTGAGTCAGTCAGACACACCGAGTAACGTCAGTCCCTGAGCTGACTTGATCAAACACACTGACAAGTACCCTGCAGCCTCTGAGTTGAATCAATCAGACACACCAAGCGGGTGTCAGTGCCTGAGCTAAACTGACCAAACATGCTATGATTATGCCAGTCTGTAGCTGCTCTGCAGTCCCTGAAATGCAATCAAACTGATTTCATACTGTGTCTGTGGATATCGCTTAATTAGCCTGAAACAAATCATACCCATGCAGCAGCCTTGTCCGGAATTAAACTTTGGTTAAAACTAAGAGAAGAATAGAAATGATTAGAGAAACTCCAATTAATATCTCTGTAATTTGCAAAGATGCTAAATCTATTAAGCATAATTTTAAAGTTGCTTCATGATCAGCCCAGAATTTAATTAAATGGTAATGTTAATTTCCTTAATGGTGTTCTGTAGTATAGAATGCTGCTGTTCAAAATCTCATTCTGCCACATGGAGACAAAGGTCAGAAATAAAAAGGTTTTTATCTGAACATAAAGTAACAATGTTAAAGGGGCTTGATGCATCATGTAAATATTATCATATTCTTATCTAGACAATCATGTTGTGAACTAGCTTCACTTCGTAGCCAATGTCGGTGACCGGGAGAGGAGAGATCTGAATGTTTTGGGAGGTACGGCAGCATTCAGAATGAGCTGGTAAAGTCTGGGGCGATAAACCCGCAGTTTGGTTTACAGCTTTATGATGCATGTGCAAATCAATTTGCTGTATTACAGTGCAGGACCAAGTTACTATTGCTACATATTGAAGACATTGTGGTTCTTGTCGAGGATCCCAGGCATCGTCTGTCATCTTACCTTGCAGTTCATTTCTGTGATGGTGAGCTTGTGGCGAATTTTCCAAAAAAAAATTAAGCTTTAGAAAAATTCATTTTAACTGGAACAAATGGATTTAGATTATCCTTCACCATTTATTTATAAGTGCATTTTTTTTTTCTTCTCGATAATCCACACGTTGCTCTTTCCACATGGTGCAACTGATACGGATTAAAAAATTAAGGCATTTTTCCCCCTTCTGGCAGCCTTCAGACTTAAAAGCTTGAATTTCAATTAAAAATGCATTATTACATAATATGTAGCGGTTGTATTTTCTTACAAAATTAAAATAGGATATAGCTCATAAAACAGCCCATAATTAAAAGCAGTCGTTAGGTACTTAGCATATATTTGTGTTTCTGTTCCTGCTTCTTAATCAGAAATTAAGTTTTATAGCCTCTGACACATTTAGATTTGCACCAAGCTGGATTCAATACTGGGAAATTAATTTTTTCTGCAACACGAAATTAACAAGATTAATAATAATTTTGCAGGGCACTAATATTAATAACAATATTAGTAGTTTAAAGCTAATAACTGAGAAAATTTCAATGAAAGTTATTGCCATCCATCCATTGTTCATAACTGCTTACTCAGTAGAGAGCTTGAAGTCTCACCTAGAAAGCAAAAAGCGACAGGATCCCAGTTTACCTCAGGACACGCATTCATATACACATAATCAGACACGAAGAGCAACTTAGACAATATGCAGCAGAATCATTTGGGAGCAAATTCAGTTATGCGAAAAGGGACCTAATCACCAAATTTCACTACCCAACCTGAATGGCAGCAGATTCCACCAGCAATGCTCCATGTATTGGAAAGCCTTCCCAGAAGAGTATAAGCTATTATAGTAAAAGAGAGCAGATCAGTTACAGTATTTTGGTCAAACTGATGCCTACGCATTTTTTACTGTATATTTTGCCCTTTATTTTGAACCTGCCTGAGCTCTAGTTCTACTCGATTCTAACACAACTACCATTTGACTGATATGTTAGCTGTACCTTGTATTAATTGAGATTTATTTTGGACATTACACTACTCCAGTTAAACATAAGGTTGATAAGGCTGTTTTGTGCTGGGCCAACCATACACCTGAATTTGTGAACACATAATTAGAAAATATCACTGAAGATATATTAAAATAAATTTTGTGTGAACTACTATTTGCTATCTAAAGATGAATTCAATTCATGAGTGAATTCAACTGCAACTTTATTCAAACATATCCTGACCTCTTAAATATGACTTGTTAGTTGGTCTTCAAAGTCCTAATTGAATAAAGTTTAGACATTGCTGGAAAACCACAAATCTGTACTGTGACATACATTTTGATGTTAATTAAATGACATTGTCATTTAATGTAAAGATTACAGTGTCATTTCTTCCCATTTGCATGGGATAAAAGTGGTCATTTAATACAGTTATGCCGCCATAATGACTTGCTTGGCACGTTTATGGATTAAAGCTTCTGTTGCAGTTGATAATGGCGTTAATGTTGCATTGGCTACCTTAGAAGCGATAATTTCAAAAGTATCTGCAAACAAACCTGACTGTTGAAACTGAAATGTATCACATACCTTTGATCTGTGATATTTTACATGATAGGAATAGCACGTTTTACATATGGCCTTTTCTGGGGGTTCGAGCAGAGGGGCAACTTTTATTGTAATTGGAGTCCATTCCAATTAAAATTTTTAATAGGAAGCTTAATATGTTTGAGAGTATTTTAGGGAAATTTAAGATTCAATGCATGTTAGGTTGGAGGCAAGTGAGAAGATGTGGGTGTGAAGGTCAAATGGGTGACCCTATCAATCTGGATTCAAGTTTTTAAGAGCTAAACCTGCTATTTACTGAGATGACAAATGGATATTTGTTGCAGTGAGCACCACGTTTTTCAGATAACTTCTGGGAAATAACTTTTCCTTCTTAAACTTAATTGGTTTAAAATTGAAATGTTTATTTTAATTAGAAGAATGGGTTTCCTTGCTGTTCCTGTTTAAAGGCAATTATATGTTTGCACCTGTCATATAGATAATCCACTTGAACATGCATTTGCTAAGATGGTAACTTTTTTATTTCAATGCTATCCACCACCTGAAGCATATGCCTGAACGGTGTTGAGCAATAACAATATTGATTTTCAGTCAAAAGAAGATTTTTTTTTAACCCCACGTGGAACTGTGACCTTGAATGGGATGAAAGAGGTCGATCATTTACAATATAGAATTGCTTTACTAAAGATAAACCCCAACATTTGCTTTTTAGTGTGATCTGTCATAGAACTTTCATATGACCTGTGAATGATTTCAGGTCCGCAACCCAGGGTGTTAATGCACATGGTAACAACATGAATTAATAAAGGTCTCAGTAATACTAAAATGCTTTTTTTGCATGCAATATCTTCTTACTAACTGGAATTCCAATAAATATCCCCAACACATTATAGAAATAATACAAGGGAAAATTTTAATAAAATTTATAAACACCGTGTTGAATACAATTATTGTTCGCGCCTGAATTTACATGCAAACAATAATAAAAGGGTAAGCATATTAGAATGAGAAATATATCTTTTGTAAGCCTAAAAAATTTTAAACCATATAAAAAGTTATATTAGGATATGCCGCAGATAAATTTTTAATAACTACTGACTCATATTCACTTCCCCCATTTTATGGGCACCAGTTTGAAGATTTAATTACTGTGGGGGGAAAAAAAAAAAACTTTTTTTGTTAGAGTTCTTGTGTTCTATGTAATTATGAATATGAATATTCCATTTTCAACCATTAGAATGCCAAACAATTAAATTATGCCTCAGGTAACACCTTTGTCCAGTAGATGTAAAAATGTACATATGGACAATTCAAAGGAAGGACTATTTTTTAAAATATTTGTCTGAATTAATACACATGCACATAGAGATCTCCGTAATAAGTATATTATTTATTGACAATGGGAGTTATTATACACACATTTCAAACATTGAACCTCTCTGATCACATAAGCCAAGCTGCCAGTGTTTCACAAAAACGTTCTTAGAATAAAAAAAGTAAACACAGTACAAAAAAAGAAAGAAAAAAACACCAGGTCTCCATTTTGCACATTCTGCCTGAGCTAGCTAATTATTTTTGCTTTCTTTATAAATGTAATGACTCTCATTATGACTGCAATCACTTCTATACATTTATACACCTGTTATTCATACTTCTCCCATGCAAAGTCACATCTAAGAGACAAAAGATTTTTGAGACTCTTCTGAACATCTTGTGAAAATGTATCTATCATATTTAACTGAAATGTCTCTCTAGCTTCACTTCGTCTTTATCAAAAGAAAAGTCTTATTTTCAAAGGCTTTTATAACTGAATCACTTTAGTTAATATTACCTTCCTGAATAAATGTATCTGAGATGTGAATACACCCTTCGAACATCTGGTGCTGATGGTATGATCGCTTTTGGTGCTCATTGTGTATTTTTCATTCAACAGTCCTCGTTACAAAGAGCCCTATTGTGAAATGTTGCTTAATTACTTGGATTTGGATGAGTTGTTATCCCTAATTACTCCATGAGGAATAGTCGGTCATTTACAAATTCTACCATATGAGTTGTCAGATACTCTTCAGTGGATTTGTGTGAATCTTAAGACCTGAAAGGATAGAAAATGCCTAGATTGCTAACTAAAGTGACGCATATTTTTTTTTTTTTACCTCACTTTCAAATTTCAAATTATAGAGTCATTTTCTTCCCCTTAGTTCTTTTTTTTGTCGACAGAAATGGAAAAATAAAATATGTACAAGGACCAATTTCGGAATAATGAAATAAAAATGCATTTTTTTTTTCCATTTAAAACCTCTTAATTCTCTCAGAAGAAATTAAAAACTTTATGTATTACCATATTAGATAACTATTCTTGCAGTCATAGATATGTATTTCAGTATTGCACAAAAATGGCTGCTCTGCACATTTCATCTGACATGTAATTTATTTGTGGATTTATTATCAGTGTTATGTACAGTAGTCTGCAACGGTCTTAGAGAGGCAATGATGTTTAGAAAGTCTTCTTTCAATGATGTTGGTGTAAAACTGTGACATTATGTCTGCCAAAGTGTATCACGTTAGGCATTTCAGTTCTCTCCTAAAGTCACCCCAGTATTTGCAGCAACCGTCCAATACAGACATGTATAATTTTGACCATTTTCGATCATTAGAGCGCCTGGTATGGCTAATCTATATCTCATTGACTTATTAAACTATTTAAATTAATGAATTACGTTAGGCTGTGATAAAATTGGTCAAATAGATGGAATGGCTGGGGCACCCCCAGGACAGCTTTGGGAACTGAAGCCATTGTTCTTACTGGCAGCCCACGAAATACCACTAACTATTTAAGCGCTTTGAGTGCTCGTAGGAGGAGAAAAACGCTATATCAATGCAATCCATTTATTTGAAGAAAAGAAATAATTGCTGATAGTTTTTATTGTGTTACTCCTAATGTGCATATATTCATATGTTAAATTTCGTTTTTTCCCTCTGGCCAAATTGATATTTACTACACAGATAAATAGCTTTAAGCATTTCCTTTGACTGCCTGCGACTTTTCCACAGTATGTTGGTTTCAGAATCCACCAGGAGATTGCCACTCCCTGTAGACAGCTGAGCCTACCTCTGGCCACCAGGCACTGGTCCCGCCATATTTTGACTTGACATGGAACTCCTCTTGCTGCTATACTGTTAAGTCTCAGGATGGAGTTGTGGGACTTGGCCTGAGACACAAGCCATTATGTCCTCTTGTGTGGCTAACTTCTTGTTGGCAATAGACTGAAACATTTTCCCCAGGGAAAAAAGGGAGGAGCAATGTTTCTGTAATCAAAGCTTTTTCTTTCAGCACACATAGAGATTGAAACAGATGTTGGGTGTTCCCCGTTCAATTCCGGAGAGACTTTTTTTTTTGTTGTTGCTGTTGTTTTAAAGAACTCAATTCAGGTACATCGACGTTGGCCAGGTCCTTTATTCTGTAAAAGAAAACGATGCATAAGTTTTCTCAAATTAGCCAGCTTCTTTTATTTCCCCATTCTTTTTAATTTAATTCCAAATTTAAATTAGGCATGTATTTACATTCAGGGAGGCTTAGGGCAAAGCAGAGGAAAAGCATGCGCTGGCACGAAATTAATCAAATCAGATGGCAGGTAAGAAATTAATTTAACCGGAATAGTATTAATGATGGTCAATTCCTCCGATCCTAATTGTTTAATTCTAATGCAAATATCAGATTGAACACATTCGTGCCATTACACTACGTTGCACGTGCAACCTTTTTTTCCCCCGAGTTAATGACAGAAAATAATTAGATTTTAATCAAGTTACTCATGGGCTCTTGCATTTAGCGATCTTTGGGATTGTCAGTGGGTGAGGATGGAGGACACACTCTGTGAGCCGATTATTTATAAGAAGATAGCAAGTGCTGCTTTGCTGTCTTCTGTGTAACTGTTGGTATAAAACCTTTTCCTTATTTTTTTTTTCCCAGTTTTACTATTGTTTTGCTTATAAATACCATCAAATCTATCAGCATATGAGATCTAATACCAGTTATGGAACAGCTTTGACCAATAAGTAATGCAGTTATATTCACACTCATTTATATTGTTAAACTCATTAGTACAGGACACATGAATTAAGTTGTATGTTATCGGCAATTAGCCCACTAATTACTGTAGTACCACTGTGGCTCTGAGTGTCATTTATTATTGAACTGTCTTTTCTGGACCAATGGCGATGTTTTAGACAATGGTGCAAACAGGACTTGTAGTTCAAAAGCCTACCTCTAAATTTGTTAATGAGATGGTTCTTTTAGATTTTATTTATATGAGCAGTCTTTGAAAAATATTTACATTAGTACACTTTAAGACATTCTTAATATGAGTATAATCATGTGATCTCTATAACCAATTACTTTGGAGATGCTATTAAAATTATCTTTTTGTTCACCTTTCTAGAAGTTTCTAATCTTTTTGCTTTAAATCAAGATATTGCAGAACCAAGGGCAACTCTGCATTGCTAGCACTTTTTTATATGGCTATGGCATACCGTGTAAAAAAGTGTTCTCAGAACATATTAATGAATGTATTATTACTTTTCAAAGCTGAAATATGACAAAATACTTATTTTCCGACAATATTGT
>JAODKF010000002.1:23439926-23459408 GCA_026779585.1 Mormyrus proboscirostris | reverse complement strand
AAATGATAGCTCCTGCTTTCAGAAAGCCACGCCTCTCTGTAGTGTGATTACAGCCAAATCTCACGCTGTTACAATATGTTGTCTAGGTATTTTACTAAAATAGAGTAGTGACTGAGGGATGTGTTTTATTATTATTAGAGGTATTCTAAATAAAGGAGTAACACGCATAACCTCACATCACTGAATTTAGGATATGAGGAATCAGATTATAATAATTGGAATTGCAACAATGATTAGAACAGATTCAAGCTGACAAGAAACAACTACGGTCGTCTTTTAAAGTTTTTTATTTTTTTTTTTTTCGTTATTCGAGCCAGTTGTTTAAGTGATTGTTTGAAGTCATCGTTGACACTGCTTGTTGTTCTCATTATTTTGTAGTCTGAACGTGATCAAACGAATGTATACACTTGCACATGCTTAAATGTTTGTCTTTAAAGCACAGGAGTCAGTTCACAGTGTGTCTAGCGTTTGTGTGAATATGTGTTTGTTTGGCTTTATTCTTGTTTTGAAAAACCTTTCTTATCTTGTCTAGGGAAAAATGCAAATGTAACATTTCAAGATAATTACCTGACTTTGTGAGCACGGGCTCCTAGGGAGACTCAATAATAAAGCCCACGGTTATAGCGGTAAAAACAGAACAGCACCCAGCCCCCGTAGTAAATTGCCTCCAGAAAAAAGGAATGAATGCCCACTTTGTATTGGCTTAGCCACATCTGCTATTGTATGACTAATAAAAAGTCAAAAACTTTGCAACTGAAACAGCTTTGCACTCGCTCAAGGTCAGATGCATTCTATGACAAACACGTACTTTGTTTTTCCCTTTGGTTCAGTGTTGCCTCTGCAGACCGTATATTCCTTGCATAGCGATCTGTACGATGTCACAAAGGGAAGAGCAGGCCTGCACACTCACAATTTCAAGCCCACCTGCATTATCTCTCTTAGAGAGAACTAGCTTATTAAATGCAGCCTGTTATATTTCCACCTGAACAATATAGTCCCTTTAGCCAGAGCAATACCCACCCCACCTCCCTCTCCTACTCATGAGCAGCGGTGAACCAAGAAGGAGGTGAACCACTATGCTTTCTACAAGCCACTGAGCCGGAGGGAGGAGGTCATAATTCACTGGAAGGTGGGGCGGCTCAGCCTCAGCCAGAGTGCGTGGTCTGAGCATGACTACAAATCAGTAGCTCTTAACACGGTCAACAGAGGAAGTATTGATTTATTCTATCGATTTAGGAAAAGGTTCAATGCTATGCCGTTCGAGTCACCTAAATATTTAATGGCCAAATGAATTATTGGATTTAAAATGTATAATGCAATTTGGCTTATAAATCGTCATGAATGATAGATTTACAGAAAGAAGGATAGAAACAGTCATGGCTGTGTTGTGCGTACTGGCCTATATTTCTGTGGCATTTCATAGCACTGGTGCTTCTTACTTTGCTATGTGTTTTCGGTAATCTGTGACCCTGGTTCGATAAATGCGCTGGCGGCGCGCTGAACAGCAGAAAGGATAGAAAGTTTGGGGGAAAGATGCACACATCCATCAGCTATAAAAGCTGTGTCCTGCAAATCTGGGTGGTTCTGGCTATGATGAAGGCACAGTCTTTATATTGTTATTGTGTAATTTTCTCACCTTGGGGTCCTAAAAAAGCAGATTTTTTTTTCCTAGCAATTTTAAAGACCTATGGTTTTGCACATCAGGAATCTAATATTTAGATATCTGGTTATCAGCATAGTTTTATTTAAGTACAATATGTACAGTGAGAAAAAATTGCAAAAAATCTTTTTGAAATTCTTAACAGAAATAATAATAAAAAGAAGAATGAAGGGGACTGATGTATGACATTCTTTCCTAACTTACATTCCCTCATATGTACACACAACTACTGCTGGTCAAATCCCCAATTAAGTGCTGTCTTTGATCTGGAGTTAGTCAAGGATGCAAGCTACATTAGTACCATTTCACACAGTCAATTAAGCTAAAGTTCAAGATATTGTAACATCTGAGGAGTCTCTTAAATAAAAGAAATGCCACTTAAACATGAATCAACTGGATTAATGGACTAAAGTTTTGTCTGTAGGCCATGCCTCACACAGGAGCATATGCACACAAAAACGCCACTCTGAAAGACTGAAAACTTGTTTAAAAGTTTCCAGCCCCTTTTATAGTCCCTGAACTACATCACAATCTCGGCAACTGGAGTATCGGCGGCGGGGGGGGGGGNNNCCCCCCCCCCCCCCGATTATACGCAGCTAACACTATGAGCATGTGATTGACGCAGACACACTACAATATTACATTCATTTTTTTAACTGATGCATTTGTTCAAAGTGACAGGTGAGGCTCAGACAGGATGGTCAAACAACCCCCCGCTGCAGTTGGGGGCCTTGCCCAAGGGCCCAATGGTGATGTACTTACTCTGCCAGTCACGGAATTGGAACTCGTGACCTTCCGGACATAAGTAACAGAGCCCTAAACTATCTAAACTGCCCTGTCATATAGTTCTTTACAAGTAGAGGGATATAAATAAATATTGATTAAATCTAATTCTGGCTTACTCGGTTATTAAATGAAATGCCTGAATAGGAAAGGATTAAAATCAGCAGCCAGCAGCCCACGACTTCTGCGAAATGTAGCTGAACTACGGTGTGAAAGAATATTAAATAAGGTCTTATTCCTAAAGTGGACATCCAGAGATGAAAATATTTAAATGACCCTTCTCTTCATGCTATTGGACGTAAGAAACATGACCCTTGATGACTGTCTCAGCTCAGTGTAAGTAGTCTTTAGCCTTAAGATGCTATTAAACATAATTCATTTGCATGTGTGAATCACCATGCAATTTAATCTAGTAATAATGAGGAAGTAGACAGAATGGTGGTGTTTGGTGGGGGGGGGGGGGTTGCTGTGCTAAGATTTACATGTCTTAGGCAATGTGGAGCAAAACGTGATGTTTCCAGGTCTTCTGGAACACGACAGTAAAGGGAAGGCAAGATTCCACCGGCACTGTGAAGGACTGAAATCTGAAACTGTGCTGGTGCAAACGAAGCTGTTCAGTTCTTTAATGATCCGGCCGTCGAACCGCAAGAGCTGACATGCACCATGGAGGTAGAGTTTCTACTATGGGAGGTATTTTCTGCAAAAAAGAAAATTAAAATGAAAATGATAAAAAAGAAAATACAATCTCCACTTTGCCATTTAGGTTTCAAAGTCTTTGTGCAAAAATCCTGCAAAAATTGAAATTAAAATGAAAAAGCACCATTTGCATTTTTATTTTCCACTCATGTATGAGTCAGATGTGAAAAATTGAAAAATAAAATTAAAAACCCTTTTTGTCTTTTCAATTTCCAGTTTTACTTTTCATTTCCTACTTTGTCTTTTCGTTTTCAGGTTCACAACATGCAAATATATGTTAATTGGAGCGGGTGGTGGGCGGAGCTACGGATCACTGCTGCGCTTTCTCAGTACGTTTGCCGATTCCGTTGTCGTCGTGTTTCAAGGCCATGGTGTCACCCAAACTAATTGCAAAATCACACGCGATAATATGAGAGAAATCATATTATGTCCCGGTAACTCCATCTATAGCTCCATTTTCAATACAGGAAGACTTTCTGATATGAAATAAATATACGTTCTATAGCTCAAACCTTTTGTTTATACATCATTTTGTATTTCCAAAATAAAAAACTGCCTCATGCGCAAACATTCCCGTCTAGCGGTGCTGGGAATAAGAAGCAAACTTAAGCACCAAAATAAGACGCTATAAATAAGAAGCTAAACAAATAGGAAGTTGCAGATACTGTAAGTAGCTAACTTAAGCGGTGTGTGATTTTGCCATTAAATGGCAAAGTGGAGATTCTATTTTCTTTTTATCATTTTCATTATATTTTTTGCCGAAAATACCTCCTATATTCCTACTAGCGGTCATCGAAAAAGAGGAAAATATCGATGCATATGAATATTAAGAATATAATGACAAGCATGCTAATAACTTAACATAAGTGCATAAGACTGACACAATTAAGTACAAACACACTATACAATTCAGCAGCTCCTACATACAGGTATATCTACCCTGCAGTTAATGCCTGCTTGCTCATTATAACCTAATATATTGTTGCCAATTTTGCCCCAGAGTTGAAAACTTTTTTTACAACTATGAATTTGTGTGAACTAGTCAGTTCATTTAAAATGATAAATAGTCCATATGAATTTTTTTTTTCAGTCTTTCTTTCAGTCAGTATTTTCCTTTTCATTTTATAGTGTTTGACCAAAACAGTATCAACCTGCAGTATATCTAAACTTTTACAAAATGGCCAATATTTGTCTAGCTGTTCTTTAGCATTTCTGTAAAATGAACGGAAACCAGTAACTCTATACACTTGGAATCCTAATACCCCTAAAAAAGGTGTTTTTTTAGAGTTATTTGCTCTACAATATGTGATGCAAAATATTATAACACAATGTTATTTCTTATGTGGTGACAGGCAGTAAACTTGTTGAGGATCTACAAGCTGAATTAAAGATAAAATTTTATTGATTTCCCAAGGGGATTTTTTTGTTGTAGTTAACCTTGACTGCAGTAGATAAATAACCATTAGTTTCGTGTAATACTGTAATATTAAAATTGTTATAATATAATGTAATGTTCATGTTTATTGGAACATCAGTTTAGTAACTTAAATCATTACAACAAACCAATCACAGACTTCACTTTTTGATCTCCAGTGAGACATTGTCCAATTTTTACAATGAACTTAATGATTTTCCATTTGAAAAGAATGTTTATCACTTTAGGGCAGCATGATACTTCTATAGGTAGCTGTGTTGCACCATATGTCTCTGTCATACGCTTGCAACCCTGTATTATTAAATTCCCAAGAGAAATACGGATGGTTTGCATTTTTATTCTCAGATTTAATGCTGAAGATGTTAATTTTAATGACAATTTAAATTAAGTTACCGTAAAAATTGCTCACTGTTTAATTTTCTTTTTTTATATCCAGCTGGAGAGCAAGATATTAAAAATGCTGTGCAATTGTGTATATTACTGAAGGCAATGCGTACATTTCATCTTGACAAAAATACAATAGTTGCAACATTTATTTAATTTCTCTGTAATTTTTATATTTATAAGGATGCTCACTTCAAGTTGCTTTTACTTGTTTTGGGGGTTTAAAAGATATTAATGATCTCCAATCCCAGTGTTTTTGTTGGTTACTACTTCAGTAGTTCTGCATCACCAGATGGTTGCATTAATAGTGAATGCAAGACAAATCAGAGAGTGTATGCCTTGTGTAACTGTGACTCCTTGGATCTTTAAAAGAAATCGTTCACAGTCAAGACTATTGGGCACTCTGGTTTCAAAGGTGTTCCACAACAGCTTCTGTGGCGCAGACTGATTGAACTGAAGCATCTGAGAGAGTGGGAGAAATGTCAGCCTTCCTGCATCCTGTCTGGGCCCATATGCCCTCCTCTGTCTTCCCACTGCATGCTGCCTTTATAGAAAATATGGATCTCCAGCTTCAAAGCAAAGAAATGTTGCATCCTAGTTGAAGCCCATTAATCAGGGATCTAGCGACAGAAGCGAGGTGGAGTCTGTGTGTGTGGAGATCAGCTAGACGTCAGAGCGGCGAGAGATTGTAAGGGTCAGGGGAAGGGCCGCCGTCACTGGCCCGCAAAACGGCTGCATGTGAAAACATAAAATATGAAACAATAAAGGGAAGAGCATGTTGACCCAATCAGATTTAAAGTAGCGCAATTTGAAGCTTGGGGAAAAAAATATGCAAAGTAACATCTCTCTGCACGGCATAACAGTATATCTCAGCCCACATCTAATTTTTGTGCTAGAATGAAGTTATTCTTCTATATTCCTGGGGGATCGGAAATTACTGTCTGAAACCCTCTGCCTCTTCGGAATTAAGTTGTGACATGTAAAATTGGACTGAAATGGGAGGCTGGTGACTGATGCCGCAGGTTTGATAAGTAATTTCTCATTATCTTTTGGATATTAGCATGTCCCCAGAGCTACCTAGCTGGGAGCCACTGCAACCTTCAAGGGACATTTCTTGTTATGGAACACCCTAAAGCTGTAAAAGGCTCTATTAAATATTTTAAAGCCAAATGCCTGACAGCTCTAACAACTTGATGGTTTTTCTATAATAACTGCTATGAATTTTCACTTGGGATGTATTCACTTTACAAGGCACACATACAGGGACAGCTTTGACAGAGGTTCCGCTACTAATTACCTTCCCATATTCCATCCTGCACACTTATTGGTTAATATTTAATTTCTCATCCATTCATTTCATTATGGAATCTGGTAGCTGCTCTCGTGCATTGTGTTTCTCCTATGCGTGCGGCTGAATATGTGCCTGTCGTTGCAGCTGTGCACTGCAAATTATGTGCTTTGAGACTGGAGTCGTAACTTCCTGGATTTGTACTGCAAATTGCATTATCAACCGGGATCATGAACCTGGGGTCAGGTGTGGTCTCAGAATGCAAGATTTGGAAATGCATCCAGACGATTTACATGAAGAATCCAGAAGAAATCAGATTACAGGACAAAAGCTGAATAATTAAATTTAATTATCTGCCTAAATGAAATAATAGACCAGAGAGCAATAATAGCAGTGATTTCCCATTAAATCATTATGCATTTACCTCATGCAATGTAATTTATTATCTCATATTCCTTAAAGCTTTTTTAAGGGAATTAAATGTGCTGAGAGATCGTGTCTCGGTCAGTAGATTGAACTCTCAAAGTATCCATGAGTGCATTAGATGTGATTGGAAATCTCAATCACTCAATGACTTGCAATCTATTCTCAAGAATGTCAGCGTCAGCCGAGCATCTACGCCCACACACACAGACAAACACACACACACACACACACAGGTTTGTGATTATATCTTTATGGGGACTCCTTTCATTTCTATGGGGAAAGCTAATCCCAGCAAGATGACCTTAACCCCTACCCAGCCCTAACTTTAACCATAAGTAACCAAATGAAAGGCTAGACTTTTGGCATTTTTACTTCACAGATCTTTGTGGGGGCCTGAAAAATCACGTCATTATTACATTATGGGAAATATTTGGTCACCACAATGTAATATAACGTAATCCACGCGCACACACACACACACACACACACTACTATACACATGCATTCTGTGCGGCTGGAAACCCCCTTTCTGAACAATTGCCCCTCATTTGTCATCATTGTTCTCACCATGTTTACTTTGAACTGCAACAATTTGCTTGTCCATCATCACTCATTTGTTGCAGTTTCCAGAAGGCCGTGCCACCTTGAATAGACCTAACAGATTGCTTGTGTAAAGGTACTTTCCTCCAATTGTCTTTTTGATTACCCAGATTCGTGTGCTATCAGATAAATAGTGGCCCAGTGAGCGACCTATTCATCTGTATGTGTGCTTGCGACCCTTCTTCTGCTAGTGAGACCGCACCACCCTCACAACCCCGGAGACTGCCAGGCTTAGTCAGGGACTTGTCAAGGGCAAATTAGGGGGGGACTGGGTGTGGGGGCGTGTGGCTGCTGTGAAGGAAACGGGGGTCAGAAAATCACATCAAGGTCATACGGCTCCCAAACCTTCCTTTCTGAAACACAAGGAGACCTAACATCTCAGCTCCAAGCGCTAACGAGTTCCAACTGATGATAATTCGTTCGCTCAGGAATTCATACAAACCTAATGACCGGAGGATAAATCTCAATCAGATCTTTAAGATATTTAAATTTATAAAACCGATGTATAATGTAGCAGTAAATTGTATTTTAATAACTCAAACAGTAAGAAAGCATACTGAGCATGGAAAATAAGGTAAATATATCTGAAAAGACATATAATATTTATCTCTCATGGTCTGTAAAGTTGATTTCTGACATCCATAAATCCCTTATGCAAATTGGATATATGGGTCAATAAAAGGGAATCTTTTTTTTTTTTTTTTTGAGGCTGCCTGTCTAGGGGAGCGATGAATGTGTATGTGCACGTTTCATCCGTTCCTTTGTGTGACATTCACTGGGGTACATCGGGCCCCAAGGAAGTACTGTGAAAGGCCTCATCAGCATTCATGCCCAAACACTCCATTTGGGGATTCATTAATGCTTTTGGCGAGTTTACATCCTTGAGATCGGATTTGTGATCTCTGCAGCAGTCATTGCGCCACATACTTTATCTATAGAAGGCTTTCAAATAAACCCAGAGCATTCTGGGAGCCCCGTGTTGGATTGTGTTGAACTGAAATGCTTAGATCTTGGGACTTTAACTGTAATTAAATACATTTTCCAAACAACTCTTGACAAATGTAGTGCCTATTACAGCGCCTGGAAACAAAATGCTATGTTTAAGTAAAATCTGTCTATTGTCAGCAAGGTCTTGTTACATTTATGTATAGGCTAGAATACCGGAATTTAGCAATCAGTTTTTTTTTTTGTTTTATTTTAGTTGTAGTTTAATATATACAGTAATAATAATATAACCTGACTGGATTGTGTTTATTGTTTATGCTGTTAATTTCTTATAATATAAATGATAAGTGAACCTCAATGTAACCCTGTTTTTTTTTTTTTTTTTTTCCTAATGTGCATATGATATTTGGTGTAACCATCCAGGGTAATAGAGAGTCGGTAAACTGCTCTTCCATCATCTCATTATGCAGTATTAAATAAAACAGACAGACTGTGCAGCGACCATGGCATTCCGAGGACAAGCCAGTGATGTTACAACAGAATATATCTCAGTAAGCTGACTCGCAATGTCAGCTTAACCTGTTTTCCACATTCATACTGCTAATGTGTCGTGACTGATAGATTGCAAACTTCATCACTGCCCATACAAGACCCATTTCTTGGCTCATGTTGAGTTCAACCACCACTTCTGACGACAGCCTTGTGGCGCAATGCTGCCCCCTGGTGTTTCATTCCCAATGTCTTGAGTTCAACGGCCTTTCCTCATCAAACGAGAGAGTCTGGGGACGTGTTGCACGTTTGTGATACATGCACGTTAATTTTACCATCTTTAATCCATGTTTTAGAGTAACAAAACCAATTCCTATCAGAAGCAAAAGCTAACCTTAGTGTCACTTGCAGAATGCGTAGAGATAGAGAATTTTGTACTTTGTATGTAATTGAGGTGCATCACTTAGCTTTTTTGCAAATATAGATATATAGCTAGCATCTGCCAGTGGAATTGCATTGCATGCTTTTTTAGACTGAATATAAATGACTGTATTTCTTGCCAGAATTTCTGCCTTAGTCTAGCCCCTCGGCTGCGGCAGTTCTATGACAGCTGATGACTACAATGACTGCTTGTTGGTAGTGGTTATTGCAAACAGACTATGGAGACCTGGCAACCTGTAATTCTAGCCTGTTTTAATCATCACATACTTCTGTTACCCCCCCACAAGCACTCTTCTCCCAGGGAGTCATCGTGCTGATTCAATTATAGACCATGAAGTCTGCTAGAGTTATCCTCAACAACACACCCATCTTGTCTAAGTGTGCCAATCTTTACTTTTAAATTTTTAATGTCGCATTACCTATTTTGCTTAGTCGCCATTGTACTGGATCTAAGTACCAAACAAAAGTCCAGACAAAACAAAATGCTCAGACTGTTAAAATCAAAGATACAACAAAAATAAATATATTTATATATATTATAGCTCTAAGATGATACCTGCTTTAGTCTTGGAATGTCCGTGAAGGTTGCATATATATATAAATATATTTATATATATCTTTCTCCATGTTGTACCCAACTCCTCATCTGGCCATGCAGCTGTAGACGAGAGCTTCCTACTGCCTACTCCTGCAAGGACAGGCGAATTATTCACTTCCAGATGGAGTCTGTGGATGATCAACTGGCACTGTGTTCTTCTAGAGCAGAGCAGATCTACCCTGAAGGTTCACATACACACCGAATCAGTAGACAGAAGAAACAGCTGAATTTATTTTCATGCTTTTTGGCATTGGTGCTTCAGGATTTGTGAGTTCACTCTTAATTAAGTAAGCCTAGATAACGCTCCTGAATTCATATACAAAATTCAATAAATAAATCTGGAAATCTGAATTGCTTTCATGAAAAGTTCCTTAATATGGAATTAAGACATTTGCAAGGCAACATCAACAACTGCAATACCAGGTGTCCACTAATTATTATTTATTGTAATTTACAATTCATTTAAATATGTAAATGTTGCCAGCTTTTTTTCTAAAGCTCAGATCCATTTTCGCTCGGTTAATCTGTTTTATTTGATTGCTCCACAATCTGTAGCAACCCGATTATCGCTGTAAGATAATACCTGCTTTAGTTCACAAAGATGGCATGAATACACTTCTTACTGTCCACACGGCATCAAGAAAGCACCCGCATAGTCACCTGATCGAGGGGGCGACGGCCAATCTGACTCCCTCAGCTCTGGGCCTCCCCGGGTCTTCGGGTCGCGGCTTCAAGGTTGTCTTTCATGAAATTTAGTGTTCAAGCTAAACTGCCCGGAAAACAATGCCTCATCAGCTGCGATGCTTCCTTTTATCGTCGGGGATCCTGCAGAGAACAATTAAGGGCTCGCTGTGGGCCCATCACGCAACTGAACCACCCCGTAAACACAGCCCTCTGGGCCCCATAATATGTCTCCCATCGTACAGGCCACCATAAATTACCCACAGCGCGAGCAGGCAGATACAAATAAAGGTGATTTAGCCCAAAGAGATGCTGAGGGATGACTCTCATTAGCCGAAAATGGAGACTAAAGCCGGGACTAGACTGAAAGGGATTCCTGGCCATTACTGCCGTGGCAGTGCTGCGTATTGATAGGTTTTTAATAAGCCGCAGCGTCCCCTCTCCCTCATGATGGAGGCTGAGGGAGCGCGAGGGGGGCAGGGTGTGAGGGAGCAGGAGATGCCCGAGGTGCGGACGGGCTGATAAATGCGCGTGCTGTGGTGGAATGCAGCGCGCACACACACCACAGGTCTGACGCCGCCGATACAGTGTGGCAGAACTTTGCAGACAGTCCATTTGAATGGCACCGACACAAATGAGGGTGGAAGTGGCAGTGATGAACTGTATGAAAGAGATATCTCTTGTACACAGGAGATAAAATCCTCATTTCCTCCTATTCATCAGAGGGACTAATTCTCCCCAGTTCCAATTTTAACCCTACGCTGGCCCCAGGACACTCTAATTGAAACATTAACACGAAGTTAAGTAAATGAAGACAATCTAATCAGCCTGCTTTTTTTCTTTTCCCCAGCGTCCTTGAGATTTTTCTATTAGCGAGGTATTTAAGGGATCAGGGATCAATTTAGATTTTTAAAATAGGCTGACAGCTCTATTGTCACAATGACAAAGATCCTGAAGATTAACCTTGTTAGAACATAAACTTCAAAGGTTTTTGATTTTTTTTTCTATCCTTTTCTTTGCAGTGAGCAAATGTGGAGGAATAGTTAGGTATGGTTAAAACAGCCGGTTTGTCCCTTTTCTTAGTTTATTTCATTATTAACTTAGCTTCCATACAATATAAACATCAACCAACTGCTTAACAATGGTCAAGATTAGGGGTGGGGGGGTGGTTCTAGAGTCAATCCCAGGGTGTAGGTATATCCTGGACAAGATGCTAGCCAATCACAAAGTACATAAACGCTGTCATACATTATAGGGAATTTAGATACTCCAGTATGCTTGCCTGCATGTCTTTGTCCCGTATCAGGAAACTGGAGTACCTGGATTAAAAAAAATAAAAAACACATATTGCTGGTGGAAAATAAAAACTCCATGCACACACAGATTAGGTAGCTATTTCTTTGTGGGGACTCCATTCAAGACTTTAGCTTTTTGATTACAGTCACAGATTTGTATGAAAATGTCAGCATGATGAGGTACTATTTTGGTGAAGAAGGAAATTACTCTTTTTTGCATTTTGGGAAATTTAGATTTTGGTTCTGAGGTGAAGAACACGGGGACCCTGGGGCATAGCAGCTGGAAGATCTCACAGCGCCAACCTGGTGCTCTCCAGCCCGCTAAAGACTCAGGGCTGGGGGGTTGGGGGAGGGTATTAATGGCATGATCTCTCAGCTGGGCTTTGAACTTCCATTTGTTATCAAACAAATGGGAAGTGAAAATGAACATCTAGAGCACAGGGAGCCCAGGAGGAAAAGTCATCTGTAATGAGTTCCTGTTGTCCACCACTCAGTTGGCAGAAGTATTAGTCTCAAAGCTGCACGCTGAAATGAACAAAATCATGTTATTTACTTTGAACCCACCTTATATGGAAATTTATTCGAAGATGCGCAGAATAGTTATTTTATATTTTTATCTATTTAATACTCAGTTTGCATTAGGGGCAGCTTCCTATTTAGAACCATAAACATCAACAGCTCAATAGGAACTCAAAGATTCAAAACAGAGAACTAATATATTCTATTATTTTAAATTCTCTGCTAATAGTTAAATCTTTCGCCCTTGTTCACTTTTAACAGCCAGTTCTTTTCTTATTGAACCTCTAAAAAAAAGCTCATGCACTGACGAAAAAATCCCTGTGAATCTCTCACATTATCTCTTTTGTATGTGATCAAAGAAACGAAAGCCAAAATATATTTCATGCATGTTTATAACGGCATTGAATAGCCTTCAGACACTGATCCACACAGCCTGCATTTGATTTACAACACCCTATTGTACCAGCATGTAAAATACAGATAAAACACCATAGCTGGTGCTTATGGTTAAATTATGTATTTAAATGTTAAATTTAACCAGTCTGTACCTGCACATAACAAAATAAAAAACATAATAGTTGTATCCATATTTTATAACAGATACATTGTTACTTTGTATTTATTAACTTCAGGATTGTTATCACATCCATCCATCCTCCATCAGACTATCTAATCGATAAATGCAGATGTTGATTCTTTTTCTTTTTATAATCCTATTCAATATCCATCCATTCATTCATTCATTCATTCATTCCCTTTAGCTACTTGTCCTATGCGGGGTCATGCAGAGCCTGGCCCAGATATAATAGGCGCAAAGCAGGGAGTTACCCAGGATGGGGCACCAGCCCATCGTTAACTTTAAGGGTAAATTTAACTTAAAATTACAAACTGACATTAAAGTGTTACATCTTTTCTGTCCACCTTCTTATGCAGCTATTGACGCAGCCAAACACGCACACAAACAAACTCCTGCACACATGTGCAAACACGTTAGTCTTTCTCCCAGCCAGGGAAACTAAATCAATATTCTGTCTCTTCGTGTATTTGCTGCCCAAATTCCATTCTCCGTACCTCTCGCAAGGTGACAAGCTTATAGTTTGAACAAGCTGATGTGCTCTCTTTGTATAAAAATCTCCTGTCCAGTGTCACCCAAAGGTTCTCAAACATAAGAGGAAGGTTTAAAATATTCTTAGATATGGATCCCTTAGCATTTCAGCCTGGCAGTCTGCAGAATAGAGGTGAGCCCTTCTGTGGTCGCCATACTTTGGTCTCCAATGGTAACGTGCAATGGCAAATGGCACTCTCACTCCTGGATTAATTGCTATGTTACGTGATATAGATATTTTTTTGCTGATGAAATTGTTTCACCTCAGAGTAAAAAGAAATAATGGCTTGTGGTTAGAGCTATGCCTGGTCAATATGCATATGTGATTAACAAGTAAAAACCAGCACAGAAACAGCCTGCTATTCTCTTTGCAGATGAAAGACCTTGCATGAATTAAATGTCCACCTTTCTCCTTGTTTCGTTCTTTTGCTGTTGTTCTCTTTGTTCAGAACATCTGAGTGAGCTGGGGTTATGGAATCTGTGCCTTTGTTTTGGAGGTCATGGGTTCAAATCCAGTGGCTGGCAGAATAATCATCTTGCTGTCACGCCCTCGAACAATGAGGCCCTTGGCCTAAACTGCTCTTGTTGTACGGGGTGCTGTCTGACCCCAAGCTTTCATCATTTGTATGCTGCTTTGGGCCAAGGTGCCTGATATATAAATGTAATGTAACTGTTCCTGTGATATGACAGGCCCTTTTACTATGTGGTTTTATACGCTGATTTTCATGGACACAGTTCCACCCAAAAGGAACTTGTATATGTGACAAGTTATTGTACAATGTTAACAATTAGTGTGGATGAAAACATTATATTGATGGATATTGAAAATCAATGCTTTTATTTATGAGTGTAGTTGTTTGCTTGTTTGTTTGTTTGTTTGTTTGTTTCCTGAGCCATCTCTCCGATTTGACTCGCCCTGCTGCCCCTGGAGGCTGGACTCCCCCTTTGAGTCTGGTCCCTCCCAAGGTTTCTTCCTTCTAGGGAGTTTTTCCTTGCCACTGTCGCCTATGGCTTACTCACTGGGGGCTTTGGGTGGGGATGCTGTAAAGCGCTCTGAGATGATGTAATGTTGCGATAATGCACTATACAAAAATAAATTTGTTGTTGTTGAACCTCTGAAAATTAAGATTCGATCTAGAAATTAATAAAAATAAATAAATAAAACGTTTATGGGTATTTAACCATCCATCCATTTTCTGTACTCTATTATATAATACTCTATTATTTTACGTATTGGTATCCTTTAAAAAAATACAGCATTTACTACGAGTATAAATCTGCCCATAGCAATAATATAATTATAACCTATAAAACATGCAGTTCAGGTAGGTTCATTGTCATATGCAGGCATCATTTTGTTCTTCTAATCAATCGGTATGTAGACATTAAGCTATGAATCATATTTAATGTGGAAGATGGGTGATTTTAATATACCACACACATTCAGAAAGTAGCCAAAAAGAACTCAGCCACTGACCCATTGTTGGCTACAAGGAACATTCCGTAAATTGCCAAGTCATGAATTTTGTGGTTTGAACGTCTTCAGCCAAGTGCCTTGAGCCAAGGGCATGCAGATAAATGATCTCCGCTGTTCCATTGCATTGCTGCAACATTTCAAAAACGTTTTGAGCAACCAATGAACAGTTGGACGTAACTAACATGGCCCAGCCAACAAAAAAGATCACCTGATAAAGTTCTTGAGTGTAAAAGGGAAGAATATGGTAACAGCAAACAAACACAGTTGAGCCCATTTAAGTAAAACTTCTCTCTCTCTCAGTTGTGTGCATCGATTCCTTTTTGGCTTATAAAAAAATGAATAAAATGAAATTGCTTGCTTGGATGGGGCACTGGACTTCCAATGAAAAGGGAAGGGTTTTTTAAGGTGTGAAAAATGGCACGTTCTGTAGAGAAAAAACAAGTCTTTGATAAATTAGCCCAATCATTGCTGCTCCGGATAACTAATATTACGAGTGGGAGAAAGGCACACACAGGTGATAAATACATGTTACCGGGGCAAACTTGCAGAAAGCCGGTGTCATGCGAGAGCATGTGCGTCTGAGGTTTGCAGATGCAAATGAGTCCTGCTCACCAGCATTCATTACTGCTTTCAGCAGAGTCGCCTTCGGAAACAGGAGGTTAAAAGCGAAACAATCCAATTAACAGGTGTTAGCTGTTCCACTGCAGTATCACGTTATCGGTTCATCCAGGGGGGAAAGGGAGCTGGGCTGGCTCTAATTGCAGAACATGTTTCTCTGCACAAGCCTGGGTTGCCCAATTAATGCACTCAAAGCAAATTTGAAATTGAGGTGCAGTTGAGCTTCAGAGGTTCACAGTCTGGCTTGCAGTGCATAACTTCGGATTATTCCACTGGCCTCTCCACTGTTTGCGTATGTGCCACATGGACACTATGCACAGATTTCTTTTGCCATTGTGCAAAAAGCACTGGGCAACAATGATCACGTGACGTGACACAGTGTCTTAATAAATTGTGCAAAAGCCGCATTATTTATCATATATTACTGTGAAAATCTAATATTTACTTAACGGCAAAAGTAGCACCTGGTCCTTCCATCCATCCATCCATATTCTATGCCACTTACCAAGCACAGGGAGGCATAAAGCAGAGAACACCCATGCATGTCATGTCAGTCACTCGTGATGTTGTCGCAGCACACAGAGCAGTAAAACACGAGCAGGAACACGGGAGTCGGGTGAACACGGGATTTGATAAGGGTAAAGCACTCAGGAACATAGAACTACAGCATAACGTTACTGACCGGACTGGGGAAACATACTTTAAATACACAGGACTAATTAACAACAATGAGAAACAACTGGTATTAGGGGTATTCCACACGAGGTAGCGGATGGGCGTGGCACACGGAAAGATCGGACGAGGAGGGCATGACAGATGTGGTCTACGTTTATTTATCTGTTTGTCTATTTGTTTGTTTAGTCTATCAATAAGAATGTAATGACAGCAGCATAGTTTCTCTGCCTCTTCAGGGGACTTAGACTGCATGGCTATCCAATTCATCACACATATTAACAAGGTCTGCACATAATGTGGAGTAATAAATGAAACAAATAATGGCACATCAGCTCCTCATTTATTAAATCCATTCAATGACAATTATGCATTGCCAGCTTTTGCTGATCGATGTAATTCGGTTCATCCATGTTGAGCGCCCTTGTGTCGTCCCACTTGTTTTGAAACAAAGCCTAGAACCATTAGCTTGAATATGAGAACTCCAAGGCAGTGTCATATATCAATACTTGCTGATAACATTTAGGAGGGCTGCCACTGAAATGAGAGCCTTAAACATAGTGTCTCTCTTTTTTATTGTGGCACTTCAAGAATCTGATTGCAGTGAGGAATCCAGGATGAAACATCATCATTTCGAATGTTTCAAAAACCTTTACTTGGAAATGTCAGTCATGAAGGAGGGATAATGAAATTCAAATAGGTTTTGACCATCTCGCATGCATTAACAGTTTCAACAGAATATGTCGTCTACCAGCTAAGTCTTATCACACACAAGACACACTCTGGAGTCTTGGTTTTGGGTTAATAAACAATAGTGTCTGCATGCCCTGAAATACAAGCTTGATAAAGGCTTAAACTAACTTTTGTGGGACTCAAATGCCCTGGAAAAATAAAATTGACAGGCATGCATAATCAAGGGGAAGTTACCCCTGAATGCACAATCTGCCTCTGTGCTGCCTTGTTAAATATAAACTTTAATCCTAAATTGGCCTATACTCATCCAAAGAACGGCCGCAGAACAGAAACCTGTATATATGAATTGCCCGCTGCTTCGAATTTTGTGGTTGGAAGGGCTATTTAAAATCCATTTGGAATTTGATGAAATACGTACATCTCTGAAGAATGATTCTATTTTACTTTCTTCACATTTTTTATTTACATTTCTTTCTAGACAGACCTGCTTGGGTAATAACAAGGATGATGGTTTTGGCCAGGAAAACTATCACATTTTATATGGCATGAGCTTACACTACCTCAACAGTTTGTCAGCCTTTTAATGCAATTTGTTCCTCATTCACCACTCTAGTGGTGGTTTTACATTTCGACTTAAATTCATCATGCATCCACCCGTGAACAGCTCTTGGTGTGGGTTAAATGTGTTTATTTGTTTAATTAAAGTTTATAATGATACATGTATCTTTTGGGTGTGTTTTGTGTTATCTTAAAAATGTCATGGAGTTTAGTAGTTCCGCTTCAGTATAGCCGTGGAAAATGTGGCTGCAAAATGCCCACTTTCGTTAAGCATCATTTTCTGAAGGTTTGCCATTTACCTCTAAATGGCTTACATTTATTAATGGCTTGCAGTCATTATTTCCCTGCCTATTTCCCAGCCAGAAGCTGATGGCACAAAAGACAACTTCTTGATCGATGCTGCCGGGCGATTGCCAACTAGGCGAGACAAAGGACAGCTCATCTGGATCCGGACGATAGCAAAACGGTGCCCGCTGCTGTGCAGAGCTTATCAAACCGAAATCTGATGCCCAGTATTAATGTCAAAGTGCCCGAGCATTAGGCAGCAGCATTACCAGGCATCATTGCTCAAGAAGTTGACCTGTGCATATCACCCCTACACATTTCAACGTGAGAACAAACTATAGGCACAACTATAGAGTTACCACAAACTAATGATCGTTTTACAAAAGTGTCTTGTCTTCACAACAATAATAGCGGGTGATGAAGTGGTATTTAGGGGATTTGGTAATACCAGGGATGATTTAATAACTTAGTTTTCTGATTAATATGATTGAGTGTAGATTAACTCTTGGATTCTTAATTAATCCTATATTTAACTGCAGCGTTATTTCGTGGGAAAAACATATGCATACCAGGACCGGACTGGCAATCAAATTGGCATTTTCAATTGGCTTTTTCAAGATTTAGCATGGCACATAGTTTTTAATCTTGTTCTCCAGTTAATAAACATTCAATTAATATGTATCATATCACATTGAATAAGTATACATTGAACCTTTTAATGTAACCCTCTATCGATAGCCCTTGACAGCTGAGAAATGTGTGCTTGCAGAGTCAGCCTACATTTTCTCCCCTCCTGCTCATATTTAATTTATAAACAAGGTACAGAAATCTCTGCATTTTTATAAATCAAGCAAAATATCTCTATGCATTTGCAGATGACTGTTTGACTTGTGGTACTGCTGGAGTTCTAATTTTTCACTAACAAAGGCCATGTAATATTTATTTGAAAAATATGTTTGGCATACCTTCTTCCACACATAAGTGGGAATAGAATTATAAATAAAAGATTGAAAAAGTGTAGGATTGCAAAGATGCACCTGCATGGCAACATAAATGTCAAACTTATTTTGAAGAGGTAAAAACCGCACAGCTTCAATTTATCCCCAATTCCCAGCCTGACGTGCAGATTAGTGCATGCGCCTATTACACAGGTACACACATTCACGCAAACTCGCTCATTCACTCACTCAGACACCGCACCTTAGATACTTCTGCTGCAATTATGTTAAGGTTTAGTTCGATTCGTCAGTGAGGTATGGTTTCTAGCACGGTGAACATAGCAGCCAGCATCAAGCAACCAATGAAGGCCGACGGAAATAGATGACATCATCTCAGCATCTGCGCTTTCATTTCTTTTGAAAGTAATTATCTTATTTTTCCTTGTTGCCGGTTCCTCTCATGCTGTCCTTGACATTTGACCCATTGTGGTTTTTCAGAGGTGATATAAAGCTGCTGTGGGGCCGCTATATCCGCGATTTCAGTAACCACGGTTTCAGTATCCGTGGTTTCAGTATCCGCGTTTTCAGTTTTTTGTGGTTTACACCGTCACTCTGTGATGCATATTTTTTCCATTGCCATGTCACGTTTTGAGAAATAACCTCAAACGTCAGAATCCCTTTTATTCGAAAGAGAACAGTACTATACAGTACTGAATCACAATATACAATGCATTGTATTATTTGTGTATTTAATTAATGTTGGTAATGTCTTACTGGTCATATATCAATTAAACTTTACTATATGTAAGTGCATAAAAATCACATTATATATGAGGTCCATGGATGGTTCATGGTCCATGGATATGGGGGGGGGCTATTGTATGCAGACATATACA
>JAODKF010000002.1:23424012-23439623 GCA_026779585.1 Mormyrus proboscirostris | reverse complement strand
TAATGAAGTAGGAGAAGAAAAAAGAAGCTGTTTGTGTTTGTTTATTATGTAACTGCTGAAATGGCACAAGCCTGCCGAGCTAGCGGCTACAGCAGCAGCCCATAAGGGGCCCCTGTGCTGCTTGCCGTTGGTGACACCTCAGGGACCTCTGAATGCATACTCCATTGATCGGATGAGCATGGAACATCAGACGCAGTGGAAACAGCCATGTTCAAATTTTTTACTTCCCGTTCCGCATCAGATTACCTGTGGCCTGACGATACCCACTGTCCAAGGTCAAATGCAAGCGCGACAAAGAACATTAATGGAAAGAAGCACCGTCTTACTTTGGGGCTTCCCACCCCATAGCTTAGTTTTACATACAAGTGGACCGATGTCATGGTGGATCAGTCACAGTGCAGAGCATTGTAAAACTGTCAAAAAAGACTTTGATCTTCTAACCTCTCCCTGATGTTATCACAGAAACACATCTCTTTCTGTCCCCACCTCTATTACTTCTTGCTTGTACGTTTTAAGCTCAAACTACCTTGTGAAAACTTCACCAGACTGCCCACCTTGAACTGTTTTCAATCTTTGTAGAACAGAGTAAATGTGAATAAAGGCCACACTTTCCTGCTGGATCAGAGAAGACTTCTGTTTTCTCACACTGTGTAAGTAGTAGGGCCCGGTGTTTAATCACAGGCTTGTGAATAAAGTTTTCATGAGCATAGATCCGTGAGATTCAAGCTTGGTTTCAATGGGAAGAAGTGTGGTTCAGATAATAGGTGAGGGTTTGCATATTGAATGGATTTATCTAAGATAAAGGAGGTAAAATTCTCAGCCCAGTGCTCCTTCTTAAGTTACTTGGGGAAATTACTGCTTTGATGGTTGGCCTGTTATAAGGCGGAAGCACTCAAAAGAGGAAGCTGCTGTGTCTCTGCTTGAGCTAATTAAGAATTTTTTTACAGGAAAGAAAAGATGTCCTTCTACATGTTATATTCTCTAGTAAGACAGAGATTGCATCTGACTCCTACACTCCTCTGGGGATGCAAAGTGAAGGAAATGAAGGCAACAAGGCTTTGAATTCCCAGAGATATTCTTTTACATTAAAAGTATTCATCTTTATGTATTAAAAAGAATTTTTACCTTTTAGTGTTTACTTGCTTGTCACATTCTTTTATTGCAACTGACAATGACTATTTGACCATAATAATCATAATAAAACCAGCTGGCCCTTGAATGGTTGCTTGGTTACTATTTAAATAATTCAATGTGTGGAGTGTCTGCGTTCACACACACAGGAAAATCTGTTTTTTCTTTCTTAAAAAAGCATGCCTTTGATCCGCTGAAAGCAATAAAATACAGTAAGAAGAAATTCTGCTCATAGACAAGGTACCTCACGCTAAAGTCTGACCTTTGGTGAAGTCTGATTCCTTCTTTAAGTCACTGTCAGTCTTTATTATGGTCATATGTGACAGTTGACCTTTTGCATTCTCATATCTTTTAATTGAGTACTGACAATATGTTATAACCTCTTCTTGGACTTCTTTCAAAAACTGTCTGAGGGCACCAACTCAACCTGCTTAGATTTGACAAAATATTATAACGTATTAATACTAATAATTTCTAAAAAATAACATATTATTGGAAAACAGTATTTTCACATTTTTGAAGTGTTCCGGAATAAAAGCATGTTATTCCATTTCCAGCACCCACCTTTGATAAAGTTTGTCTGGTAACACTTTCTATAAATGCCACGTCCATAAATATATATGACCACATTCATATTATAATACATTCATAAAGCATCCTAAACATGTCTATAAATATGTATAAAAAGGCATAACATTATAGGTATGTTTATTACGTATTATGAGTGCTTTATGTGGCATTCATCTATAATGTATTACAGATACCTTCATAATTCAGTACAAAGCAATCTTAATTCTTAATTCTTATACCGACCATTATGACGGTTTCTATAGTACATTTTAGACGAGAGTTTCATTGGAGTTTATGAAGTATTGCTGTATAACCACTGTCAATAGAAGATGCAGTAATGCTTTATTTATCCTTATCAACCATTATAATGCATTATGAAGACATCTATAATACAATATAGAGGACAGCTTCAAGTAAAGTGTTATCATTTGTTCTTACAGCTTGTTATTCTGTTTAACTGAATTTTTGCATTTGCTTCAGAGTGGTATTCCATCCTTACTCATATTTTTCATAACTTAATAAAGAGCAATTCTTTCTCTAATCCCAGTGTCACGTAATTCCATATGCTGTTCCAACTGATGGGATTCTCACACTAAGCCTTCAAAGTTCTCAAACTAATCTGGAAGCATTCCCCTATTTTGGTGACAGAGGTGATCCGGGTTCTGTCCTCAATGAGCCTCAGACAAACAGGTGACATCAGATGCCGGTTCCCGAAAATGGTTTGGCGCGACACCGTGACAGTAGCTGAGTGCCGCGGTGAGTAATAACGACGCACTCCATTTCACCCTCACTGACGAAGGCTGCTCGTCCCATTACCCTGCGCCTCGTGTCGTGCCGTGTTACTTCAAGCCCCATTGCCGTTTATTTCACAGCCGGCGAGATGAAACAGTTGATATTCACAACCTGCCCCTTGATGTGTTTCTCTCACTCCTGCAGAATGCTGTCATTTGTTGTTTTTCAGGCACTGCATTTCGGACAGCTAATTAATAGGTGTGCGGTCCAGCTATGAGGGCTACTGGATTTATTTGTTACTTGCAGTTGTCAATTAACATCACAGCCCACCCCTCCCATTTCTGGTCTTTTTTTTCATTTGTTGGGGAGCTGACAATTATATTCCGGTCTGCCTGCATGACCCATAGCCAGGTGACATGCCCTCGGAGATGGGTGACTTCCCAGCCATCTGCTGCATCCACGCTGCCAGTCAGGACCAAGTGCTGGCTTCTGCGACATTTAAAGTGCACCTTGTAATTCGAACATCTGAACCCTCTTGCTCCGTTGCTCCATTGCAGCGTTCTCATCTCATCTCATCTGACGTGCTCAAGCCGCCGTTTTTTTTTTTTTTTTTTAAAATAACTGCGAATTCACTATTGCAGTGATGTAACGTCAATGCCAGCACATTACAGAAAAGGCCAGACAAGAGGTCCATCCCTTTTGCTCTCCAAGGGCTGTATGCATCTTGTGGAGCTCAGATGACCAGAGATCACTGCCGTCGGGGTGACTTCTGGAGAGGCTCAATCACTGCATGTGAGAAACCTGACACACACTAAAAGCCTTCTTAATAACAACATTTCTCTAAAGTGGTCCTGGCTGATTCCCTCTTCACCATCCAATTCAGCGGAGCACCCAGACCACAAGAGGAGTTCGGCCTGCCCTGGTGTGTGCAGGAAGAGTCACTGAGGCAATTAACTGAACCGAGTAGAGCTGCCCCTTACCCAGCCCCTCCCGGTCCCCCCCCCCCCTTAGCTCTGGCAGCATGAGGTCCAAGTAGGCAAGCAGTGCGCCCTGGACACCCTCTGAAGCTGTGTTATTACAGCCGAGTAACGCTCTGGCTCCCATCTGGTTTAGAACTCTCCTCACCGTAGGAGACACACGGCAAGACAACCACACAAGACCACACTTGCTGTACACTCTGCACGACTTTCAGGGACAGCACTGCTTTTAAGTGGGTGAAGAGAGTCTCTATGGAAGAAAAAAAAATCTGCATGAATAGAAGAGAACAGAATGGTAGGTAATTTGCTGAGGCTTGATTATTAAGGCTAATAGGACAGTGAATCACTGGAGGATTTTAAATCGAGAATAAGGAAAGGTCAGGTCAACAGGTAGCCTGGTGATTAAGGAACTGGACTTGTGAGCAAACGGTCCCAGAAGTACTCTGGCTGTTGTTCTCTTGAGTACAGAGCTTAAATTGAAATGTTTTCATTAACAGCATTTGAATGGGGCTTCCCACCCCATAGCTTAGTTTTACATAAATCAGTAAAAAATCAGTAAAAGCGTACAGCATATTCAAGACATGTTAATTTTATTTTTTTTTGTAAGTAGAAATTTTTCACCTTGGAATGTGTAGTCAAAATTTGAAATAAGTTCGGAAATAATTTTGTCTGTTTTTTCTTTAGATTTTCCTGGAATTATTTAGGGATCGTTATTTATAACGATGCGTTTACACCATAGAGTTGCTGCTTTTTTTCCTTGTAGGCCACCACTACCCACCTTTCACCTGCATTTTTGGGGGAAAACTGGGACACTCGTCTGACAAAGATGCATGTGTGAAACAGGGGCTGGCAGGTGTTCTTGTAAATTGAAACTAAGAAGATCCACTATTATCAATATATCTAGTTTGCTGGCAGTAGCATTTTCAGGATGGAACACACGGTCTTGCGCGTAGCGTACAGCTACCAATGGTCAGAATTGAAGTCTAGATTGTGACGTAATCCGTTTATCCGGATGCACCAATGTCCAGAGCTATTGTAGCAAAACTGCCCATGTAACAAACATGAACAATGTAGCTGACTAAAGCTATACTGCCTCATATCACCAGACTCAAATTTCACCTTGTGATCTGTTTTTAAATACCATGCTTGATACTAATACCCTGCCATCATCTTCCCACTGTGTTTCAACATTCCCTGAGCATTTTGAGACACTTATCTTTGATTGTAGGCTTCTCTACAGATGACCTTTGCTTGGCTTGACTTACTGGCTGCAGCTACAAGCAAAATACCGTGGACTCAAAGAGCTTGTTGTCAGGTGGCACCGTGGCTCAGTGGGCAGCACTTTTTCCTGACACCTCCAGAGTTGGCCGTTCAAATCTCATCTCCATTCTTTCTGGGTGGAGTGTGTCTGTTCCCTCTAGGTGGTCTGGTTTCCTCTTGCAGTCCAAATACCCATCTTGAAATCATCCATAATGAGTGACCATAACTAAGACCTGCATTCAAATGGCATCCTTTCTAGGGGGCCTTGTACTCTGTGCCTTTGGAGTAGGGCCTGGGCCTCTGTGACCCCCCCCGGATAAGTGATTGGGAGTGGCCAAGTACCTCAGTCCTGGAGCTGATAGCTTAATTATACCCTTCTTTTTGAATTGTTATTGTGGAGGCGTAGGTGGTGAAGTCATAATGGCATGACTGCTGCTAGCATTGCATGGCACACAGTGGAAAGGCCTTTGCACTCTTCCACGGTCTCTGTTGTAGAACCCAAACTGGCAGTGTGGAGCTGTCTTGGAAATATGGTCCATATTTTGGAAACAGTAATTTAAGGATGTCCATAATTTTCACTTGTTTGTCCTTTACTCTAGTATCGAATGCTGCATTTAAGTACTTTAGGTTTATAGAACCTTACAATTCTTATATTCTTTATATGTTTATAAGCTATTATTAATATAAATTTTGCAACATCCAATTGAATTGTAATTTTAAGATTTTCATTTTCCTTTAATTTTATGATCAAATGCAATGAACAAGATTCCTTTCTCGTTCCCAAGACAACAAAGACATCCTTTTCATTTTCCTGTACAAGTGCTATAATACCCCACAACACTAATACAATTCTTGTACAAATATAAATGCTGAAAGAACGCAATGTGCTAGCTGAGAAAATGGTGAGGACAGGAGACAGTAGTCAAGTCAGTGGCCAATGTAAAAAAAAAAGAAAATCTCTGCTTTATACGGCATCTGTTTTTCAAGGAACATCTTTCACTGCAGCAGCAAGAAGTTACATCAGAAAAAGATGACAATACTGCCATCTGTTGGGCAGATGAACTACCTAAAAGCACCTTTTCTCTTCCGAGGGACCTGCTATTTGTAATGCTTTATGCCTTTTTTTATTTATAGATTTGCACATCTTGCTTGAGGAAAGGGAAACTCTTTTTGTATTTAAAGTCTGTAGCACTTTTAAGTTCCATTAGCACAGAATATGTCTTTCATACACAGTGGGACTGATTCACTTTGAGCACCTCGCTGACAAAAGGTCCTTTCACAAGCGTATAAGATCGACTGTGAAACTGCGCTTTCGGGGGGATTGCGCCTCTGCACTGTCCCAGCAATCTGATTATTGTCTGTCACAGGCATAGAAGGTGACAAAAGCTAAATGGGAAGTTTTTTTTTTTTATTTCATCACAAAAGAGAGGTGTGTTGTCATTGTACCTTTGAAAAAAAAGGGCTGTTCGCTGACCCGGACATTGAAAGCGATGTCATAGGTACTTCTGGATATGGTTGCTCTGCAATGTACCAAGACAAAATGTAAGGGTTAAACTGAGCTTTGGCGCGAATGATAGAAATTACTCAGATGGCTCTTAAGCTGTGTTCTTTGCAAACTGGCATAGGAAAGGCCTATAATTAATATTCTCCGAAATGAAAATCAACACTACATTTAGATTTTTCAGTGGAAATGGCATTCTTTTAAAAGTAAATAATGACAGAGGGGGTCAGAGAGATGTAATTAACACGTACTGTAGGGCTTAACATAACATTGGGAAGTGACTCATAATTACACAGACAGATCATTTAAATGGATATGCTAATCCTGTTTAAATCTCAGCATGCAGTGCCATTTTGAACCATCTGAGCAGCTGAAGTTCAGAGAAAGTCGAAAACCCATAATGCTCACACCGGCAAATGAAAGCGATTTACGCTATTCTTAGATTTAGTGTCTGTAAATTACCATAGCTAAGCATAAAGGCAATAATGCAATTACATCTGTGCTTCTGTCACACCACCCCTAGATAATTGTTAATTACTGCAGCAATCCGGCATTTCATTTGGTGCCTTGTTTAACGAGAGAAC
Organism: Mormyrus proboscirostris; assembly: GCA_026779585.1. Classification (NCBI taxonomy): domain Eukaryota; kingdom Metazoa; phylum Chordata; class Actinopteri; order Osteoglossiformes; family Mormyridae; genus Mormyrus; species Mormyrus proboscirostris. The sequence goes on along the minus strand of JAODKF010000002.1, from coordinate 23,432,868 downwards.
AAAATGTCAGCTTCTTTCTCACAAAAGATTAATAGGATTTGGTTAATTTGTGTCCCTGCAGTTCCGGTAATGCCACCTTCACTTATAATGTGTTCCATTGTGAAACGTATGATGTTTGTCTTATCTGAGATTCCTTATTTGTGTTGAGTTTTTCTCTGATGTTTGCAGAATCTAAATCCTGAAAATAAGCAGAAAACAGTTTGATTTGGAAACCTTCAGGGTAAGATTGCAATATAAATTAAAGACATAAGAGTAATATGCTATGTTTTGAAACATAAAATAAAAATATACTTTGAAATCAAAAGGTGGTACAGGATGGTATGTTACTAGCTAGTTCCTCTCTCATTTTTGATCTAAGTGTGTTTCAGACTGAAGACATTTTTGTTTTTTAATATTAACCTATCCTAACATTTACTTGGGCACATGTAATCACAAACATGGAAGTCAGAAAAAGAATCAGTATATTTATTCATGTGATTGGAATATTTGAAGACACTCCAGTTTTTAATTAAGTTTCTGAGTGGTCAATAACGGTAAACAAAGTATTATCAGCACAATCTTATGATACCTGTTTTTTTCACTTCAATTTCATCAGCCCATTACTTTTTAAAGCAGAAACGGCTTCGACAAAGAGAAAAGAAAAGTGCACACATCCCCTGAAAAGTAAGGCCGGATTCTGTGGGTATAATATTCAATCCTCACATGGTTTTCTGCAGCTCTGGCTTCAGACAGGAGTAAACAATAAAGTGGTTAGAGAGAGCAGACCGTCATGGCAGTTTACAGCAGTCAGCGGTATTAATCAGGGCCCAGTGACAGCAGAGGCGAACGGCTTCCTTTAATAGGTTTTATGAGTTCACCAGTGTCCTGCCGCCGATGCTGCCATTGATCGCTCCCCTGGAGAAACGACAAATGACACTGAATTAACGAGTAGACGGAAGCTTACGGATAGCTTGTTGGTGAGAACCGCGAGGGATGGACAATCACTCACATGCCTGTTTTTTTTTCCCTTCTTTCACTCCCTTCCCGCTGCTTGTCAGCTCCAGCATCCTCCTGTATCTCTGTCCTGTCTTTCACTGGATATTTGCGGGTGGCCCTTCCACGGGCCTAGGATAAAGACTCTGTGTAGGCCCTGCATTGGGTGTGCAATTTTATAGGAAGGCTTTGCCTGCATCCTGCCAGACAGTGTGACTTCTGCTTCTGCGCGTTCCCATGGCCAAAGCAGAGAGCAGATATACTCTGCATTCAGCATATGAGAAACAGGTCTTGACAGTGTCTGTATCCCAGCATTCGAAATGAGTTGAAAACAAAACGAGAACATAATATAGGTTGGGTCACATCGAGTGGCTGCAGGAACATCAAAGCCTAGAATCCTGTAAGTAATATCATCTGGGACTGACTGTTGACTCCATCCCTATTGTGTTTCTCAAAAAATATTGGAATAATACCTCCATAACACACTATACCCCTGCAATGCTGATTTTCAGCATGTCAGTCTAATTGAAGCCCAGGAAAGATGTGGGTCAGTTCATTTTTAGTACTTTCTTCTTCAAATCAGTAATGAAAGTGGAACTGTCTCAAGATGATTGTCCTGTGTCCTGTGATGTCAAAATGGGGTTGACAAAAAATAAATGAAAATGTGGGTTATTCTGTTTATCTAGGGCACCCTTCAATTATAAAATGATTGTCACATTTTGATTTCTTTCCAAGTAGGTGACAGGAAAAAGTCTCCGAGTGAGGATGCTCCAAATGCAGAAGAAATTAATTTATTGCCAGACTGGTAAAACTGGCTCCTGAGATAGAGTCCTTCAAGTCGGTGTGGCTTTCAGTTGTCATTTCTCAATAATTACTCACCAGATACACCCACTGGGATAAACTCTGCACGTGTTTTTTTTTTTTCTCATTAAGTTTCTTGTTTGTAAATTCTGAAACAAAAACTACAATACATAAAAACTATTTATGCACAAATTCTAAATAGACAAATTGTCAAAACTAAACCTCCCCCTTAGATCTTGATATAACAGATTTGTCTCATGAGCCGCTTCCACAGAACAATACGTACATTGTCAAGCAGATTGTATTGTACCGGTATTGCAAGGTATCCTTGAATTCGTTAGAAGTCCAAACATCACTATCAAGTAAATTTCACTTTTGTTTGTTGAAATGCATCCAAAACAAGCATTCTTGAAAGTGCAAAAAAAGGCTGAAGTCCTTTTTTGTGTATGAATGTAGTAGTAATTCAGCAGACACACTGAAATGTAAACACTTTTTGGGATCTTCTGTTCCCTGCCCCTTCCCCCCGCATTTCATTGCATGCGACTAATGTGATTTGAAGTCCCCTTTTAAGCAGAGACTTTCGGAGCCAGACCAGTGGATTTCTGTCAAAGGTAACACTGAGCGACAGGCTAATAATCGATCGGCTTCACTGTGTACATTGATGTGGACACAGCTGAATGGGTCAAGAGGCTGAAGTGGGTGGCGTTTGCTGCCTGATGAAGGCCACGGCAACCTGCACATCGAGGGAAAAAGGATTTGCAGATCCTTCAGAAGTTGCTAAGAAACAAGCATTTGTGTGCATATATCTGCCATTAGACGTGTATTTTTGTATCCCCTTGACAACTTTACCCTGTCTTACACCTCTGCTATATCACTTAAATTCTTGTTAAAAGCTGTATTATTTTTCATTTTTATGTTGTAAAAATGTCCCTTTCGTGAGCAAATTAACATTCTGGTCCAGCAATTTGTCATATCATGCTATTCCTCAAACGACTAACAAGTAAATTATACGGAATGCGAAAGGGTTGGTCATATGTCGCCTGCGGTCACTGCGCGCTCATGGACTCAGGCCCCTCCCTGTCGGAATAAATAAACAGCACAGTGGCTTTACACAGATAAGTCCCCAAATCATCGGCATGTTAAATTTGATTCCTCATGAAGCAGGCCAGCACATCAAAGTAAGATTGGAAGAGGGGTATTTCTGTTTATCAGCTCTCATGCACAAGCAAGGTTGTTGCTGTTTTTTTTTCCCTTTTCAGAATATTCTGGCCATCAAATGTTGCAGGTTATTAATCCTGGGGCCGTTTATTGAATGTCACTTGCGCGGTCATCCCCGACTTTCCACCGATGTATTTAGCGGGACCTGTTTTCACCCGGTGAAGCGACTCGGGATGTGCCAAAGATTTGTCACATGGCCCAAAACCTGAACTCGAACGACGAGCCCCGCAGTGATTTATAGGGCTTATTTCTGAAAATGGTAAAGTCGAATTAATCACGTTCCCACCTGATGGCTCTGCTCAGCTGTGATAAATGACAAGCTGCCAGTGAGAGACAGTGAGCCGTCTGAGGGGTAGCAGTTCTGCCCCCCCCCCCCCCAACTCTCTCCAATGTGCTCCAACTTCAGAGAGTCTAACCTTCATGGCACTATACCTTCCATCAGTCAGCGGCCTCTCTGAATGCCAGCAGGTGGGACATGTCCCCTATATAGCTGCACAAGGCCCGAGCCAATAAGCTTTGCTCTCACTGAAAGGGAGACTTTTAAGCCGACAAGGAAGCTAGCGGGAGATTTTCATTCATTTCAGAGATTCCCAAGATTGTTTCACCAATTCGTTGGATTCAGCTTTATAGTTTGCTGGCTCAGTGAGGAACAATAAAGAAGCATCACTGCCCTCCGTTAGTGTCTTACGGTTAAAATATGTTAGTCAGCAGTTATCAAAACCCAAATGATTGCAATATTGATATTGTATTCGGTTATTTCATATTTCTCGATCATTTATTGACACATAAATCTCAGTAAAGTTCTATGCAGAAATTACTTGACTTGGAAAAATTGACAAATGTAAGGACCAGACAGACATACGAAAAATATGCTCTGATCTATGCAGGAAAGGATTGCAGGAGACTTTGGAGGTCTGCCGTCTGCTCCCTGGACAGGATGCCGGTCCGTCACATAGCATCACCGTGCAGACATGCAGTCACCCAGAGACATGCAACAGCAGGGCCAATTTAGTGACACCACGTCTTTTGGAGCTGTGGGAGGAACCCAGAGTAGGCAAAGGAAACTCATTAAAAACATGCAAGAGAAGCTGCAGGTAACAGGGCTGTCCAGCACACCACTCCGCCTGCCCTTAGACATTATACATCTATTTTTACATTAACAATGGTGCTGCATTTAGTATCATTATTATTCTTTTTGTTATTATCACAATTTTTTACAGAATTTCAGAGATGCCTAATAGCAATGGATGTGACGCATAGCCCATGCTTTTGACTCAAAAAGGAATGCATTGCTTAATAGCTGAATGCGGTTTCAGGAAGGCTGATGTTTCAGTGTACAGCAATCTGATCCCCGTCCATTAAAGTCGACAATAAATGGCAATGCCCTGTAATATGTTCCGCACTCTGTTCCCCATAACTCATGTCCAGTCATTTATTGCCTTGATAATAATGTAGACATTAGTGTCCTTTGAACAAAAATCCACATTTTACCCTCATCTTTTTTCAAGTCCACCCATGAGAAATGACTCTAGAAATAAAATCCACCAGCCATTATTTCATCCTTTGCAGCAAAAATAAATAATCTTTTTTTGTGTGTGTGTTCTTGACAGGTAGGTAATTAATAGTGATGTTTAGTGGGTCTTTTTTAAAGTGCGCTCTTAATCTAATTTTGTTTCCACTTGACGATTTGAAAATTACAGCAAAATGACGCACCATTTACCACTGTCCCTCTGTGTGACGGTGGTAATTTTTCTTCCTGTGTATGACTCTATCTCTCATTTTCCTTCCTGCTCTCTCTCTCTCTCTCTCTCTCTCTTTCACTCACTCACTCACTCACTCTCTTTCTTTACCTCTCTCTCTCTCTCTCTGGGTCTGTATGATTGAGCAATACTCCAAACTGCATAGTTCTAGCACATTATCTTCAATTATATAACTTAGCCAGAAAACATTTAGAAATAATTGCATGAGCACTAACCTAAAATGTCAGGATAGCAAATGTCCTCACATCCCATTAGCGGTCACAGAATTTGAGTGTTCTTATTTACCCAGCTCTGCTTTGACATTTAAAATCTGACGATGTGAGAGAAAGTGATTTGGGGTGACATAAAATGTCACTTATGCCCATTTTGAAAAGTGACAATTGTGCAGCTGCCCCCTGAATCAATAATGGAACGTGACAGGCTAGATATAGTCGAATACAAGTATAATTACATTTGAATCTCCATTGCAACATATAAGTAGGAAGGTTTTGTTAATAATCTAATACTCTGCCGCCCTGCTTCCAAAAATACGCAGTCACATTGTTCTGTGCATGAGATGTTAATGGATCTTTTTTTGGAGCACGTGTGTTTTTCATGCTATTTCCTTTAATATTTCTATTTTATCACTTCCAGACCTCTAATGACAGCATCAGACTGTTAACTTCAACAGCCAGGGAATCAAACGCAACTAAAAATTGTTCATGTTCTTGATTTTTCTCTGTTGGCTTTATTTATACACTGAAAACACTGCAGACAATTAGTTCAGCATTGTAAGAACACACTCAGAAGTATGTAATGATTGCAATATTTACCTGTCTTGATATCACCTGTCCAGGGTCTAGAGATGAAATTTAGCTTTTAGCTAACTCTGGGACAGTTACTAACTGTCTATTGTCCCTGTAAAATAAAATAAAATAGAATAAAATAAAATAAAATTAAATAAATGATAGTGTTGTAGCAGGGGTCTTACGTCTCCATGTCTGTATATAAATCTGGTTTATAGCACATTTCAGAATGCTGGCACGTATCTTCCATTCAGCATTATGTTTACGTCCTCTAGGTCAGTCACTTTCGATTTTATAATATCAGAACTTTCCAGATACAGCTGCCAGTGATGACAAGTGGGCCGCGCCTGCATCCAGGGGCATCCTCTCCGACCACGTAAAAAAACAACAGGGAAACTTGCTTTACCCCCCTCCATTTAAAACTTAATGAACCGTCACTTTTGTTTGAACGGGACTGCCAACACCAGCCGAAAGAGGCGTTGACCCAACTGCATGTTGGGGTGGCAACAAGCACTACTGTCGTTTTAGGGTTGTCATATAAGACTGATGGAGCCTGAAAAAAAAACGACCCAGTAAAAGAAAATACAATTAGTGGCCCCAGTGCACAGGGCAAGTATCAATTTATTTCAGTTGAGGTGTGACAGGGTGTTTGCTGCTTCCTCGCTTATACCTTCAAGGTGGTTATACCTTATTTTGGCTCAGTCTTCTTATCTGGGTCTTGGAAGCTATCTGTCTTATGGTCCTGCGGACAACTACCTCCCGCATCTGTCAGCAATGCCCCAGCCTTAGCACCAAATTAGTGTGAGCAGTAAGCAATTATTTCAGCTGGACATGGATCAGGCGGATGCGAGTTGGGAGAAAATGCAGTACATTGACGGGTAGACTTTGAGATGACAAATTACGCTGGGATTTGCCGCCAAAAAACAAAAAAAAAAAAAAGAAAAATCACCAAAAGTTGTAACACCATCAAATAAATGCGATGCCTCAACAAGTTAGAGGAACTGAAAGATGGGTTCCCGTGACAGAGCTATATAACAGCTTTGGATTGAAAACAAGAAAATTTCATATAGAGAACTCCGAAGGCTATATGCATTACCACATTTATTGTATATAGAAGTACTAAGATTTTTGGGGCTTGTTCATACAGTTCGTCTGATTATATCTTATGGTCAACAGGAGCAGAAAGAAGATTCCAATACAGGATGAAATGCGTATGAACAGTGAGCTGCCATAAGCAGGTCAGAAGGTGGGCGACTGAGTTTCTGCTAGGCTGGAAAAAACAGCAGCTTTTTTAAGTTTGGTGTTATGTGGCTAAAACTTATGTATAATGTGGCTGTAGGCAAAATTAGACTAAAAGGGTGAAGCCACAATGAAAGAAATGAACTGCATAACTGTCCTGTTATTTGATGGCACAGGATGAGATAAAAATGGAGAATAATTTGAATACGGATGACATATAAAGAATGATTCTGCGCTTTGGACAAAGGCTCCAGAGCAGCTGAGACATTCCAATCATTGCTGCTTGACAGGATTTGCATATTCTTACTTTACACTTTGTTAATTTTTGTTAATAGTTGATAAGCCTTGATGAAAATGTGAAGGCGAGGTTTTTAAATAAATATAAAAAATCTCAAATATTAGAAAATCATTCTGTAGTATCAAATTATAACTTTAATTTTGTGTCAGTTTAGTCTATTTTGACTCATGCACATGTACAGTTTTTAACCTTGATTATAAGTACTTCTGTACTTCTGCATATTATTCTCTACATTACATGAGTATCTAGATATATTTTAGTTAGTTATTGTAACTTTGGTTATTGTAGCTGTTTTTCCTCACTCAAATTCTATTTTTTTTCTTGCTCAGTCCAAGGGGTCGTTCAGGGTACATTTCACTACATGTTGCACTTGTATAACCATGTGATGAATAAAGTACCTTGTATCTTGTAAAATGGAGATTGTATTAAAATGTCGTACTCGTCGGTTAATATAAATGCGTGGTGGGGGCGTCCTTTGCAACAACACAAAAATATGAAGAGGAATCGGGTTCTGGGTAGCTGGCAGTTGCGGCATCTATGCAGCTGTGAGACGGAAACTTCCATTGTCTATTACTGTAAACATCACCACAGCTGCTCTTAGGGAGAAGGAGGTCAGCACTCAGTCCAAGGGGAGGGTGTCATTTAAGCAGTTTCACATTTTGATTCCTGCTAAAACTACAATTCCAGAAGTGTTTGGGACCATGGATGTGGGCGTCACAGTCAGAGCCTTTTAAAATGTGACCAGATGTTATGAAAGAGAGTTTCATCTCTTAGATCAGACTACATTTTATCTAAAGAGAAAGCCATAAGGAATTCATCATACCAAACGAGAATTCTAAGCTTTTATTGTTACCTTACAATGAGGTTCAGTGGACATCTACCCACAATTATGCTGCTCTTTTTAATTGAGTAGGCCAGGTTCCATAGCTGGGGGTACGAGATCAGGAAATGTTATCACAAACCAATAAACCTCATTTGATTCATCTGGCCTTGCCCTCATTATGTACTTTTATTACCCATGTCCAGCTCTTTTTCAGCCTGCTTCCATATAATTGTCACACAGGGATTCCCAGACAGGCAGCTCAGCAAAGCTCACGAAGGGATGTGCTGTGATGGTACTGTACCCCCAGCTCTCATAAAGGGACACTGAGAACCAAAAATGGAGCAAAGTCAGGAGCCGCACGTGTCGTGGGGAAGAATAATTGCCGCTCTTCCAGGAGCACGCCCCTAATTGGCCTTAGCAAAGCCCACAAAAGCAGAGGGGAGGAAACGCAGCTGGCTGATGCCGGCTGGCCAGTGGCCGGGGGTGGCCCAGGGAGGCCGGGGGAGGCCTAGGGAGATGGGGGATGGTCCAGGGAGGTGGGGGGAGGCCTAGGGAGACAGGGATGGTCCAGGGAGGCCGGGGAGGCCGTAGGATCAAAGCCGCCCCTGCCACATGAATATAATTTACCCTGTTCTTCATTTTTCCCTGGGAACAACAACGCATCATAACTGGCATAAACCTAATAATTAACTCATGAAATGTGGAGATCAGGTAAGATAGCAGCAAAAGAACGGCCAGCAAAAGACTTACCGTGAGTCCAAGGTATGACCGTGGACTGGGACAGCAGTCCACGCTTTTGCTCCCTCCTCGGGTACCTACAGACAGTGCACGCTTTTGCTCCCTCTTCGGGTACCTACAGGCAGTGCACGCTTTTGCTCCCTCCTCGGGTACCTACAGGCAGTGCACGCTTTTGCTCCCTCCTCGGGTACCTACAGGCAGTGCACGCTTTTGCTCCCTCCT
>JAODKF010000002.1:23405847-23417529 GCA_026779585.1 Mormyrus proboscirostris | reverse complement strand
AGCTTGTGTTCATTCTTAAAAGATCTGGTCATACTGAACTTTCTTAACAGTTGCCTTTCTGCAGAACAAAAATCTTTTCATAGATTCCAGAAGGATTTAATGTACCATATATTCTGCAATATACTATAGTAAATCTTCTAGCCCCTCTTATCATTAGTGTTAAGATTACAGTAAATATCCATCACCTATTGGGATGAACTTAAATATGATGGTCTTGAATAATTTGCAATGGACCCCTGAAATTTTTTCCAGATGTCCATCTTTTTTGTTAGATGAAATCCATATTTTCTGCAAAATAAATTTCACAAAATCTTTATTTTAATTGTTGATTTCCTTATCTGGAAAACAGTTTTATAACACAAAAGCAGGCTGATTTCCCAAGAACAGCTTCACACTGTCAAAAGAGAGCAGAAACCAAATGACTTCACCTGAAAAACAAAGATTTCCTGTCAGATCGGCAGTGTAATTGTACAACCAAGACAGCTTATCTCCTCCACACACTGTGTATGTGTCTCTAGGCTGTAACTAAAAAGTGTTCAATGATCTTCACTGTCTCCATATTCCCAAAACACAACTACCACCCTCAAAAAAAGCAACCTTAGGAAGATCTGAACGCAAGGAAAACAAACAGAAGCTGTGACATATGAAAGAACAGCTCTGAAAATTGATGGTCATGAGTTTGTTTACTAAAATCAACTCCCTCTCCCAATTGGTACTGTCCAGGAAAATAAATGATCCAGGAGCGCAAGCCCAGCATGGTGTCAAAGTTAACTTAGTGCAGGTGGGAGATGTTTTAAATTGTGTTTTCAAAGGTCATGCTCTCGCTTCTCACAACTCCGCCTGTCACCTCGCTTTTGTACACAGAACCCGAGCTATTGATCCGGCTCCACGAAACACGTCCTTCGGGCCGTCTGATGAAATCTCAGCATGTTAGCATGGAGAAGATAGACTTTGAAGCAAAGTTTATGCTGTGGGCTGGGGGGTAGATTTGGTGCTGGAGGAACATCACCTTCCTAGACAGGAACTTGTCTGTTTGCAGACAGCAGCCAAAAGTTCCTAGAGCTTTATCAAGCTGATTTTTTCCACGACCTTTCTTATAAACCAGGACCATGTCTTCAGGGTCCACGTGCACATTTACATGAATACCTTTCATTGCCGATTTGGTTTCTCAGGATTCTGGGCATGACATTTCCTACTCGACGTGAGGTATCCTCCTTTTCTTTCCCGCCGTTTTCAAAGATATGCTGTTCCACTGGTGAACATAAAAAGACATAAATGAGGCACATAATTTGAGTAAGGGCTATTTTCATAGTTTCCACTTTTCGTCCCTCTTGACCTTTCTGAAGTGTAACACTGACACCACGGAATTGGAGTTTACTCACTGTGATGTTTTGAGAGATCTGTTAAACAGGTAAATGCCAACTTTATTTGGCAAGCACCATCAATAAAGAACGTATTGATTTTAGCTCTTTGATTCCCGCTCTGTTCCTCCTGCTGAAATAAATTGGTGTTCAGGAGGCCATGCATCTATCATACATCAAGTCTAACTATGTTTGGAGATGAAAATGGTTACTGCTGCTGTGCTGAATTATAACAAAGTGTTTTTCAATCGCTCGGGATAAGTATGTGTGCTCGTATCTTATCCCAATCACGTGTTCCCAAAGCATATGTCATTTTGCTTTGTAAAAAAATTGCTTTGTAATAATGTCCTTAACACTCAAAATATTTAGTGATAAAATTCCAAATATGTCTAGAAAATAACATACAGATTTATTTATTCATTCGTATATATTGAAATCTATATATTAATTCACAAAAACATACAATATTTATGCAGTGCACCTTGAATGGTTTATAAATTGCCTGTATCAGACAATAGCAGAACCAGGAATCATAGCATGATTGGGTCAATCCCATAACAAGTCATTTGGTGAGAGAATCACAGTACAGAATCAATCATATCTTTTATCAGCTTTTAAATGATGCACGCATTTACTAAGAGCAAATGAACGAAGAAAAAGAAAAAAATCAATTTTCCCCTCAGTAGCACTTCTCCTCTGATTGATCTAACCACACACACACACACACACACCTGTCAGACAATCATTTTATTGCACTGTATCGCTGGATGGGTGTGCCCAGGACCACCCACCCCTAGCTGTGAAATTGCAGTGGGTACTACAGAAAGTGTTTAGAGATTCTTGCATATCATCTGCTCAAGTGTCATTAAATAAGTTTCCATTTGTCCTGTCTGACTTCCTTTTTTGCTTTCCAAAGTTAAGTTACTTGTCCTGCCTCTGAATCTTAGCTCGGTTTTATAAATTGCCTACTCGGCACTTTTTATGGTCTAGCTGGTCTTGCACAAACACTCTTGCACATTTTTGCCAGGAAACAATATCTGATCTCTTGCAGGATCGGCTGTCTCCCCAATATAAAGCAATGTGGTCATCAACAGTGTAGCGGCCAAAAAGTTATTACTGACCAGACAGAATCAGGACTCTCAAGTCTCATGCATGGGACCGTGAGACACACGCATTTATACCTGTTCACACGCTCACACTCCACACCTTACGCTGAGAAGTAAGGGATAACGCCCACCGAGGTGTCCCCTTATGTAGAATTAATGGGAGAGGCGCAGCCATACGGAGTAGAGTTTTCTGCCAAGTTCATAACTGTCTAGAGTTATACAGGGTTAATAGCCACCTACCAGCCAATCAGGAAATAGCATTTGTTGTTTCCAAGTAAATTCTAAAATAGGTTACATGTGATCCTGCTGCAAGCACGTTGCTACATGGATGCGCTCACAGATGGGGTGCAGACAAGGTGGAAGCGGCAGAGCAAGATCCGATGAATGCGGAAGACAGGGCTCTGAAGTGTCCTGCATTCACCATGAGACACACGTTTTGCCCATAATGTAATCTCACGCCAAGCTTTTAATGAAACTTGAGAGCCTTGCAGAATTCAGTGGTCTGTGTACCTTTTGTCAGACACCTTCATGTAATGATTCGATGCACATTGTGAACAATTAGTCAACTATGTGCTACCTTTAGCATGATGTACTGACTAAAAATGCAGGGTGACCAGAGGGTTCATATGTGTTACTGTAACACATTCCTCATTCCATTTCTGCTAAATACCTCCATTAAATATCATTATTTCAGTTTTGATCTGCCATGTACCTCATGTACCGCTTTATGCATGCTACCGCTTCAGAGATTTTAAAGGGAACAAATATTCTTTGACATTGTGGGGCCCATTTTTCAGGTTCCCTCAAAGAGCTGTGAATGCAATCAGAAAACTAACAAGGCCAAAAGTGTCGTATTTAGTTTGGTTACTCATGGTTAAGGTTAGGGTTGGGTAGGGGTTAAGGTTGCCATGTTGGAATAGAGTTTTCCCCTTGCAGCCATGAATTGCAGACAAGAAGTTACAGAACATGGTGGATGGAAGTTTTTTTTAGGTTAAGAGTGTCAGCAAAATATATTAGAATTTGATGTTTCACGGCTGTTGTTCCATGACAGCAATAGGGATCATGTGTCAGTGCCTGGTACAAAGAGGTTATTTTATCGTGATGTTTTTTTCTTCAAGCAGTCCAAATTATTATTTAAAGTTTTGTTGTCACTTCTCCGTGAGCACTCATAACCAAAATATTACATCATTCTGCTCTGATTCATAGCAGCGTTTCTGAGTTTCACGTATGGGACGATCAATAAATTGATTACAGTGTAGAAGAGAATTCAATCTGCAAAATAAAGCTTGTCTAATGAAGGACTGTTGTTGATGCTTAGAAAATGTGAGCGCACTCTGATTTTCTGTTTGTGCAGCACACTACACTGAGCTAATTTACAAAGTAATCTCTCTACAATCATACCACAGGTACCCTTGAATCCAAGAACTAAATGAACTGAATGGGAGAAAGACCCAACTTCAGGCAGCATCCCTGCTCATTTATTAATCAAGAGACTGATACTGCTTCAGCCTCAAAGGTAGGCAATTTTGTCCTTCTCCCGGCTCAATACTAATGAAAAATTTGTGTGCTTTACATACTCGTATATATACACACATACATATTGAAGCAGTGCATCATGAAACAAAACTCAACTATGCATTCCAGACCTAGACATTCACTGAAGTTAATTTGACTTGTGAGTATGCCTTCTTATCTCCTCAGCATATATTCATAGTATGCAGGATATACCATCCTAGAATGTACTTCCTTAGTATTTTAGGTATAATAGGTATTCCATAAGCAGCTGCAGAAAAGTTAAAAATACCTGCCAACACAGGTCAGGTCAGGCTGCAGAGTATGCACTGGTACAGCACGTTGCTATATCCACCACTGGGATCCCAATTGGCAACCTTCCAGGTTATTTAACACGCAGCCCAGTCCAACCCTCAAGAAACGGCGGTCTATCTGCTGCAGCTAGATATTAAGGCGTGCCCTTGGCCTGGTCCAGCCGCTTGGGTCTTGGGCAATGAGGATCCTGTGAGCCGGATCACCCTCAGGGAAACGCGCCACGTGGCCGTAGTGCCGTAACTGGCGCTCCCTCACAATGCAGGTCATGTGCCTCATTCGGGACTCCCTGAGTAACCGCTCATTCCACACAAAGTCAAACCAGCGGTACCCAAGGATTCTCCGAAGAGAAGAAATGCCAAAGGAGTCTAGTCTTCTTCTCAGGTCATTGGATAGCATCCATGTCTTGCAGCCATTCAACAAGACAAGGAGCACCAGGACACTAAAAACTTGGACCTTCCGCTTCTTGCAAAGATATCAGGAGAACCACATACGCCTTTCCAGTGACCTGTCTATTGACTTCATAGGAAGAGACACCAGAGATACGAATGTCGCAGATGAAGTAATTGAATCTCTCAACGCAGTCGACATTCTCTCCACAGACAGTCAGATTGCTAATGGTTTTGCCCAAGCAGTCATTAAAGGCCTGGATCTCGGTTTTTATCCTGGACACTCGCAAGCCCAGACACTCAGACTCATAGCTCAGTCTCTCAAGAGCCCCGTCTCCATTGACTCCAGGAAGATCACAGCATCATCGATAAAGTTAAGATCAGTAAATCTTTCTTTACAAACAGATGCCCCACAACCACTGGACCCCATGACCCTGCCCAACACCCAGGTCATGCAAATATTGAACAGAGGACATCAAGAACACACTGATGAAGACCAGAATCAAACTGGGAAGAATGCAGGAGTTTTGCCTCCACTCTGCACAACACTCACAGTACCAGTGTACAGGCCGACCATGACGTCCAGCGACTTCGGGGGGGGTCCCATAAAGTCTAAGGATGTGCCAGAGGGCAGCTCAATTTACTAAGTTAAGCACTTTAGGAATAGCATCAAGGGCTGCAAAGTACTTCTATCGATATTCTTATTTATGTTCTACAAGAATCCTCAGTGCCAAGATACAACTGACAGTAGACTTATTAGGCATAAAACCAGATCATATGCAAATAAACTTAAAGCCAATTAAATTAATATAAATTTGAGATATGATATCCCTCACTGGAGGTGGCTCAGTGCAAAGTGCTGCTGCTTCACACCTCCAGAATTGGAGATCTGAATATCTGCCGCTGCTCTGTATATGAGGGGTTTGCAGGTTTCCTCTGGGTAATTCTCATTTGCTCCTGCACTAGAAAGAAATGCACTTAAATTAACTGCTGTCTCTTTGTTATAGTTGTGCCTGCGTTGCTCCCTGCCTTTTTACCTACTTTGTGACCCCCTCATGGTCTGTTCGGTTTCTTGTGGTATTTCTGGGTTTTGATGAAGCCCCGTTTTGTGAGCCACAACCCGGATCGTTTTTCCTTCATCATACCTTCAGTAACACAAGCATTTTGTTTGGGGGAGACCCTCAAGCCAGGGGTGCCGCTAGAGATTTTGGGCCCCATATCATATGACTCAGTGGCCTTGGTTCATATGCTTGTGATCTGAAGGTTGTTGATCTGAGCCCCAGCCTTGGCCAAGTAGTCACATGTCCATGGGCCCGTGAGTAAGGCCCTTACCCTGCATCCATGAAGGTGCCTGCACTGTGTCCCCCAAGCTGGATCTCACCTCCATACGTGTCTCATGGAGAACATGATGGGGCAGACAAAGAGAAGTATTGCAATGTACCTGTACTTCTGCAAATGGAAATAAAAGAATAACTAATATTATTGGGCCCCCATATCAATCCAGTTTTGTTCCAGATCTTCAAGGAACACTGGAGTTGACCTAACTTTCCCCGTTTCTCAAGACTCCACCTGTGTTCTTCCGTCCAAGTGACCTTGACCAGGCTAACCGGTTATGACACTGAGGGATATTTATCATTGGTTGTCTCACACCAATTCTACAGCGGTTGCAAGAGTGTTGATGGGAAAGCACAACATAGCAGGGTTTGGGGCAAATAGGCCACATCTACAAGTTCCCCTTGTAAAAATCTATTGTTCAGTCGCTGTTAAAAATGGCAATGTTGACTTATCCAGTAGAAATATAAATGATATAGTATGAATTGGTTTTAGTATGCAGTAAGAACTCAGCCTTCGAATAGGTTGTTTTCTAATAGGTTTAGTTATGCAGTTGCTTTTTTTTTTTTTACTGGCAACCTACCAATCAGTGGTACAGCTTTCCAAGCTTCTGAGCCATTTGTGGTTGGAGTGAGGGGGGTAGATTGGGCACGCCTACCCACACATCACCGATTGGTCAGTTAACGGCATTCCGCCTTATTAAAGGATGTACGCTATAGCGTCCGGGAAGCTCAACCCTTATCCGGATTTGTACAGGTACGT
Source organism: Mormyrus proboscirostris (assembly GCA_026779585.1). Taxonomy (NCBI): domain Eukaryota; kingdom Metazoa; phylum Chordata; class Actinopteri; order Osteoglossiformes; family Mormyridae; genus Mormyrus; species Mormyrus proboscirostris. The sequence continues at coordinate 23,410,755 of JAODKF010000002.1, read as the reverse complement.
GCTACGTCACGCATTTGTACCTGATGCGCTCAGTTAACATCACTGTTTTAAAATGACTTTTAGTGGTTTCGGGACATCTGAACGGCTTAGGTGGCAGTAGTGCAGGTGCCCGGCACACAGCTCAGGTAAGTTTTAGACGTGGTCTTTCGCTGACAGGTGTCTCACTGTGAGTCAGTGTTCATATTGCCTAACTGAAATGAATGTTAGCGTTTAGTGGTGAATGCTGCTGCTTTAAAACATCTAAGTATGGGACCGTTATAACTGCAAGTGGGGCAGAGGTGGGTTAGTTTATTTATTTTTAGTTTTCAGCTGCCTCCTGGTATATTCAATATTGATGACAGCCTTGTATACTATTCAGGATAATTGATGAAAATCGTAATATTCTGCCAGTCCACTCCACCTGCTTATGCCAGTGCGCCATCCACTACTCGTACATCACATGAGCATCACCCCCCAGGGCATTAATGCATGCATTTGGCATGATTTAACACCTTGGCACAGTATCTATCCATTTTCCATAACTGTTTGTCCTATTTGGGGTCCTGGGGGGTCTGGAGCCTTTCCCAGAGGCTACGTTAGCGCAAGGCGGGGAACACCTCTGGTTGGGGTGCCAACCCATCACTCACACCTGGGGGAGGGAACCAGATTATCCGGACGAAACCCCATGATGACAGAGGGACATGCGACATGCAAACTCCACACACATGCATGGAGCCACGGTAGGGACATGAAACGAAGACCCGGAGGTGTGAAACAGCAGCGCTAACCACTGTGCCGGCCAGTTTTACAGTATGTGGAAACAAATTTAATATGGGCGTCTGGTTTATATAAGTTTAATTTACGATTTAAAAAGCTAGCAAAAAAATCAAACACTTTGCAGAAATTTGGCACCCAAGAAAAGATACTTTTTTCACATTTCCTCTAATGAATAAGTGCCTAATATACTTCCTGTAATTACCAATTAGTTTTCTGCACCTTTCCACAGAACAATTTCCCCTCACCTCAACTGTGAAAGCTGGTATAATCCTGGTTCTTTTTTCTGGTCTCACCACTGGTTTTCACTGTGATGCACATCGGGATGTGACCAGGATGTGGCAGAAGAGTCTGTCATTTGAAATACGGATGACAAGAGTTACAACCCCAGGTCTAGATCTGAGGAAAACTTGTCAGTAGGTTTACCTGATGTTGGGTGTACAAACATACCCAACCAACGCGGTTTTTACATTTTATTAGTGACCGACTGTGCAAAAAATGCTGGATAAAGCGACTAAGTGCAAGAATAAGGTGCATCTAGTTCTAAAGGGGGGGGGGGGGGAATGGGTGGTGCTAAAAAAAGGAAATGATCAAAAATCATCCTAATCCCTCCCCATCTCTAAACTAAGTTGCTACTAGCTAAGCTACCTAAACCCTGACAAATGTACAGATGTTGGCTTCCACCCCTAAACTGGTGTCTCTAGACAGGGAAGGGGCCTACATGAGGAAATGGTATGGTTCTAGGCAGCCTTATGCCTATACTGAATACGTGGTTGGAAATTGGATGGATGGATGGATGGATGGATTTACCTCATTAACCTTTCTTATTATGAGTTAGTCAGATTAAAGTTAACCAAAGAGTAAACTGACAAAATGCATGTTATTGAACCAACAAATAAATCTGAAAAATGAAATGATGTATTTATGTATGAATGAATGAATGAATGAATGAATGAATACATAAAAAATAGCAGCAGTGGTGCAGTGTGAGTCTATATGGATTCGATGTCTGTGCCTGTGTCAGGAAGGTCTTGGGTTCGAATACCCTGACCCAGTAGAGGATCATAACTAAATAAGTAGTCAATGTTGGTCCCTTGAGCAAGACCATTAACCCCAAAAACTAAAAAAATGAAATATCACATTCATAGTAAAAATTGTATGGATCAAACCCCACAACAACACTGGGAGAACATGCAAACTCCACACGCATGTAACCCAGGCGGAGACTCAAACCCGGGTCCCAGAGGTGTGAGGCAACAGTGCAACCAGGAACCACTGCACCACCATGTCGCCCCCCCTTTGTATGTCTCATTGGTTAAAAAATGAAACATGGAAAAAGTGTGTGTGTTGCCTACATTTCCAGGAGGGGGAGACAGAGTACAGCATTGGACATATCTGTCTCCTATTTTCTTTTCAGTGGCAGATATTACTCGTCAAAATAATTACATATTTCAATCATATTTCAATTACATATCATTCTCATTTCAACAGATTTTCATATTTATTTGCGTTTTTTCAACAAGATCGCATCCTAAGCACACCGTAAGGTTACTTGGTAAGCCTTGTCTGTGAATAAGGAAAGAGATGGAGTGCTGTGACAGATGACCTGCCCCCCACAATCCCACCACCTAAATAGAGCTGCATTGGGATGAGTTGGATCAATGAGTAAGAGCAGGGTAGTCAAGTTGTGCCCAGAACTTGTGGAAACTCCTTCAGGACTGTTGGAGAAGCATTCCAGGTGGCTACATCAGGAAGCCGGTTGAAAGAATGCCAAGAGTCTGCAATGCTGACATCAATGTCAAAGGGGGCTATTTTGAAGTCTGAAATTCAAGAAAATGTTGAGATGTTGAACACTTTTCTTGGTGGTTGCAGTATTTAATATGTATTACTTCATTGCCTTCAGGCATTTTACTGTAAGGTGAAAGACATATCTAAGAAAGAGACAAATGCATTAAAAGCATGTCTGTCCAAACTTTTGACTGGCACTGTACCTAACAATAAACCTCATTTTCTGAACTCTCTTTTCTTGTCAGTTACAAACACACAGCAAAAGGTTCCGTTGTAGCACGTTTACATTGTACATTTTACCTGTACACAGACAGGTAAAGTATCATGTTGTGTGCGGTGCTCCTGATGTGCACGTACACCTTGCCCAAGCACAACAGGATCATCTGAGGTAAAAAGAAGGACAAGTGAACTCGGAATGCAAACAGTTTATTCCTCACTGACAAGATAGGTGATTTGATGTATGATATAGGCAAGGAACCATGAAAAAGGTACTTTTATGACGCACTGGTTCCATATGATTTCACATACTGAAAACAAAATTTGTGTTCCCATTCTCTGTGTGCCATTTATTTGTTTGTATGTTTTCTTGTTTGTTTTAACACCAGTTTATAGGTTTACCGAAATTAATCCGACAAACGGCATGATGTTATGTGCTGCAAACATGTTCCTTCACATGTAGCGTGTAATGACATGCTGCTCACTGTGGCAATTTAAAGCACTTCTTCTCTGAACTGTCAAGACTTGAAAAACAAGCACATAAAGACTCAAAGGCCCTGCATCGTAAGGCTATTGGGAACAGAACAGTGTATTCCCATAGGGTATCAAGTATCACCCACCTGAGTCTGACTGAGTTGTTTTGAGCAGGTCTCATTTGAGATGCACTATGTCTAACACTTGCATTTTTTTAATGTGCTGCACATAAATTCATTTTGGCACTTTGAGTCTGAGGCAAAGCCAGACCTTAATGAATGGGGTGACGAGACTCGACACAATCATTTTACTGGGTGGAAATGGGGTAATATTTTTCCAACCGGGATGGGGTCCCCTTCAGTATATCTAGGATCAAGGTGGGCAGCTCTGGTTTACAGGATGAAATGCTTCATATTTCATCTTTATCTTTTGGTGAGGGGTGGCAACTGGGGTGGACCACATATTTACTTGGGGGGGGGGCACCCTTATATCCAGTTTTCCTGCCCAGGATGATTGGTTGGAAGGTAGGTGGATGTATATTCATTTTGAATTTAGAATATAATTTTAGAATTAATACAAGCAAACACTCCATCTCAATAAACAAAAGTCCTGAGGGGAACTGTGTTGTACAATAGTTAAATGATGGAATGTAACAGTGCACTGGTCCGCCTTTTGAATCAGCTCCTTGCATTCCTCGTTCCATATTCCCCACGCTAAGTTTGACATTGTTGGAGGACAAAACAAAAAAAAACAATGCTTTGTAATTGACATAAAGAACATTTAAAACGTTCATGCTTATCATAAAACGGCTAAACAGTAACATAACTTCTGTATTTTTCCATTAATAATGACAGTCCATTGCACTTTCTTTGTCAATGCATGCAATGCATGGTTTTCAGTGTTTGAAATTTTAGTGTAAAATTGAATCAGATCCAAAATGAGTCTGAATTCATAGCTGAGCGATCTGTTCAGTGTTCGATGTTCCCTCTCAGTTTTGTTTGGATGATTCTGACACAAGCTGTTCACTTCCACCATCCTTAGTTCTGATTCAAACAGCTTGGAAGTCATTTTGATGCATGATAAGTCATCGTGCAAACACACTCCTCTGCTAAGTGGGTGAATCGTTTATATAAGGGTCTTCTCAACCCCAGTCTGGACAAACAGCTGTATGAAATATTAATTGGTATTTAACTTTAAGGGACGAATGGAATGCAATCCAGTAAAGCACCATTAGAGACATATGAAAACCAGTTACATACAGACCTGCTTATTTGTAAACAATCTTTTATGATGAGGTAACTGAGTACAGTTTGTTCTAAATATGCAGAGCACATCTTGTAAATGGTTTACTTGTCTTACAATCAAAGTGCTATAAACACTTTTGCTTTAGTTACATTATGATGTGCTATTTCTAAAATGAATATGGTCAGGGGGCATATGCATTTTTAAATCCTTTAAAATAATCTACTTTTGCTATTTAATCAGGACCTAACATACTTCTGGACAAATAAAACTATTCTATTTACATCGCACCATAGGTGTTAGCTATGTCAAAGCTGTCTAATATTGCAAAAAGAGAACTGAATCTTCAGTGATCGTTGGAAAATATATGTCAGAAATGGCTTCTGAAGCATTGGACATTCAGATCTTTTACTCACTACATTCACTGTTTTGTTT
>JAODKF010000002.1:23382746-23396112 GCA_026779585.1 Mormyrus proboscirostris | reverse complement strand
TGTGTGTGTGTGTGTGTGTGTGTGTGTCTGAGTGAGAGTGCCCTGCGATTGGTTGGTGCCCCATCCCAGGTTGTTCCCTGCCTTGTGCCTGTAGTCTCCAGGATAGTCTCCAGACTCCCCTGTGATCATGAATAGAATTAGCAGTTATAGAAGACGGACGGGTAAATACTGGACACCTGTTTGTCACGGGAGTTGGTACGTTTATGGTTAGTTGAATTTGTGAGTTAGGTAAATTGCCTATTGTATGTGAGCGTGGTTGCTGTTATAGATTGGCATCCTGTGCCGTACATTTCCCGTGACTAGTTACAAGCAGCCTTGTATTAGATAAGTGTCTATAATGATGGATAATTAATATTACCATGATCTCTGAAAAACAATGAATTGTAGGCTCACACAAAATCATTAAAACCCAACAACACTGGCCAAGTTATACTGTATTTTTTTCGTTTTTTTTTTCAGTTTCAAAAAAGAACGCCTTTCAAAAATTACACAACATTCTTCCTGTTAGCCTGAGAAACTAAGGACCATTTTAAAGATTTCCGAAAATAGATTTCAGCAAAAGGTAAAGTGTTGTCATGTGCACATCTGGGCTCAACTGGGTTCACAGGAAAAAACAAGCATGTGGTTTATGAGCTGGGCGTAAATTACCACTGTGTGATTACAGCAAGGGAAGTGAAAGCAGGAGCGTTCCTAAAGTCTGTGTCCTGCTAAAGTTTAATGTGCATAAACAATGGATAAGAGCTTAGGGGAAGGGTTTGATGAGTGAATTTTTCAGTAAATTCCTGTATATTTCTTGCAAACTTGACCTTTTCTTACATGCATCCCCTTTATATTAAGTACAATGGCCTTTTAATGCCAGTATGCATCTTATTTATAACATAATAGGCAACAATATATTAAAAATCATTGCTAACAGCAGGTACTTGTAAAAGTGTGTCCCTAAAATGTCAGTCCAGTCCCGTAATATGCCCTACATTCATAAATTAACCCCAGTGTACTTAAATATAAATTTATTCTGTATTTATTTATATAAATAAATAAAGATATAAATTTATTTATTTATATCTGGCTGGTATAAATGTGCACGCAATAGTTCATGAAAAAACATTTTATCAAACATTATAATCATAGTAAGTACAAGTGGAAATGAGTTCAGTATGTGCAGGTCTGAAATTGTCAAAATGATTTTTAAATTATACCTTATGAAACAAACATGCAAGCATTTCCAGAGAACAGAGAACGGTCTATTCTCACTTCAGAGGCCACCTCAAATGTGACTAGAAGCACGTGGGGGGAAAAAAACAGTCAGCTGGAGCAGCCTCTTCTGAACTTAGGTGAAATCAAGCATTAACTGCAGACTGCTGTGTGAAAAACTTTAATAAAAAGGTTACAGCCAAGAAAAAATTCACAAGAATGATTTGTGCAATATTGGATATCTGTGGTACTTTTTGTCATTTACGCGCATACTTTCATTAAGATTTTTTATTTGAGAATCTATCTATATACAGGACATGCTAAACGGGACTAGACGTGAGAAATAGGATGGTGATATCAAGATTAATATTGCTTTATGTGGCTTAATACAACATAAAATGCAAATGTAGATGATTAAGATGCCGTGCGTAGTGAGACGCACAAAGGAAGAGCGTTACAATGTCAGTTTTACAAAACGTAAAAAATGTAATTGAGCCTGTAGTCATAAAAATGTACCTGGCATCGATTTTCACATTGTTTCACAGTGAGAAAACCTCAATAATTATTGTTTTTGAGGGAAAAAGAACAATTAGGAAAAGCACATATGGTTATTTAGCCCTAAGGTGTTGTTTTGCAGTGCCACAAAGTGGAAGATTAATGACTTTGTTGTGGTGTTTTGCCAGATATTTGCACCTTGTTCCTTATTCCAGTGGCGCCAAAGCAACAGACAGGCTGAGACAAACAAGTCATCGGCACGGCTTTACCTCCTCTTCACCTGGGTGTTGGCTATCAGTTGGCAGTATCACTTCCACGTACCGACTGCTTCTTATTGAGAGAGCAGCACTCGTGCTTTCGTTTGTTACTCGTCCACACTGTCTGCTCTCACATTACTGTCAGTGCAGTTATTACACATGTTCAGTCGAACAAACAAATAAAAACGTTTAGTCGTGCCATCAGTCCTGATGTCATGTCAAGTGCAAATTAAGTAATTTGCTGATGCTGTATTTTATTGTATGATGGTATTATGGGGATTATGGGTTTGATTGGGCCAAACTTTTTTTAAAAGCCTTGAATGCAGCTTTGGTATGATATTTAAAAAACTGCAAAATACCTTCATATTCAGAAAGCGGGAAGCTGTCTGCCTCATCTTTTGCATTAAAACAAACACGTGTCATTCAGGCCCCACAATGCTGTACTTGGTAAATAGCATCATGAGTGCTGGCCCACTGGCAGAAATAAAGTTTAGTGGGGGTCCAGCAACCCTGCAATTTTCCTGCCATGGGGAGGCTGGGGGTCAGAGGGAGGAAACAAATTTCAGGAGAGATTCAATGCAATTTTACGACCTGGCTCCATGTCTGGTCTGGAAAAAAACACATTTCGGGGGGCTTCAAAGCCATAATTTTATTACGTGGCTAAGTGCTTGATTGGCTGGTTGGACAGATATTTGTTAAGCGCTCTGTTATCATTGTAAGCATTTGAATTTAATGAGCATTTCAATTTCCGCCTGCAGCAGAACCTACTGTACAGTCATGCATGCTTCCTAATACCCATATCTTGATTCCAGTAAAATGGATTATTGTATAAGTCTCTTATTTATGGGGGGGTGGGGGATGAACCTGCGATTCAGCTAGGGGCAGATAAGTCCTGCATAACATTACCTAGGGCCACATCATTCTGCCAACTTTTCTTTTTCTAATGAGGGGTAATTAGTTTATTAGCAGATTGTTTTACAAAAGGCATACTTTTATAGCTTTTTATAGCTTATGTGTTATGTAACGTAACCTACAGCATTCTTTATCTGGGAAACTTATGTTAACTTAAAGTTGGCTCAATGACAGAACACAAGCCAGCACTTTTCTTATGGGAAATATTGGAAACCACAGAATCATTTCTCATTTTTATTGTTTAAGAGCATGTCATTAATTCTATGCCCTTTCTTCCCGACTGTATGTTTGCCTTATATTACCCATCTTAAATCCACTATTGTTTCTGCACTACAAAACCAAAGCTGAAAGAGTCTCTTTTTGCCGTTTTCTCTGAGCATAAAGGTTAGCCTAGCAAGCTTCCAGAATTAGTCCTGCAATAGTCCTGTATTAGGATCTCGACAGTGAGGCCCTGTTTTGGTTAGACATTCACAGCAATACGGTGTATGTCTGAATGCATTTTCTGCACTCGCCCATTCCCAACAGGACCCTCTATGACACAGGAAGTCAGTGTATGACTCAGGTGCACTTGTGGCAAATGGGCCAGCCGGAGTTTTCCAGTCGTACCCCCTGTATTGGGGAGTGGCTGCAAAGCGAGCATCATGCTTTGCCGTCAGCGGATGGAGCCCATCCACGGCTCTGACAGGGATCCTTCCTGTGCCCCTGCCTGCTCTGCCCAGGACGTGGGGCATTAATCTGGCCCACAGTTGGCTGTAACTGTCTGTTGCGGAGTCTGCCCAGGCCAGTGGGAATCAGGATTCTGCTTGCCAATAAAGGGAAACACACTACTGTACATTTTAGCAAGCAAATTACACACACCTGCATCCAAGAGCCATCAGAGTAAACCATCACCGGTAATACTTTATTTGAAGCTGCCATGTATAATGTTTTACAGTATACATCAGTAGGCCATAGAATTAATGCAGCATTAGAGCATCTTTGATTTTCAATCGTAGGGCATTATATTGTAGATTATAATACTTCATAAGCTCCAATGAAGCTGTCATCTATAATGTACTATAGATACTTTCATGATGCATTACAGTGGTCAATACAGACATTAACAAAGCTTTGTACTGCATTATGAAGGTATCTACAGTGCCTTATAGATTAAAGCTACTTACACCATTTATAATGCATGATAAACATGGCTATAATGTGTTATGAATAGCCATTTTTATAATGCTTTTTGAATACATTATTATATGTTAGGAATGTGTTCATATACATGTGATAGACATGGCATTTGAATTTTTTATGGTAACATTAAACTAATTCCAACGCAATTATACTTACTCCCATACTGAAATAATACAATTTTCACAATGACTCTTTAGCTGCCCTAGAGGAACCTAAATCCAGAAGACTGTCTTCAGATAAGCAAACTTTCTTCTATATCTGTTTTAGAAATGTCACATTGAAAAGCTCCCTACAACTTAGAGAGTGCGGCGCTGTTAGAGGAAGTGGAAGGGTGGGCTGTCAGATTGGGTTTCCTGTGAAAAGGAACAGCGGAATAAACTGCAGGTTCCGTTAGATTACTCTCTATGCGTGAATGGATTTTTGTCCTGGATCAAGTCATGTTGCCCATTTGTGTATTACATAATAAGCTGATGAAAACATATTTGCAAACTAGTTTAATACGTGATGGTTTCACAGGTAGGTTCCGTAATAAGAAATGAGTTACTAAGCCATTTTTATATTAATAACGTGCTAGTTGATCTGATCTTATTTATTCTAATATCTGTCTTTGACAGATCAACTTTTTGCCCTTAATATTTTCTGTGCCAGGTTCCTATATGCCAGTATATCATTGGAAATACTGGTTGTGGTTTATTGGGTCATTCACTCAGGCTTAGTCTCCCCTGCTTTCAACTGTGAGAAATCAATCCTTAAGCAGTGGCTCTACAATGCATCCTTACACTCAGTATTTCTGTATAAGCAGGGATGTAGTTAGAGAATCTAGAGAATCTTGGAATCATCTTAACTCCCCCTTCCCATGGCTATAAGTTTAATAATTAATAACTGGCTGATTAGGTCTAAACCGTCTCACGAGTAAAAGGCATGTTTACATTTTATGTTTGAATTAGGCCTACGTTAATATAGCGGTTCAACAAGGCAGCGTGGTGGATCGGTGGTTAGTTATGTTCAGCGCACAGTAATGAGTTTCAGATTTAATTTTTCACTTTCCTTTCAGGCACATTGTGTCTACTTGTATTATTGTAATCCCTTTGTTTGCCAGGGGAGTCACTGTTGTCCTTAAATTGCTAGTGACAGCAGGTGTTTCCCAACACAACTGAATTTGCGGTCAGTGCAGTAGCCGGCAGGAGGACAAACTGGTCTTGCCCCAAGGCTATACATAATCCAAATGTTTCTTCATGCAATAATAGTTATATTTGACCTCTCAAATACGTAATTACCCAATAAATGAGGTACATTTCAATGTCCCTCCACGGGTTGTGGTGCAGAGAACTAGATGAGGATAATACCTACCCCCAGCTCTATCTGTCCCCATTAACATCTAAACCGCACCCCCCCCATTCCTGCAAAAACTGTCCCTGTATGCCCCAAACTCTGCGTTCAACAACACACCAACAGTATAGTGTAAAATTAAGCATGCACATATTTGCTTTTAAATATCATAATTATTAAATTACTCACTTGGCATGGCAGCCAGGTGGTGTTGGGTTGAGAACAAATTATTTCAAATGACTTACAATTATTATAGCATATATAAGAATATGTATCTATGGAATTTGATTAGTGTTACTATATATTTTATTGCCATCCCCATGTTTCTACGGGAATATATTTTCCCCATTCCCATAGAGTCCTCTGTGCGGTGTATATAAATCAAAATGGTAATCTGATAAAGTACAAAACATGGATATGCTACTTATAGGAAGGGCAGATGTGAAAAGTAGCAAAGTGAATTTCTCAGAAAAAGAATGCGTCAGTCTTTACTTATCAAGGTTATGGACGTGTAAACAAGGCTGCATTATTTTTACCGAAGGTACTGTGAGAAAGTGGGTGTGGCCATTGGGGGAAGTATCAGGTGACCTGGGTTGTTTTTGACAATTGATTCCACCTGCCTCTCATATATGACAAACTGCACAAACCTAGTCTTTCTCGTCCCAGTAAACCTAACCAGATCCCAACTCCTGACTCCATTTATTGTGGTTCTCTGGCACAGACGCATGACCCTGAGTTTGTCTTCCTTGCTGACAAGTTTATTTAGTGTTCCCTCTGTATTGTGTATACTGTGACAGGCCAGGCCGAAAACTCCGCTCCCAAAAGCATTCCGTGCCATATCTTCATGTTTCTGCCAGCCATCTCATACTTTAAGGTTCTCACAGGTACATCACAATATCATGCCTATAAGGTCTCTGGCCTTATAAACTCTTTCAGACTGTATAGAAAAACAAATTCTTTGTCTGCGTGCCAGACAAATGAGTTATGTCGATTTTCTTGCTTTGCTGGAGAACAAGGTGATTCCTGGAAATGTGTGAAACCGATCACTGACTATGAATACTGCCAGCTTTCATATGGACCTGATAATATCACATATCATTGGATGAATAAGACTTCTTTGAGCGACAATTAAGGCTATTTTAAGATTACAAAACCTATGTGTATTTTCTTTAGTTTTCGGTGCTTATTATGGCAAAATTTGCAAATATCCCTCTTGATTCAGTTGCTCCTGTGTAACACAGCATTTTTTTCTTTTTTGGTGGTTTTTTTTTGCAACTCTTACATGAAATTGTTGTTGCTGTTGCCAGAGCAACCAGGCAAGGTGTGACAATGCAGATATCACAAAACACAAGCGCAAACGAAAATGATTAGGAGCCGACGGGCAGCACCATCATTCCTAGTATTACTCATATTTGTTAGATAAGAAACCACAATGGCAACAGTAACTATGGCTTTTCCACCATAACTACAATGGTTATACAAATTGTGCACTAAGTCACATGATAGCTAAAAGAGAAAAATGTGGAGCTCCCAATGCATGAAAGATGAAAGAGAAATCAAGGGTGAAAATATATCCTTTCCCATTTCCGATATTGAGGCTGTAAGCCAAGGGTTTTTTTCTTTTTTTTTTAAATGGTATGAATGGCAGTTACTGAAGGCCTGAAGGGTGTTCCTGAGTATGCACTCTTTGGGGGGGGGGGTGAGACACCAGTCATTTGCGAGCATAATTTAAATGATTGTAATGTGGTAGTTGAGGAAATGGAACAATAACCAAGAGCAAGAGCAATACTTAATTCACAGAAGAAGTAGAGGATGGATGCCCAATCACCCTGAGAGGATGCATGGATGGATGGATGGATGGATGGATGGATGGCCTGACTACTTATTCATATTGCTGGTAAATTAATACAATATTAATAGCAAATGACAGTAAAGATTTCAAATATTAGACAGAGTGAAGTAGTGAATTATATTGTGAAATCTTACATTAGCTTGCTAGTAAAGAGAATTGTCCTTTATGTTGTTGCTTTCCATTCAGCCTTCCAGGTATGTGTTTCTGTTGGTTACCGTGTGCCTCCCTCCTGCACCTCCAGACACCTGTGCTGAGCTCACGGGAATCACAGCTCTATGTGTCACAGCCTGAAGCGGCCGACAGCGCCGTGTCACAGTGTGCACTCGCTAAGGCTTCTCTATCACAATGTGTGCTTTAGCTTTGACATATTACTGAGAAAAAGGGTGGCTCCTAAATAGCTACAGGTGGATCATGACAAGTAATTACTGTGTGACCACAGTAATGATGGACTGTCTCTTACCATTCAAGTCAGCATCAGCAGAATTCAGTACACGCCTTAGCCTCTGGCCTGGCTAGACCTCTGTGTGCGCTAAAGCCACTCCGAAACCAGTTTGAACCAGTTAATGCTAAGACATCCCGTTAAATCTTATGACCAGGTCATTTTCCTCAAATTAAGCTACCATAGAGAGTTTGGCCTGCGATTTTTACCAAAATTTCCAAGTGCCCGTGTGATGAAGTACCTAAATTAGCACTTCTGGAACTAAACTCTGAGCTCTTTATTTAAAAAAAAAAAAAAGTACTTCCCAACAGAGTGTTAGATCGCGGGTATTCATAGCCTTGGTTCAACTGAGCTAGTATTGAGGAAATTTATAGCAGAGTCTTAAGCACTTATGTAAGTCGCTCTGGCTAAGGGCGTCTGCCAAATGCTGTAAATGTAAATGAAATAATATTTCGCTATCATTGCATAATCTGAACTGTGACATAAGATGATTTAACTTATTCATGGAGGAATTTGAAGAATGTGCCTATCCTTCTGACACACCTTTAATGGTTTCCCTTTAATAAAAAGCAGACTAAATCACAATGAGATCACTGCTAATGTTACAGAGCTGTGTATCAAGTAACACAATGTGAACTGGCCAACATGCAAATGCAACCCAATCAATTTCTACTATTTTTCTTCACTGGACTTTGTCTTTGCATGTATCAGACCTCTCACCATTTTGTGAGTCGTGTGTTTATTTCATTCATTCATTTGTTTGTTTGTTTATGCATTTGTTTGTTTGTTTGTTTGTTTATTTTTAAGCTATGTTCTGTATCGGTTATACATGCAAGACTGAGTAGGGCTGAAGGGTATTTTCATCACCCCCTCTCCTGCTACAGGATGTCGCAGACACTTTTATCCAAAGCATCATATAATTATAGACGGCTTGGGGTTAGCATACAGGGTCAAATTACATGCAATACCCATGGAGCACTTGGGGTCATGGGCCTTGCACAAGGGTTCAGCGGTGGTAGGATTACTCAGAGAACCTGAACCCACAACCGCCCAGAGATGGGCACAGATCCCCAATCGACTGAACACCGCCCCACCAACCTTCCAACGCACAACAGACTTGTCATTGTGGCATTGTGCCCAGGCTAACATTCACATATGTGGCTCATCAGCTTCAGGTGCTTCTCCAGAGGTCAGAAGGATCAAATCCTATGGTTGGCAGGGTGATCTCAGTGCTGGGCTCTTCTTCCCAGCCACTCCAGGGACTCGCTGCCCCTGCATTCGCAATTCTATGCTATTTTGGAGAAAAACATTTGCTAAATAAATAAAATGCATGTATGTATTGTCTCATAAAATTCCTGCTCCACAGACGTCAGCATTTTAATCACATCCTCTCACATCCAAGAAGCAACTGGATCTGAAAATTCTGGCAGGTTTTGAACATAATGACTAACAGTGTACTGATGACCCTATGTCCAAAATGGGATCAAGCCAGATCACCACCAAACAACAACAAAAGAGCAAATCAGGAGAGTGTAGCCATAATCCTGGTCTCTACTCAAGCAGCTGGGCCTTTGTGCTGCACATCAAATAAGAACTTGACATGGGTTCCACTAATCTCTGTTTTCATAAGAGGTGAGCCCCCTTTAGCCAAGGGATCATCACCTCTGGAAGATGCTGAAATGATAAGCAATCTGCTGCTGCAGTGTTTCCCAATGCAGTCCTCAAGGGCCCATAAACAGTCAACATTTTTGCTCCCTCCCAGCTCCCTAAATGTGGACTGTCAGGCAGGGAGCTCTGAGGGAGCAAAAACACGGACTGACTGTGGGTCCCTGAGGACCGGGTTGTGGAACACCATGCTACTGGAAGAGTACTGTGACCGTCATGCATTTTGTGCTTGTCAGGAACGTGTCTTTTTTTTCCCCCTCAAATGTAAGGTTTTGTAAGAACGAACCAAATCAGGCATGAGGAAGTTCAAAGATTCCCAATGTGTTTAGAGCCACCACAATAGCAACAGAGCATGATAGCCGAACTCAAAGGATTTCGTTTTAGTTATTTTCCCCTAAGGGCAATAAAAGGACATGTTGCCGAAAATTTAAGATAATTCACATAATCAAAGATTCAAAAATGATCTGTAATCAATATCAAGATTGGGCCTATCCAAGATCAGCATTAGATATCACTGATATGAATAATTCAGAAGAAAGTAAAGAACCACTCACTAAAATGATACTACAGAGTGTGTGTGTGTGTGTGTATTCATTACCACTAATTTGGCATTCAAATACAGTATATAAATATATCATTAAATCATTATGTGTCATTCTTCTTAATTAATGAATGGTAGACCTTTAGAGTCATTAAACCTTAACCCAGTTTTTAAAATTCTGAGTTGGTGAAAAGTCGTATTTAATTATATTTAACAAGAGAATAATAGCTATGTCATAATCCATTCTTCAGCATCCTAACTAATCCCAGATTACCAACTCAGAAAAACATTTGGCCCCACGTGAAGCTGAACAAATGGCTGCGAAAACGCAATCGAGGGCTGAGAAGGTCCCTCCCACAGTTGTCCAAATCAGTTCTGTCAACATGCACACCAACTTCTCTTTTTTTTGTAGTTTTCACAGGCTTCAGACTGGGCCTGTGCCAGTGACCGTACTCTGACCTTACATCTGGAGCAAGAGTCCAGCCAAAGATAACTGGAAGGGCTCTTCAGTCCCTCTGCTTTTTACCCTCCTGCAGGCCAAGCAGCATCGCCTCAGCCGGCAGCCAAATGGCCTCACTCTCTACTGCCGATGCCCGTCACACTCAGCCAAGAAGCCAAGGGCGACTGGCCCCCTTTTCCAGCACACATGTGGTGGCTTTGCCCCCCATGCCTTAACACAACCTAACCACAGTCACGTAATCCTGTCACCTTTAATGTCCCCTCTCCCTGCTCACAGTTTCTGGAACTAACCCATCTATTTTCCTATTAAAACATGAATACCTACTTAAAAATGTGAATGTACCTTTCCTTGCTTCTTCTTAGCAAACCCCAAATGCCTCCAAGCAACTAAATATCATTAGCTGTATATAGAGCACTGCATAACTGGCGAATTTGATCACTTTGGCCCAGTTGTTTGATTTTCATGCTGTTTGTTTTTATACATTGAATGAGATGCAAAGTGTACATGGGCAACATTTTATTGGTTTCTCAACGCTCTTAAAAACAGGGTCCCGTCCATTGTTTTACATTAGCAGAAATGTTGTAAGGAAAACAAGCAAAGCGAACACTGCAGCAGAAATTCTGGAGGAAACAGCAGTCCCATCAAGGGCGCATACTCACATGTGCAATCACCTACTCCGGGTAATTCAGGCTAACCATTCAACCTAAATGGATGTTTTTCACTTTAGCAGGAAATGAAAGTACCCACAGGAAGTCTTTATGGACATGGAGAGAACATGCAAAATCCACACACGAGGAACTCACAACTAAAATCTAAATGCTAAAATACTAAGATAATGTTACAATAAAGTTCATAATTATAAAGTACTTAAAGGGTTAATTACAATATGAACAGTAATAAAAATATATAACAATAATTTCTTTGTTACTCTGTAAGAACCATAGTAATTCAAACTGAATCAATGTTGTTATGCATTGAACATAGATTTTACTTGTAAATTTAGTTTCACACATTTGGCAGTGTTTAAGAATAGTGTTGATGATGTATATAGATCTATAGGATTTTATAGGTACATTACATCTGCCAAAGATATGAATGGAAAGAACGGGAAATCTGTTACCATCAAAGAGAAAAAAAGTTGGTCTGATGAAATACATAAAGGATCTGAGGTTGAACTGTTACTTTTTTCTTGATTAATTGGAATGGCTCTCGTGTTTGATGCCAGCGCCTTTCTCAAGAAAGCTATTTATCTTCACCACGGGTGCAATTACAAGAATACAGATCAAGTGACATTCAGTTCAGACTGTATGAGAAGTTGTTTTCTGGAATAGCCTCAACATTAGCAGTGAACCTATGCGGCAAGGTCACCGTTTGGACTGTAATTACTAATTACTGTCGTTAGACGTTTGTTTTATGAGCAGGGCTTGTCCTTGATAATATACTTAGCCTTTTTTTGGGACCGCCTGTGATGGACTGGCATCATTTCCAAGATGCCCGCAGAAACCAAATTAATATGTCTGTGTTTTAACCACTAAATCACACATTTGCACATTTGTATGAGACAAATGAGGTGCGAGTGAGACGTATAGTTAAGGATTAAACTCAGAAATATGACCTGATTTGCATTTATATGTATCCATCCCAGGGGCGCCGCTAGCAATTTTGGGCCCTATGACAAAATATGAGGTTGGGCCCCCCTACCAGTGTTATTATTAATAAAGCAGATCTCTGGGGGCCCCTAAAGGGCTTGGGCCCTTAGAATTGTCCCAACTTTCCCCCCCTTAGCGGCGCCCCTGATCCATCCATCCATCTTTAAAATTCTTATCCTGAGCATGGTAACATCAGACCAGGAGCATCTCCCAGGGAAGCAGAGGGCATGAAGCTGTGGTGCAGCCTGGTCAGGATGCCAGAGGACTCCACAGGCGATTCAGAGACTCCGAGTCATCTCACTGCCTGTCCTTGTACTGTAGCAGGGGGTCCAGGGGACCCAGAAGAAGCATAAACAACACAGGGAGACTGGCATGCACCACATACACATACCGCAGAGGCAGGATATAAACCCACAACGCTGGACATCAGAGGCAAGACTGTTACCCAGCTGAGCCAGCATGCCATGCAGAGCTTTGTGTTAAGTGTATTGTGCGTCAAGACATCACAGATGGGAAATGCGTCCTATTTCAAGCAGTAATAATTTTCCGTAATACTTATTCAGTCCTGCGTTACACGTTTTCCGATTAAGAAATAACTTTAGCATAAACTTCTCTGATGAGTAACACCACAGCCTAGAATCCCGAAAGGGTTTCTATCCTCTTCCGTTTCTCAGTGTGTCTGGGTTTGCTTTTTCCATTGAATGTAATTGCTTCATACTTCTTTGAACTAAATATAGCTGCCTGTTTCCCATATGCAGGTCAAGGCTAATTGGGTCCAGACTGTTATTCCGCAGTAAGATACGTCTGTGAACTTTTCAGTTTCTGACGTTATGATTTGGAAAGTTGCACACTAGTGAGGTGAATAAAAAAGGGCACCTAAATCACTCTGAACTTTACGTGCTTCATTAGTACTAATTTGTATGGAAAAGTCCTGTTGCTTCCCACTGCATCTTATAAGGTCAGAAGAGTGGAAACCTCATCCAGGGGTGCCGCCGAAACTTTTGGGCCCTAAACCCAGAACTATTTAGTTATGTTCCATAGTTTTTTAGTTTTCCTGTCACTCATCATCCTGGATTTCCCCCATTTTACAGCGCCCCTGACCTCATTAGTCTGACTGATTCATTAGTTTATTGATACTTCTTATCTGTAGTCAAGTCAGTTGAAGAGACCTCTTGGAAGCAATCGGTGCTCTTCTGGACTGGTTCCATGATCACTTTTCAAAACTGAAAATGAATAGGCCAGTGGAAAAATCACTCTGTGTTGGCAAAAACATAATTTATATGTATACGGTGATCTCCTGCTATATAGGCGTTCAGCTATCGCGCCCCAGCTATATCATGGATTTTTCCCCAATGTATTACAGTTTGCGTACCTTGCTTGTGGTCCGATTGTTG
>JAODKF010000002.1:23327640-23376489 GCA_026779585.1 Mormyrus proboscirostris | reverse complement strand
CCCCACTGAATGCCGAAAAACAACGAAAACAAAAGAATGACTGCGGATAAACAAAAAGATTCTGTTGAAGTCTGAGTAAGAAATTTGAATACAGGCAGTCTGTAGCAGGCTGAAGCCAAGGCTCACTTTCTTCCTTAAAGTAGGGAAAAATAAACATATGTGTATAAAGAGGGAAAATAAAAAGCACCTGATTCACCCTCCTGGCACAAACACCCCCCCGTGTCTTTTTCCAAAATCTCAGTTATTCCGTGGTGTCTGTTATATTGATCTTGTAAGCTCATACTGACATACATTATGACTTTAGTTGTTCCCAAGGTACCCATGGAGAATGTAACTGTCCTCTCATGACTGGTGAAGTGCATTTAGACCCAGATCCAATGACCTGTATCATCATCCTGCCCAATTAACACACCGAGCCCCTGTGCTACGGAATCCTCAGCTGACCTCCGCCTGACAAATACTGGAGCAGAAACGCAGACTATAGACATCATCATGATTCCATTTCTCTGTGACTGATTTAGCAGCACCCTCTCACAGAAGGCGTGCCCACATGTGCGGTAATTTGCTGCAGGAACCGTCCCCTGGCACGTCACTACCATATTGTGGGCTTTTCCCAAAAGTAAAGCATACAGCTGTCGCTGAGGCACCTTTATCCAAAGCGATATACATTCCCGAGAAAGCAGCTTCAGTCAGTCCCTGGTGAACAAGAGAATCGTGTTAGGGCCCAAGCGTGACCTTCCAGCCGCTAACAAAACGTTCCACACTGCTAAAGCCACAAACTCAACAAATAAGACTTTTTAATGGACCAATATATTGATGACTAACCAAATAATTCTTGTATTACATCATTCTTATAGAATGTTTATATTGTGCTTCACATGAAATAAGATGATGCTGTCTTTAGGCTTTTCATAAGGATTGGCAAAGGTATGCTTCTTTTATACTGGTTGCATATTGTACAAGTGGGTGGGACAGGTGGGGGCCTGAAACGGTTTGGGAAAGCAGGGCTGAGCTTGAGTCACCCTGCGAGATTCATTGTTGCTGCCAGAATGTAAACAAATGATGTGGTGTTTCCACTGAAGTAAGGAAGGCCTTTCACAGGAAACTCGTAAGGATAAAGCATAATATGTTTGCGTGCGTAAATGTGCCTTTCCTGCACAAAGAGAAAGCGCAAAAAAATTACTCAATGAAAGCTTGAAATAATGATAGTAGGTCATCAGTAAAAATGCCTAATTAAATGACTAAGTATTCTGTTAAAATAAGAAGTAGCAGGTCAGGTTAATGTTAAGGATCATATTATTGTACAGCCATAATTTTAAATGACAGAAGATATGTAATTGAACCACAATAGTACATGACACTATTGTTGCATCACAGGTGGGTAGAACAGATATGCAAAAAAATAAATGGAGGCATAGTGTGTGGGGAGAGACGCTATACTTTAAATGTCTTTAAAAAGTCAACTAAAACGCAAATTTCTTAAATTCAATCAATTTTTGTTGCTGTTGTTGGTCTTGTTGTTTTTGAGATGAGATCACTAATGACCTAAAGTCAGGTTTCCTTATTGTAAGGTACACTACTGGGAACCAAAACTCATCCATCCATTTTCTGTAACTGCCTGTCCGAATCAGGGGTTCCAGATTCTATCCCAGAGGCTACAGGTGCAGGGCAGGGAACAACCCAAGATGGGACATCAACTCATCGCAGGGCTCACTAAAACACTATTTCATGAAGTCCACTTTCTCTAAAATGTATCCCGTAGACTGAGTGAGTTTCGGAAATTTGCACTGGTCACTGCATTTCAGCCTGGTTCAGTCACAGACCGCACCTTTCATAGCCTTAAGCATGCCATCATTCCTGTTCATGGTGGGACCATTTTTACAAAGGCATTCAAGATGCTGCCACCAGGAGCTCCCTGCAGGTGACTCAATAGTTCCTCTCAGCTTTATCCAGCTGGTGACTGAAGAATGTAACCAGTCACTCCACTCCTCCTTGTACTGGGGAGAATGCTGCTCCTATCCCAGTGTTGCTGGCATCAGTGTCCAATAGAAATGAAGGTAAATGCAGCCTTCAGGCTAAGTGAAATTCCATAAGCCAGAACCACCCAGTCCCTTTGATCGTCAACTGGTGCAGGGGCCGACAATGTCAGCAAAGAGAAACCACCGTTAATAAAAAGTTTGTCCCAGGAGGCTCCTCTGTTCATTGACTAACTGTAGTGTTAGCAAATCCTAGACTGTGGGCTCCTTCCCCTGGCATGCATTCCAACACTGCCATCAATGGCATGTTCCAGGTACATTACTTTTTCAATGTTACTGGAGCTGAGGGCACTTGGAGGGGGTCCACATGAGGACTGGCCTACAGTATAGCTGTAAAAACTTTATGCAGGTTGTCCAGCATCTTATCAAATCCCAGAGGATGAACTAGTACTTAAGTAGATAATACATTAACAGAACCTGTTTCATAAAACACGGAAATGTTGTTGAGACATTGCACAATTCGAAGGACATCACAGAAAACTCCTACAACCCCTAAGCCAAGGTGAACGCTGTCTTCTTCTTCAAGTCAGTTGCCAGGGCCACCTGCCAGTACCCGCTGCAGCGATCCAACAAGCTTAAGCAGTTGGAGCCAGGCAAGGAGTCAAGGGCATTGTTGATCCACAGAAAGCAGTACAAGTCTGCTTGAGTTAAACTGACAATAGTTTATAAAAAATTTGCAGTTACCGTGAATAGCAGGAGCGATTCATGGGCTAGCCGGATTCCGATTACTGCCACCATCTCTCAGTCCTTATCTTTGACCACCTGCCTCTCTGCCTGTATTGTCAATCCGTGACATGGAAGTGGCACTGTAGAATCTCTGAAGGGCCCCTAAGAAAGTCTGCAGCAGCAGATCATCCTATTCCCACTTCGAGTCGATGGATGAACAATGGTATGGAGTTCAGCTACCAAGGTTCCAAAAGCATGCCCTTTCTCCTAACCTCTGTTCACTAAGACCTGGAACAGCTGTGTTAGATACAGTGCAGCCCAAACAACTGCTTAAGAGCCTGCCGCCTAGCCAGCAGTTGGTGACAGTCCTTTGGTCACATTTCAAGGCCAAGGCCTGAATTACCCTGCCCTTCAAGACTAAGGTCAGGTGTCTTCTTCTTCAAGTCATATTTTTTTCCAACCTCTGGGACTGGACTGCTGGCTTAGTCTTCTCCATTTGTTGCAGCAACTGTCCTGCTGAGCTAATTCCTTCCAGCCACCGCTGTCTCTTCCTAGTTCAGACTTCACCTTTTCCCTGCCAGTAGCTACTCATCTGCTAGCTTCTTCTTTATGCTGGCCTTTCTTCATCCCTGAGACTTCCTTCATCAAACTATTGATGCTGCTTTCTGAGGGTGATGTAGTGCAGTGGGATAGTCTGAGGGTGATGTAGTGCAGTGGGATAGTCTGAGGGCGATGTAGTGCAGTGGGATAGTGCACACTTTATGCTGGCAATGCACTAACTGGTACGCTGTATTGAGAAAAAAAGTTTATGCTAAATGAATTAATGTAATATAAATGTAAACCACAGGTATTTATGAGAGACAGGTGGTGAAATTAATCCAGACACAGGCATGGTGTGTGGAAGGACTTTTAATGTCCTTAAAAAGACAACAGAGGTTTCACACATCTGCCCTGTAACCTAGCTTTCTACTGATTGAGTGTGTCACTCCCTTCAGCATTCTTTCAGTCCTGCTCATGATGGGGCCATTTTCACATGGCACATGGGCAACTGGCCGCACAGAACGATGGGGTGAGGGATTGGTGTATACACACACTCTCTCCTATAAGTGCCATGAACTACATTATAGGTTGAAGTTCTAAAATTAGTTTATTATTTCCCTAGTAGGAGGGAAGGCTTATTTGTGACTCACTTTGTTAAAATGGATGACATAACTGTTACCAATGTAGAACTTACCCTTGTAGCCACTTTAACCGAATGCAGGCCACAGTCTGTATCGACGGTCCCCATCCAAAAAATAATATTGGATAATGAAGTTGAAATTTTGAGTCGGAAATATAACTTGTTTAGTTACACATGTGACTCATACACTCAATACGGCAACTGCTGATGCGATGACCTCACTTTAGGGTGTGAATGTAAATGTGTGGGCTGTCCGTTCGCCTTTTCCGGCCTCCTACGAAAGCCGAGGCCGCGAGCTGATTGGACCGGGACTGTCAGCGTATGATGACGGCACTCGAAAGGCCACAATCTGCAGGTGTGGCTAAGGCAACGGAAGCCACAGAGGGAAGAGAGAAAGAACACACTGTACTCCAAGTGCAGAAGCTGCACAGCCTATGAAACGGCAGGAGCTGTCTCTCGTGGGCAACTCAACAAAGAAGTGAAAGCAATGCTACTTACGAAAACAAATCCAGAATTTACCCTCTGCTTAATGCATTATAAATGCATCAAAATGCATGCTTAATGAAATAATGCAGAATCCCTTACGCTCATAAACTGCAAATAAATGCTTCTATAGCTTGAAAAAAAAAAAGTGAACGATGTTAATGCAAACTATTATATATATTATATATACAATATTCAAAAGCTGTACTCTTGGGAGGGGTGAACGCTATGGAAATTAATGCAAGTTACAGAATTATTTATGTAAACTAATATGTACTCAGAGTGCTACTAAGGGAATTTCTGCCAGACAGACAATGGGTAAGACAGACGGGGGGCAGGGCAGACTGGTGATCACACTAGCGACGTGCGTGCTTTTATTTATGTCCTGTACAGAGTGCTCACTGTTGACATAGACACACACCCGTTGCTATGGAGACACAATCACCACTCAGAAAGAGAGAACATTTCTTAACCGCAGCCGCTGATCAGAGGGAAATTCTCTGTCGCGTTGGCCTCGTTCCCGCGCCGCTGTACTCACAGCGTCTCTTAGAAACCAGAGCCATTCGGGCAGCCTGACCAGCACTGGGAATCGCCCCTTCTGTTTCCCTTTAAGTGTCCCCTAGGAACCTGTTAAGTCGGTTTTCCCAGTGTGGCTTTGTTATCCCAGACACTGTACATCCCACTGCCGCTCTGTCTGTGAGCAGCTTTTAATGAGGGCTGGCGAGGACTCCTGTGGAATGGTAACTGTGTCGCGTGGGGGTGGGGTACGCATGCCATGTTGTCATCTGAAACAGGAACCTTTAGAACTCCAGTTGCCAAAACAGCAGTTACCTAGTGGTGAGTTTCAACGAATAGGGCTGGGATGACTTGTCATTTCATTTTGTCTCTGCTGAAAACTGTTAGACAGAGGGGGGTCTGAATGATTGCTTAAACAGGCTAAAAAAAGATCTATATTCCAGATCTGCTTATGCAGTGGAAGGTTGCAACTTGGGTTCAGCAACTGGGTGGGGGACATGTACCTCTCAACTTTTTAGTTCTGCTTCATTCATCCCCTGGTAAACAGACCTTTCTATTTAATTTCCCCGCCCCCCTCGTCTCAAACTCTCTCCTATGCCACTGGATTGCAGTAGACTTAGATTTTTTTTCTGACTCAAGCTTAAAGTCACTGTCCACTGACATTATTGATACATATTTTTGATACAAGCCCAGTATTATCCGCTACTATTACTTTCATGTCAAAATTATAACAACTGGTAAAACTTTCAATGGGCAAGTGTAAATGTCGTCTGATACTAACTTAGGGTTTCAGGTGTTAAGGCTGTGTTGTTTTTATATAAACATGTCCTGTTGTGTAATTAACATAGGATCTGAAAACACATTATTTCAGCTGATGTAATAACCACTGAGTTGACAAGCCATGAAATAACTGCACTAACAAATGACAGTTCACAGTAGCACTTCACAGTATGATCAGCAAAAAGCCTGCCCTAGGACTTTAAAATGAGTGATAAGGATCGTCTTCTTGCTGCATGAAGTACATAAAATATATTCCCCAATCTACCTTCCATAATCTCTTTACCAGTAAAAGGTTGTGGTAAAACAACATGTATACTGCTATGGTTTTAAAAAAAAAAAGTATGTATAAGGTTTTTATTTTATAGCAAAAACCACAAGTTACTACAGGTTGCTGCCTACTGGAAGAACCTTGAATATATTCAAACTCAAAGTGTTGAAGTCCTTTTTAAGCAAGGGATTATGTTACATGTCGTTTACTGTTAGTGTTTACGTTTGCACCCCAAACAATAATACAAACAAAAACAGTATTTTTGAACTACTTATCTGTGTTTTTTGGCAAAAAGCCATTTCCTGCAGCTCATATTTTGAACTGACCTTTTGTCTGCACTGCCTTGCAAAGTCCACTGCCTTTAATCAGATGTTGTTTTCGATTAATTGGAAATGTGCGGTTTCACTTATACTCCCAAAGAACAGCAGCTTACAAAGTAAAGATAAGGCTCTTTACATGTTAGGCCCAGTTCGTTATGTTGTTAACCTTTAACAGAGCCCTGCTGACATTCCAGCGGGGAACCGAGTATGCACAAAAACAAGCTCTTTTCTGATCAAACCGCCCAAAACCGCTTCATACTGGAAGAAACACACACATAAGGCCAGGTGCATCCAGACTGGGAGAGACAGAAGGCATGAATAATTGTGAAGGCAATGTGTCCTGACAAAGCGGCTACAGAGTGGAGATTCAATTGCACTGAGTAGATTTGCAAATATGCATGTGATCTTTAAAATACTTTAAAAGTTGCAGCCTACAATGCTCTTTATTGGTACATCACTAACAGAATGAGGAGGCTTCCCTATAATAACTTTTGCTGAGTGATACATTTAGAGGAGTCTCCTCCAGTTCATTTTTCCAGCACACAAACCCACTGGCCCACTGGGAAATTGCGCAGTAAGCCAGGTGGTCAGTCTGCACCACTTCTACTGAAAAATATAAGACTTAAGAAGCCACAAGGCTTACATTCTGTATATAAGCTTGCATTGTTAAGGACTTTCCTCCAAAATTGTGTTTCACCCGACAGATATGGCCAGTTGGATCCACGGTAAAACGGTAAGGTATTGCTTCACCAATGTGATGTAAGTCTCCTAAAAAATTCATAATCTTAATGTGCGCACAGACATATAAGTACAGTGTGCAAAGAAATTCAAACAACTTGTTTAACTTCCAATGTGGCTTTTAGTCAAGTGACTGGCACAAGTAAAGTAATGAAGAAGTGGGCTAGTCAAAGAGTAAACAAATAAACAAAATGAATGTGTTGACCTTCTGCGATGGTGAAATGTGAATGACTTTAATAGCTGAACGCAAATAGGGTAGCAGCTGACCTTCAGCATGCATCCATCTAACATCTCAGGGGGCTGCTGGACTCATTAGCAGGTACTTGTCATTTATAAGGGTTTTTAACAGTGCGGTAAATAGAATTAACACTGTCTTGTGTCAGTGGAAGTTTGCATTAACTTGAATGGACAAATGCAAAAAGGCTTCCACCTGAAGATTGTTTGTATAAAGAATGCAGCATATGCAAGTGTAGTTATTTTAGTGCAATTTGTCTTCCTCTGCCCCTAAGCTATCAGCATCCTGGTACAAATCCTATTGTTTTCTGGAATCAGTGAGTCACCTTGGACTGGAAAACAGCAGGGAGAAGTGTTCTATTATTAACCCCCAGTATAATTAGACCATTCACAGTCACTGTTGTAAACAACGTATTTGAAATAAACGCACGACACAAACCTTACCATTGGATTACATCATACAGAATTCATTCTGGATGGGTTGCGCAGTCTGCACCATGTAAGTGGTCATTTTTAGAACAGTGTTGCCATGGAAAAACTCCTATTCAGTAGTAGGGCTTCACCTACATCTTGTAGGTGGGTGTTGCATCGCCCGACATGACGTCCTGATTGACGGCCTCATGGGAGTGAATTAAACGAGGAAGTTGTTTGTGAGAAGGTACACAGCCATGGAGGCAATTTCCACCCCCCACCTCAACCTCCCAACCCAAACAGAAAAAGAAAAAAAAAGCTTTGAAAGAAGAATCCAATTTTAGCTCATGGAGTGTAAGCAGGAAAAAAAATACTTTTTTTCTGGACAGGTCCCTGGAGAAAAGCAGAGGTAGCACTATTTTTTGTTACCTCAAATGGATTTTTTTTGGGTGAAAGACATATTGATATTTGAACTCCAGTCTGACAGCCACTGGTTTGAAAGGACCGATTCACCTCCTATTCCAACAAAATCCATAACGATCTTTAAATTGCCTTGATCTGTTTTTTTAACTGCCATAGAGTATGTAACACGATGAAAGAATCTGAGAAGCTTTTATTGCAGTATTACCTAAGCTGACAGGAATATGTTTTTATGTATATATTTTTTTTCATTTTAATCAAGTTGCTGCTTATTTTCCCACCGTCTTTAATATACTGAACAAGTACAAGTTATTTGTTTGTTGCTTTTGTCTGGAATAAACAGAAGCAGATTTCTAGTGTAATTGTACTGCTTCCTATATATAACAAAACTGGAATTTCTGAAGAATGTGTACAGTATAGTTTCTGCTACATAAATATGTAATAATGTATTATAATAATAATAATAATAACTTAGACATGGCTATAAATGAGACTGGTACTGCACTAACATAAAGCCCAAAAAGCACTGACCCTTTGTATGTCAGGTCTCATGTGGCTCGACTGGGAAATCTCCGTATATGGAATTCGTCAGCCCCTGAAGGTGGTGCAGCAACTAAATTAGTTTTCAAGGTATTGGAGTATGAGTTAGTATACCAGCTGACGTGGAAGAGCGCAAGCCTTTAGGTGGGACCTGGAGGGGGGAGGATGGTAACTCACTCCACACCTTCTCACCACTGGCAATGGACCAGAATAAACAGCGAGGCTTCACACGACAGTTTTTCCCAACCCGGTCCCCCAAACACGTTTTTGCTCCCTGCTCGACAGTCCATATTTTTACTCCTTACCCAGAGCTTGGAGAGAGCAAAAGCATGGACTGTCTGGGGGTCCTTGAGGACTGGGTTGCGAAACACTGTCACAGAAGCCTGTGCTGTTGGTTCACAATCGCTTCGCTTCACATTTCCACTGCAGGCTTTTTTCCTCCCTGGAAATATTTCAGTTGCCAACTACTTACGTTCCGCTAGTGGCTTTTTAATGCTGAGCTATCACCTTTCCGCTTATCTCATAGTTGGCCATAGTGCAGGTTTGCCTCTGTGCATGTACCATGTGATGGCCTGGCGTTCCATCCAGGTTGTCCCCGGTCTTCTGCCAGGTGCTTTCCAGAATACGCTTCAGGCTCACAGGAACCCGGCGCTGATGATGCAATTAATAAAAGATTCAAGCAAGAATGGATGAAGCAGCCATTTAAATAAATGCATGGAAAATGCAATATTACTACTGGATGAAAAAAAATCTGCCTAATTATATATAATTTGACTAGAGTGTGGAGTGGAGTGTGGATTTGTGTTTTAACCTAATTAAATTCCTAAAAAAGTCTTCAAAACCTAGCAATATGTGATGCTTGTATGTTTTTGTCGTCTGTATTTATGATTTTGTTTCTGTGCTCATACTGTCATTTTTGCCAGAGTCCTTTGTACAGGTACATAAATAAAACGTATTTATATAAAATAAAATATGGCTGATTTTATGCTGACACACTGTAGCAGATATGTGGGCTAGAAGCTCGACGGAGGCCTTTTCACGTGAACATCTTTCTCCTGCTTGTGTGGTGGTTTCATTCACATATAGAGCAATATAAGATTGGTTGCAAACATGTGTATCTACATTAACAGTTGGATTATGGTAGATTGACTGCTTGATTTCTCCTATTGATGATTAATCAAAAGGAGTTTTTTTCGGGAAGTGACGGTCCAAGTCGGGGATTGTGCTCACATTTTCCAGTTTACCAGAGGCGTAGTTTTAATGGTGCTACTGAGAAGTGTTTATTACTTAGTAATTGGCAGTATTATGCTATGAGACTGCACTCAAAGGTCACGATCAAGAGTTTTATTGTTCTCAACATTTCTAGTGCTGTTGTAAATTAAACAAGGAGAGCCATTGTCTACAGACCTTGGCTCAGATTCCTTATCATGGATGGAAATGGATGATTGGCGAATTTTCAAGGAAATTAAAATAGTAATTATAGAACTACTTGTATTCGCAAAAACAGCATAATGTTTGAATGAGGTTCAATGCTTTCATTCTACTTATATCAATAAAAGAACACAATTAGATTGTAGTTATTTTGTGTCATTGTTTTTTATGCTTTTGTTTCGGTTTTAAAAACCCTTTTCACATGGTTTCCAGAAAAAAATGCTTAGTGTTGGGATCAGGGTCAGTACTGGAACACAATGCTGCAACAGCTAGTTTCAAAATGCAAAGCACGTGACTAACCGAGTGAGTAATGATTTCTTCTAAGTCGGCAGTTTACAAAAGCAGGAAGTACGCTCTGGGATTCCCCTTGGCCAACCAGTATCTTTTGAAATTGGCCCATGACATCTGTAGTGATCCTGAAAACTAAAAGCACCTTTTTTTCATTGTCAGAAGTTATTTGCATTAAAGATGTGCTGGAAATCAGCTGCTATGCACAGACATACAGAACTTAAGGGTTGTTTCACTGGCAAAAGGCCGTCTTTAGGAAACATTTTTAATGACAGAATTACACATAAATTACTCTTGGCTTCCAGCTGAAGCATGCTTTTTGTATGGTGACATTATATAATAAGTGAAGTCTTGTCGATGCACCTGGGTGTAGAATTTATGAATTTATTTGTGCATATTGTGTACTGATATCCATCGTCCCCGACTTACAACCAATGCAATTTATGATAACTATTAAGTAAATGTTTATAAAAATTGATTTTGGGTAATTGTATGGTGGACAGTGCTACACCACTTAGTGTGGATTGCAGGTTGCAGAGTAGTTGCTGTGGGTAAGAATTATATTATGTAGAATATTATGTGCAAGCAGCCCAGTTTCAATCGCATCTCCCAGTCTCATTCTCACAACTAAAAGGACATGCGTTCATTTCGATGTGCGACCTGTCTGTCAGAATGGAACCCAGTTGCAAGTAGGGTTTGGGTATTAAGAAATTTTAAATTTTCAAGGAACCAAGCATTGTATAAGACGTTTGAATTACGAATTCACTTATCGAGTGCAAAATGTACATTTTCAATCAAATATGTAAGGGTTAGAATTAGAATTAGAATTAGTATTTGGTGATTATTGGTCATTGTCAACACACCACAGCAAAGCACACAGTGCGCAACAACGAAACCCATATGTGACTTTCGTGACATAGCAGGGCCCGGCTAATTCAGCGCCCGGGGAGCAGTGCTTGGGGAAGTTACCTTGGGTTAGCAAAGTAGCCTTAACAACAAACAGCTGGACAAGCATTTCCCAAGCTCACTATATCACAGTGACAGCACATTACATAGATGAGAGCAAAATGAGAGATAAAGTACTTAAAACAATAGCAGTTTTTAAAGCACAAACATGACCAATGGTAGCTAAAGAAAACTGTATTGTGTGCAGGAATTTGGCATCTTCAATGAAATAAATGTTGTTGATGTATATAATGCTGCTAATATAGATGTGACAATACAAAAGGCTACCGTTCATAAAACTTGGCTGCTTTGGCCACCCATTTAACCTTGGGACAGAAAGTATCTACCGAATGACATCACTGTTTTTGTTTTAATAAAATAAGGAAAAGACAAAACTGCTTCAAGTGACCTTTGTTGTAAAAGCTGAAGTTGACTAAGGGCCGTCTTCTTGTTATTGAAACATCTATCCATTTTCTGTAACAGCCTGTCCTGCTTGGGGTTGCAGGGGCTCTGGAGCCCATCCGGGAGGTTAGGAGCAGAAGGCAGCGAACGACCCAGAACGGGGCATCGACCCATTGTAAGGTAATACTCACACCTACAAACAATTTAATAACTCTAGTCAACCTCAGAATGTTTTTGGACTGTGGGGAGACCCGGGGAGAACTTTACACATGGCAGAAACTCTAATCGTGAACCCAGTGGTGCAAGGTAAGAGTGTTAATCATTGTACCACAATGCTGCCTCCATTCTTGACACATTATTGCCATATTTTTTTTACTATATTAAAATAAGAACTGAGAATCGATAAACGGAGTCTGAATCAGATTCGGAATTGATCAAATGTAAACGAAACCAAGCCCTAGTCGTAGGTCAGGGGCAGATTGTACACAAAACATACATATGTAACTACTAGTTTTTTAATCCTGCTTGTCTCTTACCTGCACCACGACCTCACAATGACTGCCTTCTCATACACTGATGTAATCTATCAGGCTAGACCATTCTGACTCATCTTGCTCTGTTTTGCTTCCAGGAACTTCATGCATGCTTTCTAATGGTAGCCTGATAAATGCCACCCTGCAGGGCAATTTATGGCCTTCCTGTGCATAAAATGATATCCTCAGTAGGCACCTGGGCCCAGCGGGAATTGTGTGTTGTGTTTTCCGTCTTGGATGCTATCGCATCCTGAAGGCTGCCCGTCTGCACACCTGCAGACAACATTCTAGCTAGTAAATATGCATTAGCTTTTGTCGGCCGTGCAGCTCCATGGACGTGTTTACTGGTGCAGGCACATCGTTTATTTATGCAGGTACAGTAAATGCTTTGGGTTGGGTTGGTTGTGCTTTCTAGTGAAAGCCAGGGGGTAGAAATGTTCCTTACAAGATTGAACATGTTCAGGAGAGGAGGGGGAAATCCAGTACACTGTCATTTGAACCAAAAATAGAAGACAAACACGACAATTAGGATTGCTTGTGAAGATAAAAGTGGAGGCCATTACTGATGCCCATCTGTGGTTTCTAATTACTGAAGAGTTACTGTTCTTTTATCTTATATGTGAAGAAGGTAGGTGGGTTTTTTTAGGACATCTTAGCAGAAAACTAGAGCTTGCATTTTAAGGGACCTTGAAGGGGAATCTGTCATTTAGAAAAGATCTATCTTACATATGACTATGCAAATTACTTGCTTTGTCTTGCACTTCTATCTATGTGTCTCCATGAGACTCACCTAAAACACAAGTGCAACCAAAAAGTGACGAAGGGAAAAGCAAGGATTTATATTACAACAAGACTGATAAAGACCATATTATGTTGATAAGGCCTATTATGTTGCATCTAATATGTGTGTGTGCTTTCATCTACCTTTCATAAGCCATCAGTCTGTCTTCTTATTGTCCATGGATCCAATGTTGACAAGCTATGGGAGATAATCAGGGAACAACCCAGGATGGGGCACCAACCCATTGCAGGACACACTCACACACCATTCACACTTGTGTGCAATTTGATAACCTTAAGTTGTTCTCGGACTGTGGAGGGAAACCAGAGTACCCAGAGGAAACCCAACAACACACGAGGAACATTTCCCCTACGCACATGGAGCCGGTGGCAGAGACTCAGAACCTAGTCCCAGAGGTGTGAGGCGACAGTCCTGACCTCTGCACCTCTGCATTTCCCAGCATCTGTAACCTTTCATCCCTGTTCCAGGACTTGCAAGGCAGGGTGACCCAGCACATAATGCCAGTCTAACACAGGACGCACAAACACACTCACAAAGCAACATTATGAGCAATTTAGAGACACTAAATTACATAACTACATACTCGTGCACTGTGGGACACCGGAAGACCCAAAGGAAAACCACTCGAACACAGGGAAAAGATGCAAACGTTATACACACTAAGTCACGGACAGGAAGCTTAGACACGGCTTTTCAATTATTTCATTGCATTCCTGAACGCCCTGTACAGCTAATACAGTTAATGACTTTGCCTGCAATATTAATAAACATAAAATTTGAAACAATATTAGATTATCCTGTAACAGTATTTGATAGGATTGTGTGAAGAACATTATATGTGCTTGTACTACTGTCCTGAGAATAAACACTTTTAGTGAACTAAGAGAAATAATAAATTTATTAATATATATATATATTTGCTAATATCTGGCATAGTAGTATGTGTAATAAAGTATTTCTTAGTGTATATGGTCCAGTCTTTTGCTGAAGAACAAAAAAACAAAACCTAGTGTATAGTCCAAAGCTCAGTGTATGGTCTGAAATGTAGCAAACAAATAAAGTTTAAAAATATCTTTCATGGTTATCCTTAAATCGCCTAGTAATTATTGCTTCACAGAAGCACTTCCGTTTCCCTCCAGACTCCATGGGGAATAATATGTTTACACCCTGAGTGAGAGGCTGAGCCCTGGTGCCCTGGTGCTCCCCCACCGATGCTGTCTGCCGTCTGTTCTGCATTCCTTTAGCATGTTCTCAGTGCAGTGTAGTGCAGCCGGCAGCCGGCAGCCGGCGATTCTGCGGCACGTCTGGCAGATCTCTTCCCGGGTTAATTTTAGATTCTGAATCAGCCGGGATGCCCCAGAGGAGGAGCACTTATAAATCGGAACTCAAATGACCTTTGCTGTGAGAATCCAGAATTCAGTCTCCAAGCATCACGGGGAATATAAACAAGCGTGACAACTTGGAAAATGAACACAGGCTATACTTGATTGGGCTAGAAAATGGAACAGCACGTACCATTGCACATGGGTTCTCGTCCTTTCAATAAATAAGATGCTAGAGTCTGGCCAACATTTACTGAAAAATATGGGCGAACCAAAACAGTGATTAAAGTATGTGTCTGAAAAAAAGAGCAATATTAATAAATCTATAAACATTTTTTGCTGTTTAAATGAAGGATGTTATTCAATTGAGTACACCATGAGGTGAAAATGTTTTGAGTTGTGCTTTTAAAATAAATGTCATGCAGTCACCCAATTCACAATATGAATTTTAAACACAAGGGAAAAAATAAAAATTAAAAAAGGGAGCTCTTGGGAAAAGAAATATTTTTGCAAAATAAACACTCAACATGTCCAAGACAAAAAGTAGCAAAATCCCACATATTAGCAAATTAGCTACTTAAATATGTAAGCACCCTGTTAAGGTGCTGCTGTAACCATCCAGACATTGCAAATTGATTTTCTTGATTACTCCACTAAAACCATTAAAGAACTAAAAATGTAAAACATGCAGTTATTTCTTTGTCCGAGTTATAATACCATTAAAATATCAAGAATTGGTGGAAAAACTGGTCCTAACCACTGTATCAACTACTTTTGTCTTAACTTTAGGAATTCATACACAAAACCATTTGTGTGCTTCACTTAAGCTATGTCTGTTGGTTCAAGGGGAATATATGCAGTCTTTATGTTTGATCCGTATATGTAATGTACTGTATGTGCATGACAAGCAAGGCAGTTCAGCAAGAGAGAGCTGGGCTGTAATGGGTTAATTCAGCTTGGCCTAGCCAAACTCTTGATATGAGGCAGTGACCAGACAGGAAGTGGACCTTATGAAAACAGTGTCTCTGTTAGACATCTGTAACGTCTGTCTATAACCTGCTGCCAAAGGCTTCAAAGACCTAACAACCTAAAAATAGTAAACTGCATAAATCCTGCATATTTATGCAAAGTAGTTTTACAACAATATTTCATTGTTTTCCACAATGAAATACTTTACTTATCCTCTGCAAAAATAGACTAATAGCTGAACAAAATAAAACACAGATAAACCATTGAGAGTTGTAGTGTGAAATAGACAAATGAAAAACATGTTAATGTTTCCTTGTGTTTCCTCAAGGAAATAATTTAGCTACAATCTTATTGCTTTAAATATAGTATTTGATAAACTTTTATAAGATATTATACCAGTTTTATAAAGTTTTTATACCTGCTTTTTTTCGGAATGCTATACAAATATCCTGCCTCAACTATGACTGGGTCTTGCTGTGTATTTGCGTAATTTGTTTCCATATTTTGATCTCCTTGGAGACAGTAGCTGAAGGCAAAATAAACATATGAGAAGCGACGGAAAACCTTAGCGAAACGAAACAGGAAAAATGACAGGACTTTGCTATATCAGTTAGTCAACAAACAACAACAAAAAAAAATGATTCATAGAAAAGATCTTTCGAATACACTTGGTTATATGGGCCTGGTCTTAGGTGCAGGTTGATGTATCTAAGTCAACGGAAGTGATGTAATTGCTGAACTTTTGCAATGCTAATGTATTGCACCAACTAGGGCTCCAAACACCCTTGCTGGAACATGCTGTGGGGATTTGAGGTTCCAAGCAACTGCAGAGGGCTGGTTTCATCCGAAGTTTAAAGCTTGACATGAACGGATATGTAGCTAAAACCGTGAACTCCCCCTGAGTATGAATGACATGCTTTCATTCGACGTACCAAAACGACAAAAAAGACAGCAGTCTTCAATACCTGAAATCACAAATGAGCCGCTAAGCAAAAAAGGCTGTCCAAGTGCAGTACAACTGTTTGCATAATTGTTCACGAGATATGCTATTTCTTCATTATTATCATTATCATTATCATTTATCAAAATTGAAGCCTGTTGGTATTTTTTCAGAGGATGCTTTTAAATTTGATCACAGGCCACAACATGTGTTTATTTGATACACTATTGAAGTGTTTAACATGGGCTGAGCTTAGTCTGAATGGAGATAAAAGATCTATGTTGACTGCATCGCTCACATTTTGATACCAGTTTCTGTTTGTAACTCCCCTTCCCAGCTGTTGATAAACAACCTACAGGGGGCTAAATATGCCTCCCATTGTCTTTTTTTTTTCAATTTTCATCAGATTG
Source organism: Mormyrus proboscirostris (assembly GCA_026779585.1). Taxonomy (NCBI): domain Eukaryota; kingdom Metazoa; phylum Chordata; class Actinopteri; order Osteoglossiformes; family Mormyridae; genus Mormyrus; species Mormyrus proboscirostris. Next base: position 23,359,855 of record JAODKF010000002.1, on the reverse strand, counting down.
ATACTTACTGAATTGTATATAATTATTATATATTATTGTTTGGTATATAAAAACATGGGTGGAACATTGCCTAGCACGATTACTTTAAACTGCTAGGAGCAGGGTTTGAGTCTCCACCATGACTCCGTGTGTGGAGTTTGCATGTTCTCCCCATGTTATCATGCGGTACCTCCTAGTGCTCTGGGTTCCACTCCGCAGCCCAAAAAACATGCTGACATCCTGGGTCGTTCCCTGCCATGAACCCATAGGCTCCAACCCCCTGCGACCCTAAATAGAACAAGCAGGCACAGAAAATGGATGGATATAAAAATATTTATTATTAAGCAGCATTATTTTTATTGTTGTTGTATGTGTGTCGTACATCGGTTAACCCAGACTGTAGCTGTATTCTAACTCATTTGGGTTTTGTTCCACATTAGTGAGGTCATCATTGTGACCTCGTTGTGATCATCTGTGCGACTACTGCATGGCAAATAACGTAAAGAGGATCAAGACAAAAGGGTGTTTCGTGTTAGGCCAAGACCAGCAGTCACGTGTAAAGGACTTGGTATGTGGTGTGTAGACAATGAGGTAACCATAATGCGCGAACCAGTAGAGTACAATGGGAAGCTGAGAGGTTTCAAATGGCTGGATTCTTTTAGCTTCACTCTTGGCAGATCCAGGGGCAAAGCCAATCACAATGGACTGTCTACAGGCACATAGATACGACATTCACTGTCCCCTATACAGCAACTCCATTGTGAAGGGAATAGTAATACTAAAAATGATTTGCTACAAATATGCATAGGCCTGCAATGCAGTACTGGAGAAGTGTTTGGAAGAGGATGTATAGTATATTTGGTGGTTTTTGACTGGTCAGCTTTGTCTCTTAATGCTACCTTAATGCAATTTTTGGAAGAATATTATGTAAACCTATTTTCACACGGCTTCCCAGAATCAAAACCAAATTATTATGGTTAAGTGGAGTAGCGTACAAAAACGTAGCCATCCTGCTAATATGCAGTAAAAGTATATTAACTTTTTCACACGCCTCGTTTTAATATATTATATTCAGCAACAAATGGTGTGTGATGGAATTTTTGGATTAAAATGTCACAATAGTACCAATAGTACAATAGTCACAATAGTAAACAAGATTTTTTGTGATTATTGGACAGTACTTAAAGATTAACAGGAATGAAGTAAAAGAAAAAAAAGCTATGTTTTTAACTGACATAGCAATACTTATTTTTTTTTTGTATTATACTTTGTTAAAAACAAACAATAGTACTATTGTAAATGCAGTGACAAAAGAAAACTTTAAAATTGCTCATTAAAAGAAATGGTTGCTGATTTAATTGTTCTTGGTAATTGTTCTTCATATATATTCTTTGGAAAGGCCGGCTGGCTTTTCTGTGGTTGTCGTTGGTTTAAAACTGAACCTTTCACTTCCCATATCAGTAGTACGCCCACCACAGACACTATAGAGGGATCCTGTTTTTCTCCAGATTTTTCAGCAGTTGCTTGCACATCCTCCTTTTGACAGCCTGACAGGAAGTCTAACGCGAATAATCTTGAGGTTTACTGTACGCGCCACAGTTTACTCTAATTCTTTAATGCTAGTTTAAAATGGAACTCTGTCAGCAAAGCTTGCAGGCTATAATACAGCCTCATGGAAGCTTATAAACAGAACACAAAGGCCCTGGAACAGAAAAAGAGGAAAAGCATTTTTCTCATGTCTTTGGATTTCATACCTTGTCTGCTAGACATAAGGCAGTGAAAAACAGCAGTGCAGTCGCAGAATAACAGCAGTGCAGTTCGCAGAATAACAGCAGTGCAGTCGCAGACATGGAACCTACATGGTGGGGGGGGGGGGTGTTTGGATAGAAGTAAACACAAAGGAATCTACCTGAGCTTGTAGCTGGGAACAGCTGGCCATTGATGTGCTGACTGATGGGATTAAGGGTGAAGTGTACCGCTCTGCACAACTTCTCTTATCCCCCCTCCAAACATTAATCCGACATTCCCTTCTTGAAATCACCCCACCCTCAAAAGTCGGGGATGTTGTCTCATGGGTTGCATCAGCAGTGGTGAGAGAGAAAACCAGCGTTGAAACTAACAGCTGTGTATGTGCTCCTATGCCCGAATGTTTGCCGTCTTTTCAGTCATCACTTATTTGCATAATCAGCTGGGAGCAGTTTACCCAGGAAAGGACTCTGCTTTTAAAAGAAAAAAAATGCTGAATAGCTCCATTTTCAAGCCACAAAAACATGTGCACTGAACCTGACTTGTACTTTCCTGCATGTCCCTAGAGGTGTATGCAGTGTTTACTCTCTTTTAATCATATGTTTTGCAGGATACATGGTGATAATCTCCTTGGTTCAGAAAAACAGCCTAATATTGACTAAAAAATTCTAGTACTCTGTGTTTGTTTTTAAGAATTGTGTTATATTTTGGACCTGATTCATAAATGGTACTTTTTTCATAATGAAAGCACCCTCTTACATAACACTCAGAATTCCAGATGTCTCTAATAAAACTATGGCTTTTTATTTTTGCCGTGAAGTCCAAATATAGAGCACTTAAGGTCTAGTATGAAATGTTTTTCCCATTTCAAGATCTTAAAGACCACAGAAGGTGTGTAATACATATTAGCTACATTCTTTTGGAAATCAAATCTTTCGCCTTGTAAAATTACAGTCATAAGCACTGATTTATTACAAGTGAAACATGTGACATACAAAGGATTAATGAATTATTCCAGTTGTTAAAGATCTGCAAGCATCCGTATTATAATAATAAGCACCCAATCAGCCTGTTAAAGCTATTTGTTGCATAAAGTAATTTTTTGGGGATTTTCAAATGATGCTTGACTCTGTGTGATATTCAGTTGAAATGACGTCCATTTAAATGTTCTCATTTATATAATTCAAGGATGCAAGTTAAACATTAAATAAAACATTACAAATGCCATTACTGTCATTCTTAGCTGTTCTAACATGTTTCACAGGTGCCTTCAGCACAATGTGTTACTTGTTTGGAAAATAACCACTCGCTTTGTCGCTTTATCTTCACCTATTACTATTATTATAGCATTTTCCAGTACATGTAGTATATAAAATAAGATGTCTAAAATATGAACTCGGTTTATTCTTAATATGTAATGCTTTTTAAAACCACACCTGCGGATATATATATATATATACATATTGATTTTGTCTTCTGATGTCTAAAGTACAGATATGTTTAAAAGCAGTAAGACAGAGGTGTTACTCTCATGGAGCCCTGATCTCTGTCCCCTTAAGTACTTTAGCACTGACTGGGTGTAGTTCACCTCAGGTCTCATGCTTCTTATCTGGGGCTAGTTGTCAGATATGCTGTGGCCGTGACCCTCATAGATATGTACATATGTTTATTTCAAGCTCATAAGTCTGTCCCATGTCTATTGATTGGGATCAATGTTCCTGTCCTGGGGTGAAGTGGAACAATAATCCATAACATTTTACATATTCACTATTATGCTTGCAAAGAAGTGTTTCATATATATTTTTGTTTCTCTGAATTTTACCTGCCTTGCTGCTGTATGCAGAGTAATAGCACAATGAAGAAGCAATTTCACGGCCAGTCCAAGTATCTGCAAATGAAACTGTAAATGAGAACCATTGTCCTAACAGCCCATAATTTAGTTTGTCACTGTTGTATTGCAGCACTCTTTGGCCGCCGCCCCCCCCCCCCCCCACCGTCGCTTCTTCTTTTCCTGCACCCTAAGGCTAATGTTACACTTCCCTTGCAGTCTTCATGCATATTTAATGAATGTCAGAAGGTCAACACTGCATCTTTCTAACGTGGACTTTCTGCCGTTCATTCTTATCAACGCGCTGTTGTCAGGCACCTGAGCAGCTGAAAAGTGGCCTGAACAGACAGTCTCTCAAACACTTCCACAGAAAACTGTAAAGTCTTCGGATTCACCTGCTCCCCCAACTCACAGACACGCCAAAATTCGTTCGCACGCTTAGCCGCCATCCCAGCATGCAACAGCTGCTCCACATTTTACACCCATGTGTCACTCAACATCCCTTCAGCTTCCCCTGGCATATAAGCCAATCCAAACAAAACTGTGGATTTTGCACCTTTCCTTGATTAGCACCATCGCAGTACCAAAAACAGCCCAAAAACACACAATCAATATTTAGAAAGGCAGCACCTGAGAGATTAGGCTCAGAACATTTGTGTTTACTGTGGATTTACACCAGTGATAGCAGCACTGTTTATTTTGTGCAGTAGTCACTGCATATCGTAGATGCTGAGCCCCAGGATTGAACTATCCACTAACGCTGCATGATTGAATCGTTTTAACAATTGACTGCTTCTGAAAATTAGCCTGAAGCTCCTACCATAGTTGTCATCCTGTTAGCCTAGATCTTTGCATTCCATTGACTGTGTTAACTGTAACGTTTGGTTGCAAGTGGAAAATTTTACATGAATTCTTCAACCTGCCCTGGTTACCTCATAAGGAAAGTTCAGGGTACAGTTTGTATTGACACTGCCTTAATTATCAGGTGCTAAGCTGTCGGCACTGTTCCAATGCATTTTAAACATGCCCCACCCTGTGAAACTAAATTTAGATCCCGCTGTCTTAAATAATTATAGACTTCAAAGATGACATTTCTATCTAAGGTGTGTAAGTAGCTGCCAAACAGCTGCCATCACTTATGATGATAGATAACCTGTTTGAAAGTTCTGTCAGGTGTTCTGGCTAATGCCTTCTTAATGTGATAAACGATCCTGGAAAATCTGGAAAAGGGACAGTGGTCATTAATAGTACTTCTGATTGGGTCTGGGTCTGTATTCCTGGCACCACACATGTTTGGTATATTGTGTTTTGAGAGATGATTCTCAATTTGTATTCCTCAGCATCCTCGTCGACAATTACCAGCTGTAGAGGTTCTCAGCAGGCATTTTTGGGGCTACTACTCCAAAATATGTGAATGCATGAATGAACGACTGAATGAATGAATGAATGAATGAATGAATGTTACATTTATATAGCGCTTTTCAAGACTCCCAAAGCATTTTACAGAACCAATGGGGAGCTACTTCAACCACTACAACCCACCTGGATGATACAACACCAGCCATTCTGCGCCAGTTCACTCACCACACAGTAGCTAAGGTGGTGAAGGGGCAGGGAAGGATTCACCAGTTAGATATGGGGGATGATTTGGAGGCCAGATTTGAAAGGACCGTAGTGGAAATTTTAGCCACTGGGCATCAGGCTACCACCCCATCTCTTTTCAAAGATGCCCAGTGATCTTTTATGACCTCAGAGAGTCTGGACCTCAGTTTTATGTCTCATCTGAACACGGTAAAGCACCATGTTCCTGTCACTGCACTGGAGCATTGGGATCCACACTGACCACAGGATCGACAACCCTACTGGCCACACCAACACATTTTCCATCTGTTTTGCGTCATTCTATTTTGTTGCTTGTTGTTTCCATACTGGCTGTTTAAATGTAGTTGACTAAGTAAGCCAGCTGTTCAGATGGACTCACAAATATGTTAAGGCCTCAGTACTTCAGCTTCCACTAAATACTGAGAAGGCCGTTCACAGGTGATGAAATGTCATCAGGACAGTCCAGTCCATTTTCAAGATAATGTTCCGGAACAAATTATTGTAATTATTTATATATTTTTCTTCGTCTAACTTCATCCTGTTTTTGGTACAAAATTCAGCTGTAAGCCTGCCTGTCCATTGATCCACGTTGATTTTTCCTAGAATTGGCTTCCAGTATCTTTGAGAACGAGTAATTATTTATAAGTTCATGTGTGGATTATCCGCAAAGCATATGTATTGTCCACAAAAGAGGAAAGCGAATATAGATTGCCTGACTTGTGTACCAGTTACGTTGGGGTAACTGACCATTTGTGCTCCCCAGGGAGAAATCAGCACACTAAGGAGCTGAGCAGTCTAGCTTTCAGAGTGAACAGAAGGAGTGTGCAGGCTCACCGAGGAGGCGTCTGTCTAGTGGGGACAGTATGTACGGCTCTAGCAGCGTCCTCCACATCCACTCACTCGCACCAGATGGCAGCTGCGACTCAATCCACAGACCCACTGTTTAAGCCACGCGTGTGTGTGTGCGGGGGTGTGGGGTTGCATATATCACATTTGTGGGACAACCTAAAACTTTTGGGGGAGTTTTTTTTTTTTTTACCTTTTTAACCTATGAATGCAATCAAAAGAGTAAAAATGCCAAGTCCTGTATTTTGGTTGTTTTTATATGGGTAAAGTTGGAGCTTGGTAAGCTTTAGAATTGTCATAATGGGGGTTTTTCCAATAGAAATGAATGGACGGTCCCCACAAAGATATGTATACAAACATGTGCGTGTGTGTGTGTGTGTGCATGGCAGTGATTTTTAACTGACAGAATCGCCTAAATCCATCCGCTGAACTATTGACTACTTTCAGGCACGCATTGTTTTCTTTAGAAATCAGGGTTGTGGTGTATTGTGCAGAATAGGACCTGGAATGAGCAGTTTAATTGTGTGGTTTGAGGGAATGCGTGTAACTTAGAGTACAGCCCTGGGTCCCCCTTGTTTTGTGGTTGGAAATTACTAGGGAGTCAAGATCATGGAAGGTCATGGGACTCTGGGTGAGATCAAAGATATCAGATATACAGCGATGGTGATTGAAAAGAGATCATTGCTTCTCGGGAGGAAACGTCGTACAAGGGTTCCAAAACAGTCCATTGTTTTCCGTTGTCATTAGACTGCAAAGCGTTTTATGGAATAATGCAAATTGTACTGGCAGACCGTCTAATATTGTACTTAGGTTATTTACAGTGGAAAATGTAATTGCAGTTTTTAAATACCAAACGACTTTCAGACTTTTCTGTTGCATTTAGAGAGCGGTGCAATACTGATATTTATGACTTTCAGAAAGGGTCATTTCACGTGTGTGCTGGATCTTACTGTCATACTGAGCAGTGATAAAGCATTTCTTCGAAAGACTATGTATAACCTTCAGGTATTTACTGTCTGAGATATACAAACAAAGTGTTTCTCATGCCTTGCATTGCATAATCCTGTGACTGAGATCCCAGGGACATGGCCGAGGGCTTGTATTCATCAACATGTACTTCCCTTCCAGTCAGGTAAAAATGCGCACCTGCATTGCAGTGTAAAGATCTAGGAATACAGTTGCCGCAGGGTACCGCCAGACTAACCCATGCGCCCACCTCGCAGTTCTGAGCCGCGTGACTGGTTGTTGCTATGGAAACAGGCCGTCTGCTCAGCTCCCTTGATGATTACGTAAGTTTCTCCAGTTGCACCCAACAGTCTCTTTTCTTCTCTCAGCAGCAGTGCAAGGTTGATGGTCTAAGACAACAGACTGATGTAGGAGGAGTTTGTGAGTAAACAAAACTGGGCATGTACACAAAAGTCATTTGAGGAATGATGTTTATCATTTTCCACAATTATTCGGATGATCTAGTCATGTGCGTACTTGTAAGCCTTTAGCTATTAATCTTACAAAACAAACACCAAAACAATTTTCTTGATTAGCCTCCATTAGCGCATGGTAACAATTTTAATGGCTCAATGCTTGCAAATTTTCCTGTTTGCAGGGAAAAACTCATTGTGCATTGGCTGCTGCACGCAAGCCTGGACAGTCAGGGAGTGTCCACACAAGCAGATGAGTTAATTATTGTTGCATTATTACCCTTTCAGTAATTTCTCAGAACATTCCTAAGATAAGAACGCCCAGAAGTGATGTCTGGAATTTGATCATAGCAATGTTCAACAGCACTAACTAATTTTTTATCCTAAAGAGAATAATATTTCACACAGGCAGTCTGCATCTTGTAAAGGGTGAATTTTAAGAGATTTCTATAAGAGATTTTAGTAAATATGAATGTGGTCTTACTTCATTTGCACTTATCTGCCTGGTATCTCCATTCGTTTTTCATACCCTATAATATTTTCTGCTATTGTTTTTCACTCTGTCTTTATTCTGTATGGAGCATTCTTCCCCTTCTTAGACTTCAAAATATTTATTTCAGTACATTTCTGAAACTTTAAAGGTCGACGTCCATGTGTATCTATAAGTACAGGTTAGGCCACTGCAGTGAATAACACTATTTGTGCTCAGCAAGTGGGCATTCACTCTGCTCTTGGGCTCGAATCAGTGTAGTCCTTCCTTCAGATCTAATATTTTTGCTAAAACCTCTAACCCAAAGTGACTTCTGTTAACAGATAACCACTCGGCCTGTTACCCAGTAACACTGTTCTGCTGCAACTGCCGTGTCGGTCTTTTAACAACTATGATGCTGCTTCCACTCTTGATACCACCGTTATATATGATCGACAGAATACAATGGTTCCCACAGTCTCATGTTGTGGCAGAAATGGTGGAGATGCTGCGATCAGTCAGGTCCCTTTCAATATCCATGCCCTGCGCACAACCAATTTGCGGCCATGTATGCCGCTAGCTGACTTACACTGAGAACAAGTCTATGTGAGAGCTGCTATTTGGGGAGGAAGTTGGGTTGTTTGCGTGGCTTCTGGGAGCACACACTGTAAAGAGGAATGCTAGCAGTTCACATGGCAATGGATACAAATTAATGGGAAGATGGTGATGAAAATTTCCTTGTAAGGTACATGTTTAATTCCTCCAGTGTAGGGCACTGGGTCGTGAAATTTGTTTAAATAATTTAATTCTGACTAAATGTAATCAGTGTGGAACAGAATAACCATATACATGTAGCTCTTCTACTACCTGGCCCCAATAATACTAGCATCTGCACTGCAGTTCAGTTAGTCTGAGCAAACTGATAGCAAAGCCCAGTATGGATTTTTGTCTAGGTTTCGGATAATAAACCTCTAGGTTTTTCACCTCCATTCTTTCTGTTCTAAACCAACCACATGCACCTTGATTTATTCATGTTTTTTAATCATCCATGTTAGGGATGAGTCTTTGTGATTAGTGCGACCGGGTTCACAGGATTCATGCACCACACAGCAAAGCTCTGACCTTTTGGGACCTTTATGTGGGACAGATTTCTGCAGTTTCAAGGTTTGATACGAGTGCAGATTTTACTTAACTGCCCTTAGGTTTTTTTGTTTATTGTACTTTTATAATAGCTAATTACTGCATTTATTGCCTTTTTTTAACCTTCTAAAGTCAGCAGTGCTGAATGTGACTATAACAGGACTGTACATATAATGCTCTTTAGAAATCTCTCAGGTTAATGTTGTATATGAAATGCTGATCAACAAGATACTTTTATTTAAGACAAGAGTAACAGAATTGTGTTTAACATTAGGAAGAGTAAAAGCTCAATAATCTAAAGCTCATTCACATCACTTACACAGAATGAAATATTTATTATTAATATTAATCGATACTTTATTGATCCTCATGGGTAAATTCTCTTCACACCTCCCTCAACTCGCTCTCTGTAGGTGAGAGAAAGCTGGCTGTGAAGGGCAGCCACCCATAAGAGCTTCCTGGGTCCTGGGGGTTAAGGGCCTTGCTCAAGGACCCAGAGACATGCCACACACAGAAGCTTGGCCGATTCTACAGTCTTTTCTTACGTTTTTACTTCTGCTTTTGCACTGCACATGTTTCAACACATTTTCCCCAAGATTTTCAATTATTACAGAGGTTGCCCTGCAGCGGTGTTCAGGTTGAATATTTCGTGGAATTGTGTGTGTGGTTTTTTTCCAGGAACGAACGTCAGACTTTCAGTCCGGGCCACACCTTTAAAAGATGACTTTGTGGGATCGTGTTGCAGTAGTTAATACTAAACTGCCTTTTAGCCAGAGGTGCTGACACAAATTAAAAAGACAGGTTTCTTCTAATTATTTGGAATTACGTTACCAAATAATCTAACAAGTCATATAAAAACAGTAGAGATGTTTGTTTCTTGGCCAGCCCGTTGTCATAAAATGTCTTCATGGGGGATTACAGTTTTGTCTCAAACTGGCTAAATTAATCAAATGTGTTTATTTTGTTTGGCATATTTCCCATGCACTGCTGCACAAACATTTTAGCAGCAAACTTTTTCAAAAGGTCTGTAGGGTCAATGAGTTTGTGGCAGCCTCAGCTACCAACAAGGTATTGCTCACGTTAGAAGCACCTGGCATGCAGGAGGCTGACGTCACAGAACCACTGGAGCCTTCAACTCCCATCTACGTTGTTTACATAATTAAGTTAAAGAATATTTAATTCCTGAACCCTTATCACTTTCCAGTGGACAGCTAGTGCAAACTAGTCACACTTGACCAAGTAAAGTGTCGTTGACACAGTATTAGGGAGTTTAAAAGTCAAAAGTTTCTGGATCACACAGCTATTGCCAGTTGTAAAATATGCTCAGACAACCTGTTTAGCCTACTCACAAATACTTTCAGTACTTTGCTGTATCAGCTTTATGATGCCATTTTTAAGTATTATGTGGTGAATTGCGCTTTATCCCACCATGTGCAATTCCGACGGGCTGAAGAACGAGTTCGCTTCTCTGCAGTCTTCACTTATAATTGCAGGCATCAAGGAGATGTCAAAATCGGTGTTGTTGCTCCCCCAGAAATTCAACCAAGTCCTTCGCAATAAATGTTGTTTGTCTCCTTGAGTTGGCTTTTTTCCCTCCATCTGCTGTCAGTCAGCTCCAAGAGGGCAAAATTTCAGAGTTGCATAACATTGAGTAAACAAACAGCAGTAGCATATAATTTTGGCTACACATTGCTAGAGGGCGGTAGAATATCTTCACACGCATGGAGATCATTAGGGGGGATCACGGAAAGGTTTGCTGAGCAAATCGTGTCTGCACTACAAACACACTTGTACAATCCGCTTGAGACCTAAAGGGCAGTCTGGACACTGGGGCCTTCCTAGCGGTGCTACAGGGCACAGAGTTTACAAAACTGTGCCTTCAGACCCTCAGGGCTGTCTACTGCACTGCCAACCTGGCAAGCCGTTCAGTCTCCTATGAACATTCCGTCCTGACTTTAAACTCATCTTAAAATGGCCCCGGTTTACAGACTCGTATGACATGGCATGCAGGGCCACTGAACTGACTACATCGTTATCCTCAACCATCACTTAAATGATGAGGCTTCCGTCATACCAGTCATTCTGCTACAATTACTATGTCCTTGGCAAAGGTTATAATTACACTACAGTAGGAGGTATGTTGCATGTTGCTAGGATATAGTGTTTCAGCATTAAAGTTGAACGTAATTGAACTAAACTATGAACATTGTTCTCATATAAATTAGAGTGGCATCATTTTTATTATTGTACCTGTAACCCTATAGGTTGAATAGCAGTAAAGACTAGCCCTGTAACTAAACTGCTAGCTCAGAGGGGCCGTCCATCCATCTTATACACTGCTTGTTTAGTGCATGGTCAAGGCAAGCCTGTGTACTGACCCAGGTAGCATAGCCAAGGCGAGCAACCTAGATGTGAAATGAGCCCATTGTAGGGTGTACAATCTCACAGACCGTGGTTGTGTTTCTGGCCTGCAGGAGGAAACTGGGCTACATGGAGGACACCTATGCAAACATGAGGAGGTGTTATGCGACCCTGAAGTCTTTGAGGTGCGAGGCCAAAACCCCCACCCAGTGAGTCACTGGTTATGATGTTGCCCCAGTAAAATGACCATCTGTGCAAATGAGTAGAAAGGAATTCTTTGAATTAAAAAGCATAACAAAAAACTCTATAAGAGATTCATGAACACTGGTTGGAATATAGAGTATATTGCGTCCCCTCCCAAAGTGTGAACAGTGACCTTCTCATGTAGCACTTCAACTTTGCTCACACCTGGAACCCAATAAGTGACCCAGGGTGACAGACGGCTTACGAGACAACGGTAGGAATATTCTTGGCAGTCCGACAGCGGGCTTGCTAGCCCAGAGGGCATCTGCTTGAGCTGCACATTGCAGAACTGAAGTGACCCAGCCGCTGAACCTGGCATGAATAATTAAGTCTATCATTTCTGTGTAACATTCTTTGTGGAAACCCATTTTAATAATCAGATCAGTAATTATTATCACTGGGTCTGTTCTTAATGTGCCTGGTGTGTTTAGGAAGAGAATGTGTCTTATTTTAGTATGGGCTGCCAGGGGCATCGGGGTGGGGCATGGAACCCCTGGCAGATTCAGGAGACACAGCACTTGACAGGGGCTTTTGAATAAAATTATACCTAAAATTGGGTGGGGGTCATAACGTGACATTTTGTCAGGGGGCCCAGAAATTCTACCTACAGCCATTGGGTTACAAAAGAAGTAGTCTTATTCATGCCAGTTAACATGTGTCTGTCCAAAAACACGCCACTCTCAATGATTTCACATCTCACTTAATTTACTTAACGTCTGTTAAGTTGGGACTGATACATAAAAATAGCTAGGATTAGGTTTGTGTATGATGTGATGTCAAATGAGCTTGACAAGCAGACAGCCCAGATGATTCCTAATGTCAGTCAACAGGCAGACAGTCAAACAAGTGAGTTTTCATTGGGAGTATTTAGCACCGGGGTGGAGAAGGTTAATGAATCATCGGACCTTCAGAATTCCGTAACCGACACACACGAGACAAGTTTCATCCCAGTTCCACCATCTATAAACAGCAAAGTCATGCGTTGCTGCTGAGCCCCAAACACACATCAAACCCTCAGTCAGCATGAAAGGCAGTATAATATCTGAAAAAGGCCTGCATGCGCAAATAATCGCTGGCGTGAACCTGCTTGGACACATTCGTGTTTCATTCTGAAAGTATTTCCTTTGAACAAGCTTGTGCATTTTTTAATATTACGCTACAGAGCTGGAAGGTCATAGTTGGAATGGCCATCAAAATGTGTCACTTGTTATAAACCTAGATAAACATAGAGTCACTAGCAGTTTCTGAATGGTCAGTGAAAATGCCATTTCAACATTTCAAAAGACCACGTTATTAAGCACTTGCAAATAAGGGCTTTTTTTGTATGGCTTCAACATGAACATAAGCATTCCTGTTAGTTAGACGTGAGAATGCTCGAGCACAAGTATTCTTCATCTCTGGAAAATACTTCCAATTCAATCCTTGTCCTTCATGCAGTGTTTTGTTTATGCTAGTTAACATTTATGAAATATGTGAGCCACCTTGAACGGAGCCATGCTGGAAATTAGCAACTTAACAAAATTTGCACATCATAATAAGACATTTTTCATATAAATCTCTCAATTATTAAATTTCATTCATTATAAAAGGAGCAAAGAGTGGTCCAAGAGCAATGGTTTTGTGAAAATGATTAGTATTCTTTTGTAATGCACACTCACAGCACAAACTGCTGAGAGTCTACAAAAAATGTAAAAGATATTCATTTTTTTGTTTTGGAATAGGATTATGAAAAAAATTCCACTGGCCTCAGGCATGCTGTTCGGTCATGAATCACCATCCGCATAATAACGGGCTGCACCTCTTTCGCAGGTAAAGGACACTGAACATAATGGTTGCAAAAAAGTAAGCACCTGATCTTTAAATTGTTTAACCCTATATACCAGCGTTTCCCAATCAGGTCCTCCACAAGCCATAGACAGTCTAATTTTTTGCTCCCTCCCAGCTCCCGCAAAAATGTGGACAGTCTGTAGGCCCCGAGGACCAGGTTGGGAATCACTGCTATATACTAAATACAAGAATCATGAACCTTCACCTCAAATGAATGTTCTGTGTACTGTTTCACTTGATTTACAGTACGGTACATGTCAAACAATAGTAAACCTACAGAAATAGTCTATAGAAGGAGTCTTTGGTAGAAGCTTAATTCTGTAAATACTTACTTCAGAAATAATAATTTAAAAATGCATTACTTTCATTAGATATTTGATCTGATATCCCCCTCCCTTAGAACAGGTTTGACACAAAGACAGGCGTTTCCTGTGCATAGGAAATGTATGATTGAAATTATGTAACGGTAAGTGAAACCATTCACATAATTATATGTTTTAAAATGGTATGTTAAAAACTAACAATAAATTAATCATATTTTTGGGCTGGGTTTGCAGGTTTTCACCAACGTTTATGATAATTTCAGACTGTATCTGTATAGTACTCAAATAGTAAGCAAGGTTTGCTTCTTTTTAGACTGAAAATTGACCTAAGATTTTATTTCCATAAAAGTCTTTTTTTTTACTTTTGCCTTTTTTAACTTTAGTCTTGGGTTTATATATCACGGCTGGAAGTGAAATGGATGCACAGGGCATCTGAAATAATATTCTCTGAACTGCACTGCAACTCTGAAATAATAATCTCGATGGACTGTATTTCTAACAGCATTCTGAAATATTTTATTGTAATCCAAAAATAAAATCTTTTCTGATAGGGTAGCCTAGTCTATAAAATGATCTTCAGGGTTGCCCCAACCACAATTTTGTTAGGAAAATGAGCATTTAAAACCCTCGCTGACGTCCACACCCAGCAACAAGAATGTAAACAACCCATTCCCAAACACCTTACGGAAAACATTTTTACCCAGCCGAATGGAAACAGTGCGCTCCCAGAAAGCTGGGCCTCCCTCAGTGTGTGCCTAAGGCCTCCTCTCTCAAACTCAGGCTGCCGAATAAAGCTCTTCAGCAGCTAAGGTGGTCCCTCGGAAATCACTGAGCCCCGAAGCCGTTCGTGTACACTGCCTCCTTGTCTATATGTGTATGTAAACGCCATGAATATCGAGGTCTTAAATCCTCCCTCTACATTAAGCAATTAAGTAACAGAATGAAAAGAACCCAAAAAAGGCTGCCACGAAGACTGGAGTCTATCCGCCTATCCTCGCCTCTGTTACTTATGAAAAGCTGAGGCTGAGATGGTGGTGCAGTGGGTAAGAGAGGGGCTGATTTCCCTTGGAGGTAAAGTGTTCCCGGGATGGAAGACTCATAAATATCATGCCATACACGTGAAAAAGAAAAGTTCTCAGCACAGAGAAGGCATACAGAGAGGCTAAACGTCACAGGAAATGGTCTGTTTTTAGCTCTTTTAACACCGATGCTTTGTAATGTTTGCATCAGTCTTTGTATCAGTGTTAGCCTTGATTATATTGCTTTTCTGGAATGTTTCCACACTTCTTTCAGAAGTTTTTGGTTGCAATGAGGAACGTTCAGGATCACCTTAGAGATACCCCTCTTTGTCCTCTTAACCTTGATCTGGTAAAACAAACAACACAGGCAGCTACTTCCCTGCCCTCCTTCAGAAGGCCATCATTGTGTAGAGATCTTCAATTCCTTCTTTCAGACAGCGGCTTCCTGTGCTTCAGACATTGGAGAGAACCTGGAGGGAATGGAGGAATGGCTGGATAAGGAGTGTTTTTAAAGATTTATGCTTCAGGGATTTGGAAGTAAATGTCATTTAGAGCCAGGGGAGAAGGATTTCGCTTTGTTGAATCCTCATGATTATGATTATAAGAACAAACATCTGAGTCTTTTTTCCTGTTTTGTTTATTGTGTTATTAGTCATCATTTTATACAGTAAATACTAGTAGAAGTTATGTTAATATTTAATAAATATTAAGATAAGTGTGTGTTTAATTGTGTGTAATATGTGCATTATTGTGTATATTATTATACCCCCTCAACTGTCCATAAAAGTACATGAGAGTATTTCTTAAGTTATGCAATCTTGCAGGAGTACTGACAGCTGTGGTAAATGCCCTCTGATTTAATCAGAGGTTGTATTAACTGACGCTTGACTATCAATAGTCATGATCAAGGTAGACTAAAGGCATTAGATGAAAACGATATGAACCACAACGCTTTTGATCAATGGACTGAGAGGTGATATGAAAGTCCACGATGAGCTCAAAAGCCAGGTGATTAATTATTGACGACTGAATCAGTAAACAGAGTCCGTTAAAACCTGACAAAAGCAAGTTAACTGCTTAGTAAATAAGGCCATAGGCTGCTCATTCTTACATTTTACATAGTCTTTAGTTATATTTACTTAAATTTAGATTAATTATGCCATGTACATTTTTACCCATTTATGTATGTATGTTAGATATTCCTTTGTAAAATGCAAATTGTTTTAGTTTTTATCACCTTGATAAAAAGTACAAGAGCATCTTCTTTCTAATGAACCTGTTATGAAGGAGAAAGTCTTTCCACTGATACTGGTATGAAAAAGCACATTGTACCAATGTACCAAGTACCTGTTCCTAAAATGTTCACCTTCCACTGCACTGCACGGCCCCGTGGGGAAGGAGCACTGCTTACCCGAAATCTGCACTGCAACTGCTTTTAATAGTTCTGCTTTCATTGCATCCTGTTTTTCATCTGCTCCTGGTGACTCGGTGCTCGAGCGTCAGTGCCTCGATGCTATTTGTTTAACACCGCACCAATGCTGACACGGTAGTAAACAGAAATGGCAGCACTCTATGCTTTGAATTCCCAAAGTTTCCAAGCGTGTTGCACAAGATGAACTTCAGACGCATCGTATCCTCAAAATCTGAGTGGACTAGAATAGAGATGTGTAAGTATCGAGGGTGAATGTGTGTGTGTTTTATTATTTTGTGCCTTTACCTCAACACTATAACCCTAACCCCTCTCTTCCTAAATATATTCCTTGTATTTATGTTATTTTGAACATTTTCCACTTATAAAGTTAAAATAACATAACTTTCAAATATATATGTGCTTGAGGTGTATTTCCAAACATTGAAAAATAAATACCTCAATGTTTCATCATATTCTTCCTGGTCTATCAGTTATTTGGTGTGAGGATAAATAGTCTTCCAGTATTCACTGCTAACATGACTTGCTTTAGTGTTAAAGGTTCCATATCGGTGAGGTAGGGTGCAAGCACAATATAATTTTCAACCTAATAGTGTAATCTGGGTATACTAGTGTCATACTCTATTGTGAGAGTAAGACTTTCTTTGCATGTATTATAATTAGTATTAATGCATGCAGGCTGATTGTGTTTAAGCAAACCTTATATGTGAAGGCTAGTTAAGTCAGATGACGTGCTAAGCCTGTGAAAAATTAATACTTCTATTTAAAATAGTATTACTCCCATTTATGCTGCCTAAAAATGGTTCCCTCTCTAAGAATTTCAGCAGTGGAAGCCTATTTCCTTTTAAATGGGATAAAACTCTCATTAGGAAATAAGAAGTCAGTACAGATCTCTCCTGGCTCCAAGGCCTCTCTGGGTGAAACCTCCAGCAGAAAAGAAAAGGCTGACAAAGCACCACTCAGCAGCAGTTCAGGATGCCCATGTTAATTTTGTCTGGCGCGGGATTAACGGTCTTGGACAAACTCCCAGACAGGGCTGAAGTCTTGAAGTGGTGCCGTCATTTCTCGCAGAAGCAAACGTTCCCGGGCAGATTGAGTAATGATTTCTTGCTCATAGTTCCCAGCAAATTCTCCCCTAATAATGTGCTGAGCGATTGGTCATTCCTGTGGGGATGGTTTGAGGAATTACAGGTGGCTGCAGCCTTTCTGAACCCGACACTTTGCCTAGCTGGATGCGCTTAAGTTGTGGCAGATTTTGCAGTATGAGCTGAAGGCTACATCTCATAGCTGCATTCTCTGCTTTCTCTGACCTGGAAAGACAGCAACACTGAACAAATATTCACAATACTTGCAGCTGAGATCTGCAAATAATTACAGTCTGAACAATAGGGAAAATACTTTTTCCTCCTCGTACTCCAGTTTCCTTAAATAGTGCAAAGGAATATGGTTAAAGAGAATCAGTGTCTGAATTGTCCTAACTGCATGTACATGTGTGTTAAGGAAAATGCAAATTATTCCAGTTGAACATTCCATTAATTGTTGCTAACTCGACATCAAACTGAACAAAGCACTTTCATGTTCACACAATGTCAAATATACACAATGTCTGTTTTCAGCAGATGCTGTCTTCATGGGGACATTTATGTCATCCCATCCCTAAAAAAAGTACAAAGTTTAAACACGCACACAGGAAAGGCTTGCAGGTGTTGGGTGTGTTTAAGATGAAATTGGTTTGCCCACACACGTCACTAAAGTCATTATAGTTATCCAGCTTGATCTGAGAATTATAACGTGACATTGTCTCCAAATTTTCCCAGCTGTCACTGATGCAAAGAGTGCGTCAAGGAGGAAGAGCACACAGGAACTGACCATCTACACTTTCTTAGTGTTAAGATGCATTTGCCAAATGTCCCACCCTCTGGTGCCCCTGGCTGACCTCCTCCTCTGTGCGCATTAATTGAATCATGGGGCAAAGAGTAAATGCAGACCCCAGTCTGCAAAACCAGGCGTCCGGTACAGGTGTTTCCTGTCCTGTTGAGGAAAGTCCCCCAGGAATTCTCCGGCACAGAACTCATGTTCAGAAGGGAAAGCTAAAGAAAGGGCTCAAAAGAAGGGAGAGAAAAAGGGAAAAGCAATATTACTTTCACACTGACCAGCAAAACATTTCTCTGGAAATAGGAACCCAACTACACATCAAAGTGCTCAAGAAAGACCCTGAAAATCAGTCTGTTCCTTAACATGCTCTGTAAAGAGATAGAAGCCATTATGAAAGATCAGACCCCGAACATACAGCCTGACAGGTTTGTACAGTACTGCTGGGTCATGGAAGCTAACTCAATATACCTTGGAAAAGGAATATATCCCACTTACTGTAAGAACATGGGCAATTATCTAATATTCCGAAGCAGGGTCAGGTGACATGCAAAAAAGAGCCAGCAGAGTATAAGCCCATTATTAATGCGTTCTGGACTGGCAAAAAGATAAAACTGAATGACTCATATTGTTTTACCATTAAGCAAGATGCATAGCCTGAATAATAAATACAATACGTATAAAGTCCCGTGATACAAAAGTTTCTTCTCAGCAACTACATTATCTACTTCCCAGCTACTAATTTTTTCTAGGAACGTTTACAATTTATGGAAACGTTCAAAGTGTCCAGTTTACCTGACCTTCCCAGAACATTATTCCACGACTAATATTACAAATAAGAATAATAATGCAGTCACTTTATACCTGAAAGGTCATGGGTTCGAGGAGATATGGTCTATACACATACAGTATGGGGCTTTTATAAAACAATATAGCTTTATTATAAAACCAGAACTCTTTTTCAGCATAATTTACGATTAAAAGATGTTCAGGTAATAATGTTACTATGCTAACATTGACAGCACCTTAATTAAAATGTAGAAATTGCGCTTTATTGACATTACAGTGAAAACATTCTCTGCCAACTTTGGGAACAGCTTTAAATAACATTAACTAATGTCCTGGGAATGTTCCCTGTTAGCTGGGTTAGGGGTAAATGGGTCAATTGACAATAAGAAAGTAAAGAGGTAATTTCCAAATTAAAATTGGTTTAATCATAATTGGGTACATATCATGTTCTCCTCCACAAAAAGGCTTCCACTTTTACTCGGTCTACACTCAGGAAATGTGCAAATCTGAAGCTCTGCCACTCTGGAAACCAGCGCCGCCTTTGAGGTGAACAAACAAGGTCACAAATGCTTGCAAAGCCCACTTTCTCACAGAAAAAATATGTAGAAATGTCTATTAAGGACTGTGTAACTAAGAAGAAAAATGCCATTTTGAAATCCATTTTCCATGAGTGTTTCTTCATAGTCTTTCTTTGCTGTATGAAACATCAAATTGCAGAAGTTACACTGTGTTATTTCAGCTGAAACCTGGAGGTTAAACAATTTCCTGATGTTCTTTTATTGTGTGCTCTTTGTTTTGCTTCATTTTACTTTCATTCAACCAAATCTTTGTTTAACAGAATTTTATTCTGGTCGCATCAAAAGTACCAAAAAAATACACACCCATCCATCGTCTAACTGGGTATCTGCTCACTGCTCAGAATCATGGGGGGACTGGAGCATATCTTGGTTGCCTATCAACATTCCCAAAACATTAGCTAATGTTGAGATCTTCATCTGTTGCAACCATTGATATATAGTATACACTGATATACATGTCATGTAATTCTTGTAATAGGTTTGCCTATTCCACATAGGGCAATGAGTGTAAATTGCATTATGTCCCATCTGGTTGTGTTTTGCAATTACACTAACATTGAAGTCCCTCTGTTGTAGAAGAAGTGGCACAGTGTCAATGTAGGTCATACATCATGGCAGAAACTGGAAGCTTTAATGTAGTTTTCCTGTACATCCTAAGAACCTCTGGTAAAATCAGAAAGTTTGAGCTTAACAGCTGTAATAGACCAAAGTGATCGGCTAATGAGGAAAGGTTGCCCTAAATTGTTCAATAAATATGCATTGTGTGGCACCATTGAAATGTCTAAATCATGGCCCTTTCTTCCTTGTAAGATTTTGTTTACTGGGTAACAGGTGACTGCAAGCCAGGTAAACAAACTGTTTGTGTTTATGTGAAAGCAGAGTGTTTGTCTCCTCCAGAGACACCATCCTGGAAACAGATATTGGAAAAAAAGAAAACATTTTGTTGGGTGGGACTATACAAACAGGTTTGCAGCGATCCGTAGAGTCGGCCTGGTCCCTCTGGGCTTAGCATTTGAGTTTTGTCGATGACGCTCTCCTCAGAGTATGCTACATTGCTGGATAGAACATAACTACAGGGTGCATAGTGAAAGCAGGACAGACCATCATGCGCACTATGGCTGTGTCCCAATTCAGGGGCTGCAGCCTTTTAAGGCTGCATTGAAAGATTAATGCATCACAGCTGCACAACAAGGCTGCCCCATTTCAAAGGCGCCTTCAAATGCATCCTTCTTTTCTTGGGCTGCGAAGGATCCATCCCAAAATTCATTCTGTGGACCTTCGAAGGATGCAGCCTACAAGGGCTATGGAGATCGTGTCCTTCAGAACATGCAGTTCCTGTACTGGGACACAGCTTATAAGAAAGCCGTAGACTTCATTGCTCTGCATTTGCCTGGGAGTTCCACATTGTCTGGGGAGATCTGCAAGAAAAGGGTTTATTTGCCACTCGTACATTTGTGCACTTTGTACCAAGGGATTGATCATTACACATTTCTGTGAAATCTGCACCACCTGTCCAACCACTGCTTCGCAAATACTGTTCTCTATAGATCTATTCATTTAAAGAAAAATAAATCTGTACCACCAGCCCGATCTTTGACCTTCCCCAGGGCAACAAGTAATTGTGTTTTGATGTAAAAGACAACACATTGTTGGTGCAGCTGCATAGTGTAAGTCTGTTACTGCCGCTGAAATGCCTATATACAGTACGTTTGTTAGGTCAATGACAGTGATACGTACTTAGAATTGCCCGTATAAATCATTGATGTGAAAAGCAGCAATACTTTTATTGTGTATTAGGTGGTTCAGCTGGAGTTCTGAGCTACTTTAGTTTAGGGCCCAGTCTAATTTCTATGGTTTCACTACAGAGAAATATATCTTAAAGCAGATACATTTGCAAATATTCTGCGCGTTATTCAGTAGCAGACAGCTGGTTAAATTCAGTCTGAATCATGATTCAAATCCCAGATACAATGTGCTGCCATAGCATTAAACAAGATTCTTAAATTTGATCACGCTGGGATCCCATCGTATATCCCATTTTGGAAATGTGTTAAACAGTATCGCCACAAGCTGCAGGTTATAAATAGCTGTAAACACCAACATCTGATTGTATGTTGAGAGGAATGACTGGGGAAATGTAACGGCATGTGCAGATATTGGAAAGTCTGTGTATGACTTTTTACTTCCCTTACCTTTAATTTGATCTACTCACCGCAGGCTCTATAAATATTTAGCTCCAGAGCTATTTAGTTGTTTATGGGTTTTGGACAGAACGAGTCCTCCTGACGCAGGCTGCCGGGAACATTTGCGGTTCAGAAAAGCAACGTCAATATACATACATACATACTTACGTACAAAATTCATACACACACACACACACACACACACGTATGTATGTTGGATTTTATATATGCATTTATATGTGTATTGCGGACCAAAAGAAAGGTCAATGGGCAGATTAGTGCCTCCAGGCCCCACTTCATGTAACTGCATTTATATTTATGTAATACACTTTTGTATGAAATCTTACTTATAATAAAGCAGACTTTCTTTATTCAAGCTTCATTTGCCAGATAAGGTCACAGTGACTAAGAGGCTCATATTGCGTGAGAATTCCCTTTCTCTCTTTCTCCTTCTCTGTCTCTCGTTCTCCTTCTCTCTCTGTCTTTCTCTCTCTCTCCCCCTCTCCCCTTCTGACACAGTTAAGAGAAATGATTTCCTTGCATGCACCCTTACTCGAGAGAATTGCAGAGGCTGGACTGCCTATACAAACACAACACTGGCTTTTTTACTGGGAACAGATGTTTTCTCGTTACATAACAGCGAGACACGCCAGCAGCTGTCTCTCCCGGCAGCCTGCGAGAGGCCGTGGGTCATGGGCACTCATGGAGGAAATCATTGAGGAACGCTGATCAGCAGCACAGTCCCTCCCATCCTGCCATGTATGTTCTCTGTGCTGTGCCACCATCAGCAGAAATATAATGTGGCTTCTGAGAGCTGCCATTGTACGCTTTATAGTAAGCATGGCACACAATTTTCAGAGGCCTCGTCTGAGGTACGGAACAAGCCTTAGTTAACTTAATGCTTTACAAGTTATAATAGTCAACATATTGGTACCCATGCACTTTCAATTCAAACAACTCAGCCTTCATTCTATAACATTGTTTGATTAAAAATTGTTTAATCATGGATATTTTTGATTAAAAAAATATCCATATATAAATTTGTTGTTGCATTCCTTTGGATTTACAGTGGAACAAACCAAAAACGCAATGTAATTTAGCAATTGTACCTCATTGTATCTTAAAATGACCCAAACAATATCACTGGCACCTTGTAGAAGCACTTAGATTTCGGGCAGGTGATTCGACTCCACCTGATAACCAAACTCGCCTGTAAGTTGTAGGTGCCAGCTGTATAAATGTCACTCATACAGCCACCCTGAATAGGGGAATAGGATTTTTTCTCCTGTTTTTTGGCACTGTGTGTACAACAAGCTGCATATAAAAAAGAAAGAGAAAAACAAATATCTGAGGAAGTGAAAAACAGGCATGAAGCTAGGAATGGACGATTTCAAGGATTTCCTCCAGAGAATTAATCTCCAGAGGCTTGACATAGGTAATGTTATAAAGAAGTTTAGGCCGCTCCTTGGATGGGACTGACAGTCTTCTGAGTCTGTTTAAAAATCAGGGAAGATTGTAAACCAGCCTGGAATGCTGTGATTATCACCAGTAAATCAAAAATGAATCAGGGGTCATGTGAATATTGAAATGCTAAACAGCTCTTTCATAGTTTTAATCCAGGTTCTAATTCCACACATTTATATATGATCCCTGCTCTTCTTTCTTCTCATTTTTTGAGAACAGTTGTCCATTTAAGGAAAAAATTGTTACATGAAGATCATGTTCCATACATAGCAATACAGGAAAAGCTGATTAATAAAGTCTCACATGATACCTTCAGTGTCTGCTTGTCATTGAGGAAACCGTGAGTAACATCTTCTGACTGAAGGGGGCATTCACAAGTCTAATGGAGATTCTAATAACTGATAAACGTTGCCATAGCAACAATTACAGGATTCATTGTTTCATTTATGAGAAAAACAAAAAGTGGCGGCATGCTGGTGCAGTGGTCACACTGTCGACTCACACCTCTGGAACCTGGGCTCCGTGCGTGTGGAGTTTGCATGTTCTCCACATGTCGTCGTGGGGTTTCCTCCGGGTACTCCGGTTTGCCCCCGACAGTCCAAAAACATGCTGAGGCTAATTGGGGTTGTCAAATTGCCCATAGGTGTGTGTGGATGAGTGAATGGTATGCAAGTGTGCCCTGTGATGGCTTGGTGTCCCATTCTTGGTTGTTCCCTGCCTTGCGATCGTAGCCTCCATGATAGGCTCTGGACCCCCCGTGATCCTGAACAGGATAAGCAGTTTCAGATAATAGATGGATGGATGAACAATAAAACAATAAAGAATAACCAGTATGACTGCAATAATCAAACACATTTAATAAAGCAATGACCCTGGATTAAAAAAACTGAAGCAGATTAAATTTCTGTCGGAAGGTCATACAAAGTAAGTCTGGGACGTTAATGGCAAAGGGCAAAAATTTCTAAACCCTCCAGTTAATCCTGAAAGATGAAGCATATTTAATTGTCACACAAAGGTCAAATTATGATCTTCACAAGTATCTCAGTAGTGGAGATTCTTACAGTATTTGGAATGGGGATGGACATCGCGCATAGCTACGTGTGTGTGTTTTCCCAGCATGCACTTAGGCACACATTTAGGCATATGTAATCAGGCCCTCTGGAAAAAGCAGGGACATGCTGAACATTAGCCTGCAGACGAGCTGGACTTTCTTAATGTTGCAGAGCTCCAGCACAGCAGCTCTTTTGGCAGAGTGGCCATATCCTTTGCACAGGGAACATTAGGTCACTCCGGTTCTTTCTAACATCCCACTTTCATCAAAGCAGCCCACTGCAGAAGAAAAACCCCGATACTCAAACTGAGAATAATTACTTTTCAAGCCAAGGGAAATTATTACTTATTTTGACTAGAATCAGTGGCCCAGAAGACCTGGCTTAACTATATTTTTTCACTCAAAAAGAAATAAAAATAATTTCGGCGTGAGACCTTTGTTGCAGTGCCGAGGGGAACCAGCCAGGGAGAGGAAGTTCGTTATTCTGGGACAGGAAAAAGTGTTGAGAGAACTGACGGCAAAGTCAGAGACGCAGAGAGATGGCTTTGTTTATCCACGTTACCAAATATGGTCTCCAGCAGCCAAGGCGTGTGCTCCCTCCCTGCCCTAACTAGGAGGGCCCAACTTCGCAGTACACTGTAGCTCCAGCCCTGCCCTGTCCTGTTTTTCACTTGCTGGCTGACTGGCAGGAGGGCAGGGAGGGATCCGGCTGTGGTTTCTTCCAGACTTCAGATTCCGGAGAAGGAAAATACCCAATTTTCACTGACCAAGCAGATTTCCCTTGACATATTTATTTAGCTCTTTAAGTCATCCCAGGCTTCAAAAGTTTTTCCACCAAGGTTTCTGCATTGCATGTATATACTTATATACTTTAAATACTTTTGCACACAGGGCATTTATTTTTTCAGTAGAAGTCCATTAGATCAATATGTATTCTCAAATGAAACAAACTCACCTTTTTTCCAAGTCATATTCATTGCCAGAAAATGAAACATTCTCATATCTGGGACTGGTAAAATGCCCACATTCATCTTATTGAAGTATCCTTGCATATATTCCAGCTTCAGGATTTCATATTTTGGTTTTTGACTATTTCCTAATTTTTATTAGCTATTCCTGTTGTTGAGTAAACGACAGATATGAAATCTGATTAGGAACGGGGATCTTGTACTGGATAAGGGTTTGGAAGATTCAATGTAAGATTAGAAAACCAGTTGTTTTTAGTGCCAAACAGTAGCATTTATTGATTCTGTAAAAATATACCGTATCTGTAAATGTACTGTTCAGGTTGTCATGTCTGGTATAATTTTATGTTCTGTGAATTTGGATTCTACATGTGAATTTCTCTGCAATTCTTTCAATAACAAGGCCTAAACGTATGTTCGCAAAAATAGAACACTTGCAGTACATTTTTAGATCTCAGATATTTAGCAACCATTTAGACAAGTAAGAACCATGAAAGTCATTGATTTTGTGTAAACATATTGTTTATTGCAATGTGCATTTTGTATCCATACATCATTGTGAATACCTGCAGTACGTCTTATGGACACAATACAGCAACAACACCCCTTATTCTGTAACTCCAACTGCTAACAAGACTTCTCCCTGTGAGTGTAACACATGGTCCTAGTTGGCTTGTGAGTAATACACTGAGCGTCTTTGGTAGCTAGAAAACATCTCTTGGGTTGAAAATGTATCCCTATTCTCAGATAACAGTCTGACACCCGTCTTTTACCTCAGTTTCAAGTTGGTGTCATCAGCTCTACTGAACATAAAAATCAGTCTTATATCGGGAGTGCACCTGATGCGGGAAAAAAATAAAAAATAACTCCATTATCTCCATCTCCGTGATTCTGAGTACTTCACTTTACACTATGTACAAATTTACAAAAACTATGCAAATTTGTATCAATTTCTTCCACATTAAAAACAGCTCATCTCATGACAGTGACAAAGTTCCTATTGACGAATCAGCTTCGCTGTTCCATAAAACATCAAAAAAGCCAAAGACTTAATTTCCCCCACAAGCAGCAAGACCCCCGCTGCAGAGCAAGAAAAGCAACGTGTTTTATAAGGAATCACACAGTAATCAAAACTGGGGCTGAATGGATCAGTCTTGCTCAAGTCCTACTCCTGGGTCCTTAAATCCAGGTGGTTTTTCTCCCCCACTTTCCTTGATTTTGCTTAGAAAACGACTAAAGGACAAGAGAAGTTCGATGAGGAGGGAATGGTTCAGTAAGGGCCTGACAGCCTGCTCCAGGAAGAAGAAATCCAGGGGGGGGGGGGCTCTTTTTGAGCAAAAAGATGGAGGTCCACTCTGGAGATCTCCTTGTCAGTGGCACGGTTCTGAGAGTCGGAAGACGTGCCACTCTGGGCACTCCAGGTCAGGTGTCTGGACCAGCCCCATCACATTTTCCCTCACCCCCTCATTAGGCTTGGGGGGCGGGGGGAGAGAGTAAGCCTCCTCCTCCTGGAAAAGGCACTCCTCCCTATCCCAATGCAACCCCTTGCTGCCTGCACTCTCTTTAACGTTCTGGTCTTCAAAGACTTTCGTTAAACAGAAAACAGGCTCTGCAACTGGAATGTCCATTGTTATTTTGTTTTTCATCAGCACGGCCAGCTTCATTGAAGTTGCGCGACGATGCGACTGAAGGTCTAGTTCGGCTTGAGAGCAGTGGCTCTGCCCGCCCCAAGGCAGAGCCACTTACACAGCAGAGCCCGGGCAGTGTGGCGACGGCTGGTCGGCCTGGTCCGCCAGCGGGTTCTGCAACGGCAGGCTCTCGTCTGAGGGTAGCCGGGACTGGAACTTCTCTAGCTGCTCCGGACTCGCCAGGTTCTTTAGCAGGCTATTTTCACGCTCCAGCTGGTTGTTCTTCTCTGCCAGCTCCTTGATCTGCTCCTTAAGGATCTCCACCTCTTCTCTGACCGCATACATCAGGTGGTTCTTCACAAGATCCTGATCAGACAGAGAGGACAGTTGCGCCTTAACTCCAGTAATGAATTGCATGATAGTCAAGCCAGAACATAGGGAAACATCTAAAAGCCACTTGGGACAAAAACCCAAACAAACACACCTTCTTATGCAACAATGTCTGCTTTCATGATTCATTTGCATCAAGTATGGTTATGGTTCCTCAATAGTCTGGAGTAAAACCTACTTAGCAGTTCTGAATTATCTATTCCAAAAGAAAAGTCACTGCTGTCTTGCTATTAAAGACTGAATCTAGTCTTTCTTGCAGGTATCTTAACCTACTGCAGCCCTTCTGCACATTTTGCCTATTGCTGTTCTTTTCCCTGCTATCTGCACTGCAGCAGCAGCATAAGTATGACATCTGCACATCCCTGCCTCGCACGCTCCTAACAATGCAGCAGCACTGCAGCACTGCTGTAACCAATGACCGCTGCCAACCAGACAATGGGACGTGGGCTGTATCCAGGAAACTGCATGCTCCCCCACAGCCGCAAAATGCCCAGTTCTCAGCACGTCAACAAGCATCGTGCGTCTACCAAACTGCAATTGACGGCATCTTTCTGCGTCTTATTACACGATTTGTATAGTTCTCACTTACCATTGCTTGTTCGATCTTGTTGTCAATCGCAACCACGCTAGCACCAGAGGCACTGTAAGGGGGGGAAAAAATCTAAATTGTAAATAATATCCAAGCATTTCACTGCCATGATGCAGTAAAATACACAAAACAAACAACAACGTCGCCATATACGTAATAGAGCTGTCTACTGTAGGCTGTTAGTAGGCAGACTGCTAATATGCATAATGCTGTTGCAACGAGTCTATGGGGATTACATCAGCACATCTGCAGAGGCGAAAGCTTGGGAAAGCTTTAAAATGAACGCCGATCAATTATATCAGCAAATAGAATTTCTCTCAGAAACTGATAAAACGCCCGCGTTGCTGATCCGGTCTCATCCAGCCGCCGCACAATAACAGCAGAGTTCCGCTACCTAACGACCATTTGAAACGTAAAAATGACAAATACCTCCATTCGATGCGAAAGTATCGTTACAATTTTAATCCATTTTACGTTGCATGCGTCCCAACACTGACAACTGAAATGCATCTTAAAACCGGAATATTCTAGCTTTACGGACGCCATTAATAATTAAAAAAAAAAAATTCAAACCATTCTAAATCCTACAATTTCTAAGCACTCACCACCCTGCATCGTCTATTAACATGAACATTCAACCTTATGTATTAAAAATAAATACGCAATTCGCATATTTACCTGTTGTCGAGTTTTACTGATACTACATCCCCTCCAAGCAACGAGGAAAAGAAAGAGATAGAATAGTTATGCAGTTGATAGACCGCTACTTCCATGGGTGTCTTGAACATCTCTGTGCTCATGTTCAGGATGAGACCCGTCTGAATAATGTTCCTCGCCACGTTTGCGACCGCCACGTTACTGAAGGAGAAGTCAGATTGCTGTTTTGCTTTGTTTTATTGAGAGTCTTTAGGGCGGCTCTAAGTCTGAAACCGGACGACCTATTCGTGCTTCAACTGAACTTTCGCCGACTGCTTCTATTTCTGAGGGCCGTCTTTATATACCCCTTGTCTGACGTCACATCGCGCACTGCAGACGTCTGCATGAATTATGCAAATGAGACCGCCAGGCAGCGTCTCCTTACCTGCCCCCTCTCTGAACTCCGCGGGAGGACAGTAAACATCTTACTGACCCATCGACCCAGTCGTGAGAAGATTTACGCAGCCATCGAGCGTCTGTTCGCTTCGAAAAGGCTCTTGTTTTCCGTGCAAAAGTCCGTATGTGCACATGCATTTGTATTATTCTTCATTATTACCTAAGGGTGTAGTTGGAAAAAGTAATGCCACCCTGATCAGAATAAGGGTTTAGAACCTGAAGGGATGGATGGTAACGCACATAATAAATTAAAAAAAAAGAAGAATTACAATACTTACGTATTAGCTTATGCAAATATAGAACCTGCTGGTATTGACACTGAGGGTACACGATGTACTATTTGGACTTTAACTTCCTGTAGCATTTCACCGCACATATGAACATGTACCCAAGAAGTTTCTTCTACTGCCGACCGGTTTTCAGATTGAGTTTGTGCTTAAGTTTTCCATTCACCCGTTTTCCAATCGCTTCATCTCTTTAATCGTTAAACACCACCTTAGTTTGGTAGTGGCATTTTGTTTCTGCAAGTCGGGCTTTGCAGACGTATATGGTGCCCCACTGATATACACGTGTTACATATATTCAATCAAATTTTGTATGCGAATTGAAGTATTTCGAAATTTTAATTTAATTCGAAATGTGAAATGGATTAATATAGTTTTTTTTTCATTTGTCTTATTTCTATTTTATTTTGTCGTAATAAAAATATATCTATACCACGTTTTGTCTGCAGAAATCACAACTCATTAGTAAAAGCGTGTTGTTTTGTAAAATACAAGAAAACAGGGATTTTCCATTTTTCAGTGCGGTAATTTCCCCTCTTCCCCTTTAGGTATAATTTTCCCTCTAGTGGCGAGATTAAATACTGCAGATAATCATTTCGTATTCGAGAAGTACTGTGCAAGTTAATTCGCTCAATAAACGACCAACCAATGTAACAAAGTAAATCAGTACCCCACTGCATTTAAGGCATTTTTGTATGGATTTTCTTATTAGAATATAAGTAAAGAAGACACCAAGTCATGTGTCGATCCAATGAAAATAGACTAGCAGTACTTTTTTCATGCCAATGGGGAAACAGTACTTTCCACAATTTAAATCTAGCTGAGAAAGACGGCTATACATATACATTCAGATGGGAGCAAGCCAAATATATTCAGGGGAGCGTGCTTTGCTCAAGGGCCCAAAGGTGATATAATTGCAGGCTACAGGATTTAAACCTACAACCTTATAGAACCCTAATGCAGTGAACTACACACTGCTCCTAAAAAATAAATACACAAATAAAAACTCTCCTGTGATGTTAGTGAGGTATTTAAGATGTTTCACAGCAACTTCTGTGTGTCATATAGGTGACAGCAAAGCTTTGGTACTGGATAAAACCTCCCTAAACTGGTGGTTTATTTATGATGGCCTCAGCTGCTGACCAGAGCACATATAACATTATTTTCAGAATTAACATCATCATTATTCATTATTATCCACGGCAAACAGGTCATTATCGTAAAGGGACAGAAAAGCCAAACTTTTTAAATGTTTCAGATTGCTATTGACTGAGTAAGGGTAATGCAAATGCAAATTTCCATAGGTCACACAGGTGACATGCATAAATCTCATTAGAATGTCATTAGAATTTGCAGGTTGCCTGAGTATATTTTTGCTGTCAGTTATACTGTAGGGAGTACATCAGGGGGCAGTGTGTGGCACAGTGGGCTAAGCCTGTAATCAGAAGGTCGCCGGTTCAAACCCAGCCTCGGCACGTCTGCGGGTCCTTGAGCAAGGCCCTTAACCCCCAGCTCCCTGGGTGCTGCTATGGGTGACTGCCCTTCATGGACAGCTTACATGCTGTTAATTTTTATGATGCTTGGTAACGGTGTCTGTCTCGTTAAGGCAAGCAGCAACCAAAGATGAAAATCACACGGTACACAAGGAGGTGGTGAGATATGAGCACCGAGAGCAGTTTGTGAAGACTTCAGGGCATAAAGTTGATGGAGTACTCTGACAAGCTGAGCCCATAAAATTTTATGCCGGAGTAGCAGGAGTGGCCATCAGGCATTCCCACCGGGGTGAAACAGACGTGGGTTTGTGTGCTAAATCCCCCAGATTGGACGTGAAAACTCGTTGATGCAAAATATCAATGACTGGGCCCATTTATAGCTCATCTGACTTAAATTGACCTTAAATGGCAGAAAACCTGATTTTATTTGGTACATTCCTGATAAAACAGAGATGTCTGTTACTACGCTGAATTATCCATCCCTTCAGGCATATTATTACAGATCCAAAGCACGTAGTCCACATGAACGACTATTGTTTTTGTTAATTATTAGTATTATCATTTATATTATAATATAGCTTATACAGCTTCCCTTCATTAATGGGGTTGTACAGAAAACATTACCACTTCTCAATATGATGCATCAGACTGATGCTCAAAGTTGAAAATTATACATTACATTCTTGCACCTGTTCAAGCTAACATGCGACATGTGTTTGCCTCGACTTGTTCACATAACTGCGGTCTCACTGCATCGGGCTCGGCTGGTGGAACTATTTTAAAACAATCTTGTTCCAATCATACATTTATAAAGAAACATTATCCTGAACATATCTGCGGTTGAAATCGTAATCAGTCCTCAGTACCATACAAAAGTCCTGATTGCTGACACAGTACCTACATTGTTTTCCTATACCATGCGTCTTCTAAATGCCCCAACACATCCTAGTACCATTCCCTCATTTACCCACAGTAAATCATGAAACCCAATGACCAAAATCATTGTCTATGCTGACAAAAGAGGATGTTGTATGAAATTACTTGTTTTGTATGTTAGCTTGCACTGGTTTTTTCTGCGGTTAGCTGATTTAAACGATTACCTCGATTTTATATATATATATATATATATATATATATATATATAAACAATTTTTGGTATATTTGTTTGTTTGTTTGTTTGTACCACAGTAGAAACACAATTATTTATTATGCTAGTAATTTCCAGTTAATTTCCAGTGCATTACTGACAAGCATGCAGTTCATGTTTGCTGTAGCACAATTTACTACAAAACTGTATGTTTACATTCTGTACATTTTGTTGAGGAATCGTAAATTCAAAGATCCATAAGTGGACGGAGAACTGCAAATCGGACAAACGCTGAAACTTCATGAACTCATGACTCAAAAGTCATTTTGCCATCACTATCCCATGATCCTGTCCTGACAGAGGATGCTCTGTCCAGGGAACCGGCAGGACACAAAATCAGACAAAAGGATTCGCTGTTACAGGGCCTTGATCCATTATGAAGCCAGTGCAAATCATGGGGCTCACCAGTTCACCAGTTAAACCTTCACAGTAAATGTCAGGCCTCAGAAAGATACTCTAG
>JAODKF010000002.1:23282220-23327540 GCA_026779585.1 Mormyrus proboscirostris | reverse complement strand
GTGCTTGGTACCCGTCTGTTATGCTCAGGTGTTCTCAGACTTCCTACAAACCTCCTTGGTCCAGTCACAGTTATGGCTAGCTTTCACCTCCTGACATCTCCTTCAGTCTGTTCTAGAAAACAACTATTGTTCACTGTTCTTGGCAGCTGAGACACTCAGTTCCACAAGGTTCCCACGTGGAAGAATTCCGGCAGAAAGAAAAGTCCAGAAAGGAAAATATTTTAGTATTCATTAGATAAACTGTGTTTATTTTTCAGAGATATGTGCATCGAGGGTGGCCAGGGCAGGGTTGGGCACAGCCCAAAACGCAACCCGGTGGATTACAATCCACTTGCAGTGAGATCGCATGACAACTGAACATAACAAAGGTGCAAGCGCCAGACAGAGGGAGCACTGGAATACTGAAGCAGTGTGCTACTGTCCTACCAAAGACTGAAGGAGACAGTTTCTAACACACAGTCTTCTGTATACAGACCACTCCTACAAAAAAAAAATCCACAACATTCTGTTCAGAGACTGTAATGAAAGTATTATCTATTATACGAGATATTATTATCGCTGTAATAAAACATTTTGCAGTAAATACTAGCCATAAAGTATGACATAAGTGTAATAAAGAAATACTTCATCTCAACAGAATAGCACATTTTTTCAGAATGTTGACAAACTAAAGGTATTGTAAAAAGCAGGCTTATATTATTAATGCAATAGATTACCCATATCTATATTTTATTTAATAATGTAAATATTTAGTGGTTTGCCTGTTTCTGCTCTTATAGCTGATTAAAATGTGTATGAAATGCCTCAGGGAATATATTGCTTGTTAGATAATGCTAGAAAAAAATCCTTGACTGATAATTTATGCATATCAGACATTTTAGTCTTACATAACGCTAAGGGCACAGTGAAAGAGTTTAAGACGGTAGGTCTGCAGCAGTCCAGGGCTTGCTCTAATGCAAGCCCATGTGTTTTATCCACATGGCCTTTTATGCTTTAGTCAATAAAAAAATAATATAATCAGATTTGTGAGAGCATTGGTTAGAAATGCACTTTGAAATAAAAACGAATAAGGTAATGTGCACTTATTCCTTAGCTTTAGAACCTACTTACAATTGGAATAAATAATAAAATCTGAAATTCATTATATTTTGTCATGGTTATATTAAAATACAATGCATTGGAGCTCAAAGGCAGACCTTAAGCAATCCGATGATCCGGAATGCTAACTTAACATATAAGTAAATCACAAAGTCAGTTAGATTTCATTGTACTGACTGACTTCCTTGAAACACACATTACTGCCTATAGTGTCGTCTTAAAACAAAAGTCAACACTTGTCCTCTTGTCCTTCTTTTAACTTTGTCTCACCATGATAATCCAACAGCATACAAAAGATCTTGTTGAATAAATGCAGCTACATCTTTCTGGAGCAAAACAGCATATAGCCACTGTGCAGCATGTAATCACAACCTGACCGCCATTCGGACCCAACCACACGATTGCCACAATCGCGATAATGAGAGATATGCATCAATCAGTGAACATCTACCAACAAAATGAGTCCCATCTGCCCTGGTGTATGCAAGAACTTACCGATCCCTCCTTTTGAAAAGACTAGGGGAGTAGGGAGGCTGGTAGCTCATAGCTGACTCTGCGATCAGTGCATCAGATGCTGGAGGAAGGACAACTAGCAGGACAGAAAGGTCCCAAGCCAGCTGGGCAGAGTGGAGAGGTTAAGGGGAGCCCCCCCCCGCCCATGCAAAGGGGAGGAGGAGGAGGACAGAAGGTTGCTTTCACTACCAAGTGTTTTTTTTTCCATTTCACTCTGAAAGCATAGAGAGATATTTCACTGAACATCATCTGCTTACTGACACCTTGTGGAGCGACGGCCTCAAATAGTCATGGAGCTACAGTGATTCAAAAATCTTGTGTGCACCAATAGTGATGTCCTTATCAACAACTTAATTGTCAACAACTATAGTCACCTTGTCGAGAAGGAGGACAGTTCTTAATGCAGCAGGAAACTCCCCCGATACTATGTCCATATGATACCATGAGCTAAAGTGTTTTAACTTAAATAATGAGGTCCTCGCAAATGCAAATAAGAATCAGGTGTGAATTACAGGTGTGTGTTACAGGTGTGCTTTACACACACATGCATATCCAGCCTCACTTCCTCACACTTGCACCATGCATGTGTTAATGGTTTTTGTTTTGCATTTTTGTTTTGTCAGTGGAAATTCTTTGCGCACAGTTCCATTGAATAATCCGAGGGATCTAAGAATATAGACTGAAACATTAGTGAGTTTAAAAAGAAAAAAGCTTGATGGATATAGTTTTGACTTTCCATACATCCTGGAAAGGGTTGCAGTGTGCAGAGCCTGTTTAGATGTATCATTTAATATTCTGTCTAGGTGGAAGTCTGCCCTTTTATGGACTGGCAGCTAATCCAGGGAGCACCTCAGCTTTGTGCTGCATCCTGCCTAGAATGGCCTCCAGGCCTTCGTGGCCAATGTTTGCATGCTCTAAAAGAAACAATAAACACTTTATACAAACTGAAGTAAAATCTAGGAGCATTGTCTGCTTACCTCATCTATGGTTTCAAAGGGGCGTTGTAGTTACGCACTTTTGTGTTGTAACGCAATTGAGCCAAATCACTATGTTGAAACTATTTTGAAAGCATTTCCAAGCTACAGATTGAAAAAGATGCACGATTGTACATAAACATACTATCTAAAGTAGCTGTTCCTCTTAAAGAAAACACTGATTTTTTTTTTGGTGTACACAATCTACACACTGCACTGCGGAAGCTGCAAATCAGCATTTCCCAAAAGGTTCAGAGCTTCTAAAGCCAATGAATTTTGAGTAACACCTTACATTGACTGCACTTTCATAAAGCCTTTATAATGCATTTATAGAACATTGAGTATACCTTCATAATGCATTCATAGAACATTCATAAGCAGCATGTAAGTATACCTTAACATCCTAACACACCTCAACAGCTTTAATATATATTAATAACAAACATTATATGATAAAAACAACATAATCATATAATTGTGTTATGTTTGTTATTAATGTATATTAAAGCTGTTACGGAATGTTAGGATGTTAAACTATACATTCATGCTGCTTAAGAATTTTCTATGAATGCATTATTAAAGTGTACCGATTGTTCTTTTAACACATTATGAAGGGGCACTGAATGGTCTACAAATACATTATAAAGACACTGTGAAAGTGCAGTTAATGTAAAGCATTACAGAACTTTGCTAAAATATGAAGGGTGCAGAGCATAACATTACATTTATTCAGCAGCAATGCAATCGCATACAGTATGTAGATACTTGGCACGTGTGTATGTGGTGTTGATATTGATTCTGACTGAGATTCCTCATTTGGTGATGTAGGACTTAAGTATTGCATCTGATTGTAGAGTGTAATGTGTCAAAAGCGGGCGAGTCAGAGTGACTGCAAGGGGCACAATGAGCAGAACTTTGTGACATGGGATTGGGAGGAGGGCCGAGAACTTCATTCAGGACAGGGGTGGAACTGGCCATAATGAAAAGGCCGAAATCTGAGTCTGGGTGGGTTTGCAAAAGAGGACAATTTATAATGGGATACTTACTTTTTATAATGCCTGCGAACAAGGAGGAGATGAGCTGAATGCGTGCGCTCATTACCCATCTTTGTGCCTCTGCAGGACATCCACGCCCTCCCTACAAGGCTTTGTACCGTTGGCAATAGCGCGAGTACAAAGAAGATCAAGTATTATACCACTGACACAGTGTCCTTTTTACTAATTACTAATACAGTGAAGGCTGCACTCAATAAGTTTTATGACTATCCATGACATTGACAACCACACCTGTCCAATAATACAATAAGGCTTTTTCTCTGTTCAAGTACATTGAACAGAAATAATTAGAAGGTGATTGCTAACCATAATTGCAATGCAATTATGAAGTCATCAATTGGCAGATTATGGCCTCCCCTTGTATGAAAAGGTGTTTTATGAGGTAGAAACAAATCAAATTCAATTCTATGGGCTGGTGTGTAGATCAGTCAATTAGGACTCTATACTTGTGTTCAAAGGCTCCTGGTCACTCGTGACCAACAGAGTCATCATTTCACGACTGGGCAAGATGTTCTTTGAACCCAAAGCTTGTTCTCACCTGTTTGCACGTGTGCTTCTTAAGGAGAGCAAGATGGGATATGTTAAGACTTGCCAAGTTCATGACCTACAGCGACAAGTACAGGCTCCATTAAGATTGCAAGCACTTGAGGATGTGGGTTATTGGTTGGTTTAGTGCATTTCATTATTATGACTCCATAATATATATACTCCGTGTTATTCAGCAAAATAAAATGTCCCATGTGCAGACTCTATTTTGTATGTGAGCCTCAAGTATCAGTCAACTTTACAGCAGAACTATTTATGTCAATGTGTGGGCTGCTGGTGAGGAGTTGTCACAAAACCAGCATCAGTCAAGCAAGGAGGGAGTATTTTAATTCTGCCAGGGTGTCTTGGGCTGACAGCTCCCTGCTGCACCTCCCAAGGACATATCAGCTTGCCAAAGAAGACCAGAGGATCCTCAAATCAGCTCTACCTGCTCTGAGAGTAGCACTTGGCAATACGGCGTGACACGCACTCTCCAGTTTCAGAGGCGTGAGTCAGCAGAGCATGAAACCTCGGATGAGCCGGCCATAAAATGAAGGGACAGCTACTAAGCCCTGTAAAAAATATTGGCAAGCTAGTTAAAAATGTATTAACGCTGTAATTTAATATCATTTTAAAAGGCACGTGTTTGTATCTGCTACAGGATCCTAAGCTAGTTATTAGGTGTACCTGTACATCACACACGTCCTTGTGAACAGGCATCTACATGAGCAAGGCCTGTGCAATTATCTTATCAGGAGAACACTCATTCTGCAAATGTCCAGACAGCGATGTTCTAGCTGTCTGAGATGAAAAGATGATTATGAAAGGCCCTATTTTAATACCTAGAAAACCGTAGTGCCTGCCTACCTGTGCAAACAAGTGCCCACACCTTGTCAGTGCCATATTTCCAGGTCTCCACCCGTTACGGCAACCCAGCAAGCTGGCAGCGACACCGATAGCTCCACAAACAAATCTGGAGTGTGTCCTCACCTGGGCCGGGTTCATAGAGCACCCTGAATGGTGGCATCTCCCTCACTAACAGCACCAGAGTCGACGCTCAATTTACTATGAGTCTTGTCAAGGTGATGTGAAAAAAGTAGTAAAATGATCAACCCGATTACATGAAAAATTTAAATAAACAAAATCCTATAAATTAACTGCAAGTGATTTTGAGAAAATCGGAGAAAGTCTTTTTTTTGCTTAAACACAAAGGGCAGATTTTCATGCTGCCTTAGGGGCATGTCAATCGTCACAATGCTGGCCCCCGTCTTTGGCGTGTTTGCTCAACACATCCTCGATTTCTAAGCAACATCTCCTTTGTTTCGTCAAAATAGCGAGAACCGTGACACGGACCCATTTTATCACTTTGCCATCATTCTGACCCATGCACCCTCTTCGTCTCCTTACAGATAGTCAAAGCCATTGCTGACCCACAAGCCGTCCGGAAGTCCAATCAGGCTGGTTGAACAATGTCCCTTGGACACATAAAGGGCCAATTTCACGCAGGTTTCACTGGGGCACTGGCTGTCCTACAATTTTTCTCAGAAATGAGTTGCAGTAAATGTGCGACATGGTGGCAGATGCTGTATCTTTGTTGTAGCCTGTGAGGTATGCCAACATTCCTGACCAAGTGGCTTTGAGGGCAGGGAGGACGACCCTTGCGTGCGGGCCCTCGGATCGCTGCATGCATGTATTAACATTAAACAACACGAGTGCTCCTAAATAGGTGTATTTATTTCTACCAGTGTAAGTGAAGATATCAGTTTTTTTTTTACTTTATTTTCTTATATTACACTTTACTGAAGCCAATGATAATTCAAATAATACAATCTTTCTTGAGTATTTGATAAATGAAATTTCAGGTGCGTTATGCAACATATATTACACTGAGCAAAGTTAATTCAATGCACAAAGAGAAATACTGGCTTATAGGATTTTTATGGCGGGTGGGAACCTCCATGATTTCATTGTGGTGACTGCAATGAGTGAGTGACATTCACTAATGCTAACTATACTCCAAGACGTCATAAAATTTTCACGAACTTAACTGGTACAGTGAACATCCACCTTTATGGCTACTCTCAGACCAATTGCAGAGGAAACGAAAGCCTGACCCTCCCTCGCCGTGCCTACATCCGCCCTGAAGTGTCACGCGATCCATGTGGAAATACGCTGTCCTCAGTCAGACTGCTCCTGTCGAGAGCTGACTTCATTCTGCAAGCTTACGTAATGTTTCCCAAGCCTCCTCCGAATGGCATCTCAGCAGCAATGTGGCAAAACACACCATTATAAACACAGTGGGAGCTCTGGTACATCGATTAAACTGTGATTTCGTGGGGACATGAAATGGAATCTGAGTCGCAGGGTAGTTGGCACGAGGCCACAAATGCTCTCTGCCACACAAATAATTAGCACCGAAAAAAAAACAGCAGTTCAAAAACAGCGGGAAGCAGTGGGTTTGCAGTTTCCATGGATATATATGAATATTCGGGTAAACCAGCCACAAAAAAAAAATCACTGGGTTCCCTGAGTAAATCTCTCGACATTGTTCTGCGGACCATTCATCCAATGCAACCTGAAAAGCATAAAATCGTGCAGCCCACTGGCCCAAGGAAGAAGCACTGAAAGGCTGACGAGCGAGAGCATTTGCAGAGCAGAGCGACGTGCCAGAACAAAAGGTCGCAAGGGTCAGTGCCATACATTGTCGTCTCCCAGTGCCCACTCACATCACGTTTACCAAAGCCATTCTGAACGGAGGCCTCCGAGAGGTAAACAGAAGTAAGGAACCAAAGTGACTGATCAGCAGCTGAGGCAGGATCCAAAATCCCACACTTATCTGAACCCAGCAGGATGTAGGCCTCACTCAGAGCAAAGGTGATGCAATGCCTCTGGTACTGGGCTTGTGACAAAGCTTTGACATTTGACTGACAGTAGACACTGAAAAGCCAAACAGGCATTTATGCAAAAGGATGCATCATTAATTAAATGTTGCCACCTTTTAGACAGCTAAATAATGCACCTGATGTTCTATTCTTCAAAGGCGTCATTGTGTAATCCTTTTGTAGCTGCCCAGGCCCTAGGAATAAGGTACCTACCTTCTTCTTTTTAAGAGCAGAGTCCTTTGCACTGTAATTCCTTTTGTAATGTACTGGCCGCACGTCAGTTCCTCTGCTAGGGTTTGCGGCCTGATATTGCCACGGGGGTCACTGAGACGTGAGAGGAACGGAATACACGCAGCCAAAGACTACCATGCCTACTCTTCCTAGCGCTTCGCTGATAGCTATAGCTAACAACGTCAGCTACACTTTAATCGGTCACTTAAAAGCTTGCGTCCATCGAGCTGCCAAACAAACCACACTTTTGAATGAAATCGTTTGACAGTCTATAACAGCTTTTATAGCCTTGGCAATGCTGCTGGTACAATAACTACCAGAAACATAGCACCAATTATTCAAATTCTATTTATTTGTCCCAGAGCTACAGTCCAGTACTATTTGTCTATTAATTCTGAAACTACTATAAGAGTGTAAAGCAAATAACCATGATGGGGTTTTCAACTGACTGCTCTCTGCCTGCAGCAATGCAATGATTGCGATCGCTAATATCTAAATAAGGCCGTCACAAAAGAGTGCGGTCACATTCTGTCTAATGAGTATATTCTTCCTGTCAGCCCCTGGTAATCTGCTGAAACATGTGTTTACGGTGTAGTTCAGTTTAAGGGAAATTTTTCAAATCAGGGTAGCTGGTCTGCAAAAAAAAAAATGCAGCTTAGGACACACAAGACAAAGACAAGCGTGTCGCATGTAGCAGCGTGCAACTGTAGAACTGGAGCAAAGTACATCGTGTTCTTTCACCAGCGTGCTAATGAAGACCTGGCATGTTGCCGAAAACCTGGCCCCTGAACTCCCCCCCCCACTCCCCCATTCAAAACGGGCTTCTCCTGTGGATGGGACTAATTAATAATGCATTGTTTTTCTCTGAGCCCCCCAAACTGTCAGCCCCCATTATTTACGTGCCACTGGTCAAGGGCCGTTCTGATCGATGCCCGCTGTTACGCAACGACCTCCAGAGGGGCAGCAAAGCAGGGGTGGAGGGGGGGCCAGCAGGCCCTGCTGTGATGGTGGCATTATTCTAACAGCCACATGGAAAAAGGCCTAGCGAGGACTTTCAGGGAACGTGTTTTGTCTCCCCTGCTAGGCCAGGGTGGAGTCTCCCCCTTGATCTTAAGCTTGCCTCATTTTGAAAGCCTGAAGATGGAAGCTTCACCGCTCCCATTGCTGGGACACCCTATACAGCTTCTAATAACAGCGCTCTGAGTGTTGACGGACCCGGGGAACACACCTAAGCTCTCCAGAAACCCGATTTAATCAGGATTTATACAGTGATTACTGCTGTAATTACCATTATTGGCTGAACAGAGGTAAACCATTGAATTGTGGGGGCAGCTGGGATTGCAGATTTGATTTAATAAAGTTGTTTGGAGTCTGTGTTGAGGAGGCATTTCCAAGCTCAGGCTCTCATGACTTCAAAGGCCAACAGCTGAGCTCAGAGCAGCAGGGTTCTGGCTCGGCCGGAGCGTGGACGTGCTGGAGGTCTGGGTGTGGTCGGCCCATTGCCCAGAGCGGCAACCTGCAGGTTCTCACAGCTCTGCTGCAGAGAACCACATGGCCTGGCGACATGTCAGTGCATGCAGTGGAGCCCCGGCTGCATGGCGGTGTACTGAGTGCCGAGGGTAATTCTAGGGAAAATGTGTGAACACCAGGCTCATCAATCTCTGCTGGCATCTCTGCCCATCCGTACGTTCTGTGGCTCAGATCACGTTCCTAATGTGGTGTCGCTGTAGTGCATCCCGTTGGTTTTTTTTTACCGACTTTGCTCAATAGAGAACCTCAGACGGGAACGGGACCTCAACCGATAGACGATTTCGGGAGGGGCGCAAATAATGCACTTCCAGCCCCCCCTGTGCAAACAGGTTCTTTTAGAAGATTCAAGATGACTCTGAAATTGCTTTGATGGCAGTTCAAAGACGTCATGCAGTGCAGAAACAATCCACTTTCTTCTCTGTAAATTCTTATGGGCAGAAAACACTTCATAAATGCATTCATGCTCACAGTGACTCCAGATTCTGGTTTAGCTGTCATTTAAATTTGCTAAAGCGATGCTTCCATCCATTATAAATGTTCATAATTTCCAAGAGACCTATAACAAAACTCTTGGGACAGTAGTGGCCCAATGGTTATGATAGTATGCTTGTGCTCAGAAAAGTCGCCGGTTCAAATCCCCAACCAGCAACATACCACTCAGAATTAGCTGGCCACTGCTGCATCACACGCAGGTTAAATGCAGAGGACATACTTTGTTCTTGTGTGCTGTGGTGTGTCAACACTTAATCACCTTCTCTTAAAAGAAATCCAGGCAGCTGTGCTGCAGTAATGAAGTAACATATACGCCGGCTGTGAACTGAATCACCTGAATGCCCTGGTAGACAGGAATACAGGAAGGACCTTCTGACATAGTACCCAGTGCGATTTAATGGTTGCTTTGCTTTTATTACCTTGCATTTTAAAGCTTGATTTCATATTTGCTTTGCTTGAAAACCAGGTAAATAAATAAGTGTCTAGCCAAATAAATGGAAAAATGCAAACTATTGGCGATGGTTGTCTTTCCTCTGAGGCAGAGCCGTAAAATCTGTAGCAGACGATAGTTCTTTTCACAGCCTTTGTTTGATCATAACTAAAGAATGAAGATCCAGTTCAGCTTGGCGGCTCGTGTCACATCCCACCAAAGCCTGACTGAGGGACCAGCAATACTAGTTTGGTGACATAAAAAAAAAAATCTCATCTCTTGCGAAAGTCAACCACGTCATAATCACTGAGGTACGCTAAGGTCTGGGAGCACTGGTGTAAGTAAGCAGCAAGTAAATA
Organism: Mormyrus proboscirostris; assembly: GCA_026779585.1. Taxonomy (NCBI): domain Eukaryota; kingdom Metazoa; phylum Chordata; class Actinopteri; order Osteoglossiformes; family Mormyridae; genus Mormyrus; species Mormyrus proboscirostris. The sequence continues at coordinate 23,317,451 of JAODKF010000002.1, read as the reverse complement.
AAGATATGTTGGCATCTTTCCCAGTGGAAGTTCAGCCAAGAGGCATAGTCTATACATACGACAAGCTGAAAACGTTGCTTCTGTTTCATAACGTACCTTTGCAGATTGCGGTATATCATCTCCATTTGAAAAAGTAGCCTGGTTATGAAATACAGTTACTAAAAAAAGATACACTACAGGCCTCATAGCCTGGTAGCATTATATTTACTTATAGTGCAACACTGTTTTAATACTAAGTACTGTTTTACAATCTATCTCCCAAAAAATATCTAACTAGCTAGCATCCCAATTAGACTAAGTAAAGGCCTTCGTTGTAGGACAATGTGCTTTCAGAACTTAAGGTACCGGCTAGACATAAATGAAGTTATAATAGCTAGCGGGAAGACGGCAAACGTGATTTATTTGTGTCCACATTAGAAACCAACTGCATGACAGCAGGACTGGCCACGCACTCGGAGCAGTATCGCAGACGTGCTTGCGTGCCTGCGTGTGCGCATGCTCTGGGGAGGCCCTCGGCACGGCCATGTGTGCGTGCGTGCCCTCTCAGCACTCCTCCGCACGTTCGGGAACACAATGTTCCAGGGAGAAAGCACTGCGACAACAGGGCAGTGCTAATTATTTATGAGGGGAGGGGCTAGCTGGAGCGCGTTCGGCCGCCGCCAGGGCGTGCGGAGACACGCCGCTGCGCCAGAGGACCGTAATCCATGGCGTGTGATTTACGAGGTTAAGTTCATCTGCAGCTTGCTGTTCCAGACTCCAAATAATAAAATCACTATATAATATAAAAATTATCGGTGACAGGCAGGGCAATGGTAGGTATGCAAATTATGCAATAGCAATGCGGATACTTAAGATTTATATACAGTATTGTGTAAAAGTTTCAGGCACAGAATTACATTTAATGATCTTCATGGCTGTGTGAAACTATGATATGAGGTCTACCGAAGCGTGCCGGCTTTAATTCGCCATTCCAAATGTCACCCCAGCGTTTGCAGTAACCGTTCAGCATACCAATGTTTTGATTCGGCCACTACCAAACCATGTTTGGCTAATCAATACCCCATCAAGCTATTCGTGAATTTATGTTAGTTCATAATATTCTAATGCAAAATTGTGTTTTTTACTCTCAGCAAATATACCCTTTCTGTCCAGGGGTACATATCTCTCTCATTAGGAACTTACACAGTTGGAACCATTAACTTGCATGGTTCCATGTAAGTTGCTAACAGCATTAGCAGCTATACTTTTGGGAAACATACCCTAGATAAATAGCTTAAAACACTGTCTTTGACTGCCTAAGACATTTGCACAGTGCTATATGTAAATGGATTTTCAGAATGGGATTATCTATATGAAACACCAAAAGCCTCTTACAAATGTTTTTTATATTATGTACCAATTTCATTTGCATCAGCAATGCAGTTTCTCAAAATTTCTATTAAGTTTGTACATGCAACAAAAGAAAATTCTTAAGAAACCGCATTATTACTGTATATAATATTAATCTGTGGAGTCCAGATTTCGAATCAAAAACATGATGAGTGAAAACAGGAGTTGGTGGGGCAGGGAGGCGGGGTGTACTATACCGCAGCAGCGAGGCAAAGTGTACCAAGACCTTTGTGGTCGATGTGTAAGATACGCATATGCACACACCCTACGCGGGAGGAACCAGGACACCACGCTATCGTGCTACCAGCCCTCTCTCACCTCCTGTGGCAGCCACCGTGTCAGATGGGCGAGCGAGGCTGGGTACGCTCCAGTGGACAGGACCCAGGAGACACGCACTTCCAGGGCCCTCAGGGCAGGTAAAGGTGTGCAGCCTGTCACGTTCACCGCGGGCCAAACAATGAAACGAGGCCTTGCTCCCACTAATATAAGATTCCCAGTTACCTAGCACTTAAAAATACAGCATTTACCCATGGGTTCCCTGAATTTCAATGAATATCCACACCACTACCTGACTTGAGTGCAAACAAAATCAAAATTTTACATTTGCACTGACAGATAAGGTTGACGATAAGGTAGCAAAAAATGCAAAAGCTATCAAATTTAATGTGTATCTGTGTCAGAAATGCCTGTGGATGTTACCTCCTGTTCACACCTGTGGGACTTTAGTGAAGAAGGACTTTAATCTGCAGATAATTATCTAACCAACCTTGACTTCTTTTCTGTCACTGGAGGAAATTCTACTCGAGTTTCAATATGAATGTCAACAATGACAATGACAGTACACTGTAATAACTGAACACGAAAAATTCTGTACACTGAACGGCTTAAACTGCAAACCCCTGGGCTGATTCTTTTGGGTGAGGAACCCCACTAAAGCAGTTATACCATAAACCTGGCAGTAATTCAGAAGATAGCTAGCTGCAAGCATCACCAGTTTAAAATTATTTGTATATTTATATATTCCCATTACAAAATATAAATATACTTTATGCAGCATAAACAGCATTTAAGAAATGTCTTAATTGATTTTAAATCACGATATAGACAAAAATAGGTGTTGAATCTGTGACTTGCATAATTCAATTGTACTACAATTTTAGTATATCTGCAGATGTTCTGGGATTAAGATCTATAGGTAAATCTAGAGAATTATTCCTTCTCTTGTTGGATGTAAGAATCATCCACAGTTTTGGAAAGTGTTTCTTCATCTCACAATAAGTGTGATCACCTCTTAAAGAAGTGTGTGTCACAATGCGAAAGCCTGTCACTTGGGTGTTCATCAGGGAAGGAGACCTTCTTTTGTTCTTTTAGTTAATCCGCTATAACATCATCAGGGCTGAATCTAACGGGACGGGGACCTCTGGGCTAAAGTCATTATTGTGGCCCTACCTAAAGCATAAAGTGCTGCTATAAACCAAAAAAAAATAATTGGGGCCCTATGTAACTCAGGGCCTTGGGCTATAGCCCAACTTTGCCCTTGCATAAGTTCAGCATTGAACATCATGTATAGAATCAGGGTTCAAGCAGGGTGAACTAATTATTTTTATATAGAGACTCAGTCTGGAGTTTAAAATAGCAGTGGCTGGGTGGAAGGAAGGGGAGACTGGCATGATGTGGCTTTGATGCACATCCTGAGCAGGAATGAACAGGAACCAACGGGAACCAACGCAATAATTAAAATGAAGTTGTTTACATGTGACTGTGGACATGAGGATGTTATGAACCGCACCGAAAGTCATATATTACTGCCCAATTTCTTGAAGGATAGCAGAATTTGCCGAAATGAGATGGAAACAGGAAAAACAAGTATGATAACCTGAAATGTCATAATAAATCTTAGGCCGTTTCTACTGCCTTGTCCTTAAAATAAGATGGTTATTTGATGGAACATAAAACTTATTATATTTTCAGGTTCTGATCCTATTGAACAAGGAAATTAGCAGGCCAGATCTGGTAATGTTCTTGTCAAGATCTTAATTATGACTTTTCCACGATGTTAAAGTGTGCTCTAGAAACTGAATGTTTGGGTAGAACAGGAGACATTATACTCGATACTGTACAGTAGGTGATTTAGGGAAACAAATAAACAACCAGATATATGTTCTCCCGCATCATGGTGCCCTTGGTTTCATAATCAATGCCCTACCTGATACCAGACAAGGTTCTCCCTAATCACCTGCTAATCTCACTGTGCCTAAATTCCCTTGTGAGTTGGTGCAGATGAAGGAGATACACTCAGGAGAGGATGGCGTCTCAAAGGGCAACAAGTGGAGTACGTGACCCAGAAAACCCCTCCCGAAATTTGCCCACTCTGTTTAGTCTGTTTCAGCGCTCTGCTCTGTTGTCTACACGTCGGCAGGCCGTGACAGCTGCTACTGTTTACACTATGCACCGAGAACGAATAGTTGCAGGAAAGTATCGCTTCCTGCCAAATGGATTACAAAGACTGACACCTATATCAGATTTGGGCGACAGTGACCCGGCCTGGGGAAGGCATGTGAACCAGACAAAGCACAGGATGGGACTCTGTACGACCCTCATCTCAGGATAAGGGGCGGCTGACACAGGAAACTTTATTTTTAGACAGACTCTGAGTGACAGCAACTCGGAACTACTGCAGCGGCGACACTAGATTCCTCTGTTTAATGTCATATAGGGTTACCCACCAACCCATCACATTTCCCTTCCTGTACAAATTACTGCTGTGTTTTGAGCTGTATACTGCATTCATTTTCTTTGTTCCTAAAATATTTATGTATGCTATTATAAATGTGAAACTAAGAGGAGGATCTCAGGACCCGTTACAAAGCATTATGTAATAATGCCACATTATGTAATAACTCAACAAAATGTAACAAATTTTCATCGCATAATGCGATGTTATTACATAATATGTTGTCACACACTGTGTGACAGTGCAATAACTTGTGTAATAACTTGGCAAAATGTTATAAATTTATAGAGTAAATTATAATTGTGCATTCCAACATTACCCTATTATTATTATCATCATCATCATCATTATTATTATTATTATTATTATCATCATCATTCAATTTGTTACATTCTGTTATTACATAAACCAACATTATCAACATTATAATGCCTTGTTACAGGGCAACCTTTGAATGTGTCAGATGAACAAAATAATGTCCACTCTTTCAGTGTTACACAAAAGCTGGTACAGATCACAGTGATGTCCTTTTATCTTGCATTCCGGCTCCTTAATTTGCGGCGTGTGGCTAAGTGAGTGAGAAGGCTGTGCCTCTGATTGGAGGGTCGCTGCTCCAAGTGCCAGGGTCAGCAGAATTACATCATCACTGCACTCCTGAGGAGGCCCTTAACCCCCAAGTGTTCTTGGGACCGTCTGACCCTGCTATCTCCAAAAAAAAATGCATGTTATCTTGGATAAAAGCTTCCACTAGGTAGATGTAAACAAATGCTGCCAGCGTGCCCCTTCCGAACACACCGTATTATCTGTCACCCATCAAACGGCTGCCCCGTTCACCTTTGGACCTCCTCTAGAGCCCTAATGAAGTATCGGAGTACGAAGGCTCGCGTATATGCGATCCGTATGTGCCGGCGCTAGGCCGCGTTGCGGCGGCTCAGCAGAACCCGGCTTAATCGCGTCGCTTCCGGCCACGAAGTGCTGCCTCAGCATGCGAGAGTCGCCGCGGAGCAGAGGCCCGACTGCTTCCTCGGGCAACGAGCGGCGAGAAGCCAAAAAAACGGACGGCCCGGGGACAGAAGATACGCAGACTGAGGGAAATGAAAACAGAAGGGGGGGTGGTGGTGGGGGAGGGGTCCCGTGCAGCTGCTATTCTGTTGGGCTTCCTCTGATAGCAGACTTGGCTGTACTCCCAGTTCTTTAGGTATACTGTAGAAAACACAATTACCTCGGGACCATTTATTTATTTTTTTTCCCCAATAAAAAAAGTAACGTGAAAGCGATTCCAAAACAGAGATCTTATGCTATCGCTGGCTTCTTTATTCTTTGTCATGTTAAAATTATTTACACGGGAGCAGTCTGCACGAGCCCTGTGCTGGTGGATTTCAGGCGAAAGGGAAAACTCCCCATCTCCTGCGGAAGCTGCTTTCTAAGCCAGTGGACCAGCTTTGAAATGCTCACACTCTTTTGGCTGCAAAATGCTGCTCCCCATTCACTGGGCAAAATGTAGAACTGCATGCATCCAGCCTGGCGCTCAGCTTCACTTCTCAACCTAACAGGCAGCTTTTAAACAGCAGTAACATTTTTTCCTGCTTCCTAATCAACTGTTTATTGCCTCTTCTTTTCCTTAATACATTTTATAATTTTCTCTGTCTGTAAAGCCACGTAAAGATGGTCTTTTTTCTGCAATACTATGTGAAATGCAAGTGAATTCTTGTGATTAAATATACATGGATAAATATTTACATAAATATAAATATATGTGTGTGTGTGTATACACACACACGCTATTCTTTACTAATGGCCATTTGAAATGGGTGAAGCAAACATGCTCTTTGGCAAACGCAATGCTGTATAATTTGTGTATCATGAGATGCGATAGTAGAAATGTGCTGATATTCAGAAACAGAAAAATGAAAAACTCAGCCTCTTATCAAGGGATCAGCTTATTAGAGCAGGTTTTAGCATAATCTGCCCCCAGCGAAGCTCTGGGACTGTAGGAAGTATAAGGCCAAACCAAGCACGAGAGGAGAAATGAGATGCTATCTGTCGAATGCTAATTCTGAGGAACAAAGGCTCTCAAGGCTCCTCTGGCACATCTTTCAGGGGTCTCTATGGTAACACTGTTAAACTTGAAAGGTATTGGCTGCTAGAGTTGCAGTTCTGTGAATGATGCTTATAGATCTGGATGCCCTCCTGAGTTGAGGCCTTTGATTGAACACTTAATTTACTTGAATAATTTGCATGTGTTTAACACAGGCGAGGCCTTGTAGTTTGGGAAAAGAATGAGTAAATGCATTGTCAAAGCAGGAAACAAGGCACACGTTCTTTGTTGATATATTAGATCAAAGCAGTATGTCCTTACCTGAACACCCACATATCATTTCTGCATAGCCTATGAGCAAAAGACCTAATATTATATTACAAAGACATGTGGAAGAACTGCCCTGTGCTCGTCACAAAAATATTCTTGTGGCACTTTTCATTACATACAATATTGGCAAGATGGCGTAAAAAGACAGAATATATGGTATTATTCTGTGAAAAGATAATGACAAACAAATGAAGTCATATCTCTATGAACCTCAAAAAACAAAAGGGAGACAGACAGGTTTCTGTACCTCTGACAGAACTGTGGCTTGATAGGCTGACAGGAGCAGTGCGGGAGCAGGGGTTAACAATGCGGCAAAAACCACAGCACGTCTTTCAACAAATAATCAAAGTGAGCCACTTTGAGATCAATCTTCAATTATAACTGGCAGTCAATCACTGAGGGGACAACTGAAATTTGTCAGCATGCATCACCGTGGATAGAACAGAGAGTTGTCTAGTAATGCTATACATGCTTTGCAACATGAAACAGATTTCTCATATTGCCAGAAGCTTCACTGAGGTTAAACTATTATACAAATAAGCAGTAGCTCGCAGACTCAAATCCCAGGATGGAAGCTGCTTTTTACATCTTAAGAGAGGTATTTCACCTGTATCATTTTGGTAAGCGTCTAGCTGTATTGCCTAAATTATATTACCACTTCTAGCGCAAACAGAAATAATTAGCTTTACAGCTAAAGCAACTACTAAACATCTGCTAATGCTGCTACAATAATTGACCAAATACAATTCAAACATATGGACTATGGATTCTGCCAATATGTCAATACAATACCAAAAAGTAGTCTTTATCTCCCTGGGGTGTATTGTTGAAGGAAAGAGTAACTTCGGCAGTATGATAGTTTCAGCTTAAAACCAAGGAGGAAAGCTTGTGGAACGATTTTTGTACCTGGCCTCTCGTGTGTGTTGGTACAAACACCTGCATAAGACGATGGGAATACAGCATAAGAAAAGCAGGGTCTCAAGCCTCAAATGTTTATCATATCCTGTCTGAATGTGACAGCATCACATCATCGCTCAGGTAACTCTGTTGACGAGTCTTTGAAATAATCTGTTTCCGTATTACTGTGCATCCGTGCAAGACAAGCAAGACAAGCATCCTAATCCCTGAGGATTAACAACTGGGGAAGCCCAGCTCCTCTTCTTCAAATCCCAGTGAATATTTACTATATTTAGGTGTTCGCACATTCTTTGCTATAGGTAGAGCAATTATACGGCATTTAAAATCTGCATGTAAATGTTAAAATCTGCATGTAAATGTCTCCTTTTTCTCTGCTACAAAGGAGAAGAAGGTTTTTTGATGTGAGGACTGTCCAGGATTGGTAAAAAAAATATAGATATAGAAATACAGATTATAATGCCACATAGGCCAAACTTGGACAGGAGCTACACATGCCATACAATGCAAGAGTCTTAGACCTTTAAAGAAACTTTGAAGCTATTTATTTGGGTACGAAGCATACATTTGCTCAGTTGACACAATTTGAATATACACAAATGAACAGTAACACACCAAAAAGCAACAAGAGATATCCAAAAGGTTAATGATATCCTTTGGAAAGCTCTCCTCAGGGGCACCCCAGCTATTCCGCATAGCTGTTCAATTTCACCACCAGCTCAGTTAATTAACTTAAATAATTATATAACTCAGGTATTGATTAGCCAAACTGGGTACGAGTCAACATATTGGAGGGTTCCTGCAAATACTGTGATGACGCCTAGAGATGTTTCAAAATGGCTAAGGTAACAGAGATTGAAAGACATAAAAAAACAGAAAGATAATTGCAATATGATTTTCATTGGCAGCTTAAGACTTCTGCACATTATTGTGCTCAGTTACTCAGACCCGCGCACACATGAGTCAGGCTCTGATGACACTGCATTAAAATCCAGCTCACGCTGTTGGGACTTTTCAAACCTCTTCTGGGCACAGGTGAAGCAGCAAAGCCTGTTTAAAGCGATTGTGCCGGAGAGTGGCCAACTTCACACCCCGCACCAGAAACCAGTGAAGCCACTCCGCTCCCTTTTAGGGCGAAAGGTGGTGACATCCGACGCTCAAGGCCAAACGGGCCACGCGATACAATGCAGAGGAGCGTCCAAAATGAGCGGGAAAAACACTGATGGATCAGTCGTTTCTGATTGGCTCATCAGGCTCAGTGAAGAAAAGGATTTGCATAGATTTGGGCGTTTCCATAATGCCATTCTACCAAATCTCTACTTCCAGTGATCAAAAAGTCACTGGCTTAATGTTCCTCGCATTTAAAATGTCCACATGTTCCTCATACAATCGGGTCATTGTGTCCCACCCGTTCAGGGGTTCATTCAGGGGCGGGGCAACAGGGGCTAATTTGTGCTGGGGAGGGGCTGCGGGGCTCTAGGCATGAGGGGAAAATGACCTGCATCACATTCCATCCGTTGCTGTCTTGGGTTTCTTTGGCGCAGCAACCTTTTTGGCAACATTATGCCAGGTCTTGCCCGCGTGATTGCCCATTATTCACATTACGATGCCCACAAACGAGGTTCTTCACTGATACCGTCTCTTTGATCGACACTCTTCCACCTCAACATATATAATAATGGGGTCTGTCTGCTGGCCGCCCTGCGCCTTCGTCGCTGTGCCATCTCAACCAACGTTGGCCGTCACGCCAATTTCTTTATGATACACAAGAGGCAAAGTCGCAAACAGGATAAGTCTTGTTCGCTATTTTCCCTGGCCCGGCCATGCCAGTGCTGTTCTGGATGGGCGCCAGAAAGAACGCCAAGTGAACATAAGAACTTGGCAGCTGCCGTATCTCGCTCTGTCCTCCGCGTGGAACAGCCACAAACAAGCCATGAAGAGCTTAGAAGAACTCGTAAATCTTGTCGCTTAGCAATCTCCGGCTTTAATTACCAAACTGGAGCTTTGCTCGGGCCTTCCTCCTAACGGAAGGACACAGGTCGGCCTCGGTGAGGAGATGAATGCCGAGGCGAGCTGTAACGATTCTCACCATGCAACCAGACGGCTCTATAGGCATTAAAACACCAAAGCCTCCTCGCAGGACATGTTTTCCTGTTAAACCGTAGGAGGTCCCCCTTTGAGCTGCCTGGTGTTTCCTGTAAGCAGCTCTCTGCCTTTTCTCATGCCTAGTCATTTGTTACAGGATTTTGTAATAAATGTGGTGAAAATAAATAAATAATGAACCTCAAAGCAAGAGGAAAATGCATTCTGAGATTTTCCTGTGTTTACAATAATCCGTCTGGAATGTAGACATTGCGCACAGATATCTAAAAACCCCTTCAAAGAGCTTGCAATTAAAATTTCCATGATGAGATTCTCATTTTGCGGATGTATCTGCGCTGGGGCATTTCCGACTTTCGGCACCCTCCCGGTGAAAGGGTGTGGATGGACGGTGTGGATGGACGGTGTGGATGGACGGTGTGGATGGACATGAATATGTTGTGGAGGGAGCTGACAGGTCTTTAGCAACCCCTGATTGCAGCAAGCAGTGTACAGGCATTGCCTAACAAACACTTCCTCTTATCAAACAGCTTCAGCTGCTGACGCCGTTGCAGAAACCGCCGCGCGTCTTTCCCGCTGCGCTTCCACAGCTGTGATGGGTGAGCGGGATGCAAGGCCAGAGGCTGCCATTTCGAACCGAGATGAAATGAGTTTATGTCTGTTATGTTTCTGTTTGCGTAAAGGCAGCAGGGAATGCCTCACAGAACTGATCCCCCAAACCTCTCCCCAAGTGGTCGTAAACAGAATGACATTCTGGTGACTGCGGTCTACATAATAAACACTGGCACCCAAGAAAAAACAAATGTAGCTTGGAGTTGTTTACTGTGCAAAAGTCAAAGTACTGTTTGTTCCACTTGAAAGTAATTTAAATATCTGTTATATTAAATGTGAACTACTTTAAAAATATTAAAGTATTGTACAAGTGCAGTGCTGTCCATGATGTAAATGTAGTGAACTGCATACCTTTATGTTTGTCTGTTTTGCATAATCATATTAAATTTACATCATTTTTATATCCAGATTTTTGGGAGCTATACAAAGTACATTTAGTCTTTTTCCTGAACCTGGAAATAATAGTCCTATAAGCCCAAAATGTTCTGAGACAGTCCTTGGCAGGAACGACAAACGGAACCATGTGACACGAGGACTTGGAAGTGAACAAAAGGTTCAGTAGGGGAAGCTTTCCACTTTTCAGAGAAAGGGCAGACCAGGACACGGAAGGATCCAGCACAGCCCACCACGCAAACGAAAAAATAGAGGAGCCTGTTTTGCTGGTGAAAAAACAGCAACGCTTGTGATGTGTGGGTGAGGAACAGAACGAAACCCCAAACAGGCATGTTACACATGTAGGTTCTGGCATAAGCACTTCAGTCTGGGCGACTGGAGACAAAAAAGAACCAATGATTTAGTGATATCTACATAGGGAATGAGGGATAGGTGAACTTGATGAACTCCAGTAATCATCGTTATGTGATTCTCCCTTCTGGAACAGATCTCGCCCCCCCCCCCCTTGCCCTCTCCTCAGAGATGCTCTCTGAGACAATGCGATTACTCAATAAGGAAGTCCATTAAAGATTAAAAAGCAAAACAAGAGAACCACACAAAAGACAAACCCAGAAACCTCCCCACCTGCAGATACAAAGCCACCAAGCTCCCTCTGTACAAGCACTTCAGATATCACCAGTGCTCTCCAACGACTGATATAGTTCAGTTTATTTTTTTCCTTTGCTCACCATACATGGTGATAAAGAAGCATTTCAAACACCACAAGGACAGAATCTTGTTCCAAGTCTAAATCTATGTCTTCACCATTAATGCTGCGCTTGCTATAATATTTCTTACATATTATTCTGAATTGTATCATACCATAGAACATTTTCACCTTAGTGACAGATGATCCAATCCCAGACTAATTAAGCGCCTGACTTTACCCAGCGAGGATAAGCGAGCAAACTTGTCCAGGGACACAGTCTGGCTTGGTGCAGATGGGTGCTATGATGGGTGATGGGGCCTCACTATCTTTATGGAAGCCATTGCCTGAGTCTAACTAGATAAGATATGAGGACAAGCAGTAAGCCTTTGCCCGTCCTCGCCCTGCAAGCATTACGTAAAATTCTTGAATGCTATCTATTGGAGCGAGCATTGCCAATAGGTAAATCAAATATTAAAGGATAGCTAGCCAGAATGCGACACTCCCACTCCTCCCGTCATTTAAGAAATACGCTAACAAAACACTTCTTTTGTCTGTTTAATTAGACGGAGCATTATTTTAAATGTGAAGGTGTTAACACGCAACACAAGTGATGTAATACGCTTTCAGGGCACAGCTTAGAATGGGTGTGTTTGCCCCAACTCCTCCTTTTTCTTTAGCAGCCTAAAATCATATTAAACCTGCATGGTTGAACTTTAGCAATGCAGCAGTCAGAAAGCAGTGTCCACATTACTCAAGCCTCCCCCTTGTTTTAAAGGGCTGCTCATGTTGTCTAGCTGTCACTGTCATCTACGTAACGCACCGTCTGATAGTTGTAACAGGCCTGTTCATATGCAATGCTTGCGATAGATGTAACACGCCTGCTCATATGCGATGCTTGCGATAGATGTAACAGGCCTGCTCATATGTGATGCTTGCGATAGTTGTAACACGCCTGCTCATATGCGATGTTTGCAATAGTTGTAACAGGCCTGCTCATATGTTATGCTTGTGATAGATGTAAGAGGCCTGCTCATATGCGATGCTTGCGATAGATGTAAGAGGCCTGCTCATATGCGATGTTTGCAATAGTTGTAACAGGCCTGCTCATATGTTATGCTTGTGATAGATGTAAGAGGCCTGCTCATATGCGATGCTTGCGATAGTTGTAACACGCCTGCTCATATGCGATGCTTGCGATAGATGTAAGAGGCCTGCTCATATGCGATGCTTGCGATAGTTGTAACAGGCCTGCTCATATGTGATGCTTGCGATAGATGTAACATGGCCTGCTTTTGAGATTCTGAGCAACAAAAACCTTCTTTTGTTTAATCAGCATAATGCCTGCATGGTGAGATTACAGACATGGTGAGATTAAAGTGAGAGATGTGTTGCGCCTTGTAAAGAACAGGACAGAGCGTTACTCGTGCTTTAAAACTCAGCAAATATTGTGAACTGTTTACACTAAGGATTTATACTAATAATAAAGTGCTGTGAGATATAAACATAAAATCATCCAAAGGGTCTGGGGAAGAAATATTATTGAAAGTGATCCATTCAGAATCAGTCCATTCAAAATCCTGTGTACACTGAAGAAATAAGATCTAGGTGTTAAGCTGATACAGGGGAAAGGGGAAGATACAGATACGTGCATTTGTGCCAAAAGTAAGTTTGAACAAACTATTACAAGCACCCGTCTCTGGAAAGTGACACACCTGGGGTCTGCAGGTTTTCTCATGCCGCTTCCTGTGGCACTCTCTGATGGTATAGGTTGGTATTTCGGGGGGGAATATGCTATGTCGCTATGCAACAACATGTCTGAGCCACTGGCAAAAGCCACACTGCCCAACACCGGGCCCAGAACCAAAGCAGTGACAAAGGCAGACCAGCCCAGACGGAACCTGAGACTCCAGATGCAAGCCAGCAATGAAAAATGAAATTGGGTGAGTTGGTGTCTACAAGAGCACACAGCTTATGTTTTTTTTCAGTATAGCACACACCTTATGTCTTTTTTCAGTATGGCACACACCTTATGTCTTTTTTCAGTATAGCACACAGCTTATGTCTTTTTTCAGTATAGCACACACCTTATGTCTTTTTTCAGTATAGAACACACCTTATGTCTTTTTTCAGTATTGTTTAAAATAATCACATTTACTACACTTTATTTTAGCAAAAGGGATTTATGTCTTCTGTGCTTTGGTTATTTGTTTAAATCCTTCTACAATATATAATTGCTGTGACTCATCCCTGTTACTGCTGAAAGATTGTTCCATTATAGCAATACATACATTTGCTAAAGAAGAGAAATACAGTAAAGACTCTAAAAGATTCTTTATATTAAAAGTATGAAATACTCTGAAAGTATTATTGCCTTTTAATTATATTTTAAAAAGAACATGAGTAAAGTGTGATGCTAATAAGGTCCAGTCATACTTCCAATCCCAATGCCCATTGTAGGTTTTCATTCTTCCACTGGTTACAACGGCATTTTAAGGGGTGTCCTTCATTGTGGAACTGAATTCACGCAAATTGACAAATGATCGACGTGCTTGCAGATAATATTTTGCTTGAGTTAATTTAGTTCCTCCACATTGAATAACTAGAGGAATTTTGCAGTGTACATCACGAAATTGGACAATTTGTTCTCCTTTAGAACAGAACGTCTCATTGATACCCCAAAGAAAGAGACTAAATGAATACGCTAATTACGAGTCTTTGGAAAGAGCTGAAAGGTCAGCAAAGCTGTAGTGAAAGCAGTCACAGAAGTGAAAGCTTGTGCATGGGAGGAGCTTTGAGAGGCCACGGGGAAAAATGATCGGGTGGCCCCAAAGACTATTTGGCAAATGCCTCAGGAAGTTCGACTGCTCAGGCTGTGCTCAGCTGGGGTGGGGAACTGTTGACCAACTTTGGAGATATAGTGGAACGGTAGAAGAACTATTTGGAGAAACTCCTTATCCTGGAGTTATTCTGTCACTGCAACTGAAGCTAGTTGGAGGCCTCTGTACTGGAAAGGCAGGGAAGGTAGATGAAATCTGTCAAGAGATGCTGAAAGCATTGGATGTTGTTGGGGAGATGAGGTCGATGTGCTTCTACAATGTTGCATGTAAAGTGGGTAACACTGGACTGGCAAACAGTGGTGACCATACATATTGTTAAAAAGGGGAATTACAGGGTATATTACAAAAATATGGCGAATCACATTTCTCAGCCTCACTGGAAAAGTCAAAGCACGGTTACTGGTGATCCTGTATTATAAAGTTTGTCATTGCAGGATGTGGCATATGAGAAAAGCTAACTTGTGATCTCAGTAAATAATTAGTTTTCAGTGAGAAAATATACCAATTTGTTGACAAAATGAGATGCCTTTGAAGATCATCCAAGACAAAAATGATACTCAACACTGGTGAAGGTTGTTGCATATTGCAGCAGGAAAAAAGGGGGTATTAAGCACAGTACTGTTACAAAGTTAATGAAATTGAATGCTTCCTTTTTTGTTGTTTCTGACCTACCTTCCTATTAGTTTCTCAGGTTTCCCCTTGGCTTGACATGTAAAGCAACTCTTCAGTTGATATGTAAAAAGTAACTCTTGAAGCCCTAAACTAAATCACTGGCTGATAAAATTCTCCAGAAGACTACTGGTGAATGGAGAACTGGTCATCTGTATGGCATCCAAGTAACATGTTAAATGTGCATTTTCTGTGAGAAAGGAGGAATGGAAATTGAACACTGGTATCTGCAGAGAAACACAGGAACTTTGTGCAGAACACTGTGTTAAAATGGAAAAAAATAACAATCCTGTCATAGTTGCTAAGGCAGTAGGTGAGTTTTGTCTTCTGTGAACATTACAGAATACATTTTAAAATTTCATGCTCAGCACATTCATTCGTAAAAGAAGAATCCCTTTAGTAGCATGCAAAACAAGTGACAGGATACAATGTAGCCCAATTAAAGCTAAAAAACAGTTATCCTGTCAGTGAATCGGAGTGGTCTTGAACTATCACTAGGAGCTTGGGAGATATTAAACTGTAATCTACTTAAAGACTGAGCTGTAGGAGGTGATAACATCTTGTACTCGTTTAATACAAGAACATCCACGGATGTGTCATGCAGATATGCCCTGACAACCTTAAGCTGCATATTTCTGTTCCAAAAACAGGACCACATTCCAACTCTTAAAGCTTAAATCACTCATCAATCTGGATCTTCAGAAACCAGGAGCCTCGCCCAGTCAGCACAGACGACGGCCACTATATTCAACATAAAATCAAGCTGATGTGATACTGTGGTGATATGACGTACCTAAAAATGTAGCACTGCAAAGTCAGCATTTGTGACTAAAGGACAAACAGCACCGTCTACCACGGAGGAGTACCAGATACTTGACGCAAAGTGCCCCGTCCGCATTCTTTGCCAGCAACAGACTGCTCTTAATCACAGTTTCGTGTGTCACACACTCTTTTTACTTCCCTTGGTCCTAGCTCTTGCCCCGTTCACCAGTGCTCGCCCGTCTAACAGCAATCGCAGCATGATCCCCGGCTGGCGCATCGCTCTCTACAACCCTGTTTCCAAAAAGGTTGGGACGCCGTGTAGAATGTGAATAAAAACAGAATGCAATGATTTACAAATCGTATAAATCCATATTTAATTAAAAATAGAACAAAGTGAACGAATCAAATGTTGAACCCGAGAAATGTTATTGTTTTATGATAGAAACATGCTCAATTTGAATTTGATGCCAGCAACAGGTTTCAAAAAAGTGGGGACAGGGGGGTGTTTACCACTGTGCTGCATCACCACTTATTTTAACAGCACTCTATAACAGTCTGGGAACTGAGGAGACCAGTTGCTGGAGTTTTCAAAGTGAAATGTGGTCCCATTCTTGTCTGATATAGGATTTCAGCAGTTTGGGGTCTCCTTTGTCGTATTTTTCGTTTCATGATGCGCCAAATGTTTTCAATGGGTGACAGGTCTGGACTGCAGGCAGGCCAGTCTAGCGCCCAGACTCTTCTACCATGGAGCCATGCTGTTGTAATATATGCAGATGGTGGTTTGGCATTGTCTTGCTGAAATATCCAAGGCTTTCTCTGAAAAAGACATCTGGATGACAACGTATGTTGCTCCAAAACCTGAAAATATTGTTCAACATCAATGGTGCCGTTCCAGATGTGCAAGCTACCCAAGCCATGGGCACTAACGCACCCCCATACCATCACGGATGCTGGCTTTTCAACTGTCCTCTGGTAATAAGCTGGATGGTCCCTCTACTCTTTAGCCTGGAGGAGCAGCATCCATGATTTCCAAAAAGAATTTGAAATTTTTATTTGTCAGATCACAGGATAGTTTTCCATATTGACTCAGTCCATCTTAAATGAGCTTGGATACCAGAGAAGTCGAAGGCGCTTCTAGATCATGTTTAGATGTGGCTTCTTCATTGCATGGTAGAGTTTCATCCTGCATTTGTGGATGTATCGACACACTGTGTTAACAGTCAATGGCTTTCAGAAGTGTTCCTGAGCCCATGCAGTGATTTCCACTATAGAATTGTCTGTTTTTAATGCAGTGTCGCCTGAACACCTGAAGATCACGGCTATCCAATATTGGTTTTCAGCCTTTTCCCTTGCCTGCAGAGATTTCTCCAGATTGTCTGAATCTTTTAATGATATTATGTATTATAGATGATGAAGTTCCCAAATTCTTTGCATTACACTGAGGAACAGTATTCTTAAATTGATGCACTATTTGCCCACACAGTCTTTCTCAGAGTGGTGAACCTTTCCCCATCTTCACTGCACAGACACTCCGCCTGTCTGGGAGGCTCTTTTTATACCCAATCATCTTACCGACCTGATGCCAATTATCCTAATTAGTTGGGAGACATTCAACCACGTGTTTTGTTTTAGCATTACACAACTTTTCCAGTCTTTTGATGCCCCTGTCCCAACTTAGATATGTCATCTTTGTTCGATTTTCATTTAAATATGGTCATGTATACAATTTGCTTTCCCTCTGCGTTTGTTACCAGAGTCAATATTTAAACAGAGCACAACTAGGAGCTCTTGAGAAGGTGACTGGAGGACACGGCGTTCCAGTGCTTGCCTTCAGCTCGCTGGGTGAGCACAGGAATGCGTGATGTCAGCACAGGTACCGCTGAGGCAGCGTCCATTCACCCTCCACTCCGAGTCCAGCACCACCTTTCAGGCTGCCCTACATAACTATCACAGCAGCAATCTTCCAGGTGCCTATGTGTGTAGGACTACAGCTGTTTGAGCCACTCACATATTTGTGACATATTTGGACATTAATAAGATGGAAAGGCACATAAAGAGCTTATGACAGTTCAAATAAAAGAACCAGATCGAGGGTAATACAGAAATACTGTTCATAGCACATTC
This sequence comes from Mormyrus proboscirostris, assembly GCA_026779585.1. Taxonomy (NCBI): domain Eukaryota; kingdom Metazoa; phylum Chordata; class Actinopteri; order Osteoglossiformes; family Mormyridae; genus Mormyrus; species Mormyrus proboscirostris. The sequence goes on along the minus strand of JAODKF010000002.1, from coordinate 23,299,860 downwards.
AAGTGCAGTCAACACTAATGCATCCATTAGGCAATACTGCATCAGACTTATTTTTCATAGTTCATAGAATAGAAAAAGAATGAAATGCAACATTTTCAAATTAAAACACTATATGGCTGAGTAATGGGAGACAGCTTTAAAAGTCTTAGTAGGTAGCTATCAACAATGGTCTGGCTTAATGTGATCAGAACAAATTAAGTACCCATTAGTCAGGGAAAGATCATTTAATGGATGCATAATCACCCACTGTCGGTGCAGTCTAATTTCTCTCAGGAATAGAGAGTAATCTAGGGTGACAAAGTATAAAGACAAGGTTTATCACCCTTGGCCAAAGTTTGACAGCTCTCACTGCTTGTGTACAGTAGTGATATGAGGTACATGCAGTCATAACAGTGAAATCTGTCAAAACAAAAACAATCATACTTTTCATAGACCTGGGGCTTGTATCATAAAGCTGCATTTCTTTCTTAGCCGGATAACTTGTGACATTTAAGGTAGTTTGGGCTAAAATGTAAGTTAACAAAGATAATGCCCATTTAAACTGGGGTGCCTTAAATATGGCAAGTTATCCAGCTAAGCGAGAAATCATGCTTTGTGATATAGGTCCCTGATGGGAAAAGAACTCAACATATGTGAACAAGTGGCATACAGCCAGTTTATATTCTGTGTACATCGAACTGACGAACCGCTGAAGTCATGCAACATTTTCACAAGTGTCACAAAATAGTGTGTTCATTTGTTATTACAAAACCATGATATTTAACTCAATTTTTTTATATAATAGGCTTTACGGCAGTCTGTCTGTAAGTACGAGTTGTCCATAAGTCAGACTTCTTAACCCCGGGAACTGCCTGTACAGCAGATTCAAATCAATAAACAAGTCTGTTTGCTCTTGTATGTGTTTAGGTGACATATTTTCCTCTGCAAGCTACATTGTTATGACAGCTTTAAAATCCCAATGTACAAAACAAGATATCCAACTAATTTGTTCACAGGAGCCCTTAAGCAACATAGCAGTATCCCTGCACTACAGCCCATTTAGGGAAGAGAAGCAAATTAAAGGCATGCGTTATTACAGGCTTATAAAGACACAGACACATAAAGCCTAGTGACTGGCTGGACTGACATAGATCAACAGCCCAACATTTTTGTAACTGTAATATTGTATTAAAGCAAAGAAAATGGTTGGATAATATTATAACAGTGCAAACATCAATTTTATGCTGATGTTGTTTTGCTGCTGAGACAGAACCTGTGTACAGCTGTGGCCTTCAACACAAGAACCAAAAGAAAAAAAATCTTCCTCATTTAGCAGACAATTAAACAGGCACCTCTGTTTTTAGTCTTGGGAAAATTTGACAGACTGGCCAGACTTTCATTAGTACCAAGCAAAGGGCTAGATACAGCCTCCAATTTCTTTGTGAATATCATCACATCTTTCTTAAATGTTTCTGTCAAGTCCCAATATAAATGCATAGGAGTCACGAATGTATAAACATTATTTTGTTTTTCTAATGTAAATGATTTCAGAGTTCCAGAAACACCAAAATGATGTAGTCTACTCCAACTGCAATACATTTGTGACAGCAGCTTCCTTGGCCACCCAACTTGGGTGAATCTGAATATGCATACTTGACCATACTTTTTTTTTTACTGTTCATGTGTACCCGATTTACGTCATTTTACATTCCCGAAGACCAGCTCCAATACGAAGAACACAAGAACACGAGGACGGTAAAAATCCCCGGATGCTGGTCTTGCTCCAGCCCAAATTCCAAGGATACATCGGTTGCAACCCCGCCAAACCAATCCCATGATTCATTGTGCACGATTCAAGTTTGCGAGACCGGTCCTGCCATGACCACAAGTGCAGTCTTTACGCACTTGGTATTGAGATTCACCCCTTATCAAGCATATTTGCATTTGGATTCCCTGTCACAGACGCTGCAGCATATCAAAGGCCAGGGGAAGATACCTGGCTGGACGCCTATGAAACAAGGAGTAATCTGGAGACACTGCGGTAACTGGGTCGCCGGGGCAGAAAAGACAGTAGAATCAGGCTTGATTACTATGTGCATCGCAGTCAGCTCCCAAGCAGCTGTGGGCATTTCATCACATTAAAGTCAACAAGCCTTGCTTTTTGTATCAGAGGCTATTGAGTTTCTCTGGGTGTGCAAAATGGCAGCAATGTCCAGTTCTTGCCAAGGACGGCTGTTACTCCCTGTTCTATGTCCTCTTAGTCTGCCACACCCACTGAATCACAAAGAAAAACAAACATGGAATGATTCTTGTTCATAAAACAAGGCTTCCCGGTTTGGGAGAAGCTGGGAGAAAATGTACAGCAGAAAAAGACATTCTGGAGAATGTGGAGAGAATGAAATCCATCGCATGGCACGTTACGCAGCATGCAGACCGGGACAGACCCCAAGTGGATGTCACTGCAGGTGTCTCTAAAAGGCTGTCCTTATAGTCTGGAGTTCTCATTTACAGTGTTCTTTTCAAAGAATTAATCAGAATACCAGGATTTGATCCATTCTCAAAAAATATAATAAGTACATTACTCCTGATAATATTTTTAAGTGAAATCTTCTTGCCTGCTAAAAAACTTTTTTTGCACCTTACTTGCTATGATGTGAGAATTGCCTTTGTGATTGTAATTAAGGGCAGGCCTGCTCAGACAAGTAGTGCACAGCTTCTCTCACTGGATTCGATTTGAAGTTTCCTTAATAAAAATATCCACAAATGCTCTGCTGACATGGCCAAAATCGCTAGCAATATGAAGCAAACCTGAAATTTAGAGCATAACAGTTCAAGTTTATGATGCAACACTCCATTCACTTATTCAACAATAGAAATTCTTAAATTCTTGTAACCAGGCAAACTTTCCGATGCCACATACTTAAAGTGAGTAAATAGCACGTTAACTGAATTTCCCAGGGATTTTAACAGCAGCTGAAGCAGACCAGATATTTACAAGGCATAAGTAAGTTATGGAGTTTTATCACCAACATACCCTGGTCTTGTGATTATTATTAGACATAGTCACAAATCGAGAAAAAGGCTGAATGTTAACAAAGAGGTTAATTCTCACGTTGCAGTGATTTATATTGCTTGTAACAATGTCTAATGTTTCTTGTTTGTTTTCCACATAGGGAGACTGCAAAGGTATTGTGTAAGTACACATGCTTACACTTATCTCCTCAGTCATTCGTTACAACAGTAGAACATTCAAACATACGTGTACATTTTCACAGCGGTGAAACTGCTTGAGCAATAAAGCAAGGTTTTCATGTGACGGGTCTGATTTACTTCGACTTTACGAAGAGATCCTAGAAAGTATAAGGAGCCAAAGTGGCATGTCTGTAGCAAGCAAACAAACACTTTTATTACTTTGTGTAATAGTCTGTGTTTTTGTTTTCTTTCTCCTCGTAAATCTTTAGCCTTCAGTAAGGAAGTATTGACCGAAATGCTGTCTGGTTCCGGGTAGGTGGTAGCATCCTGAATAAAGGTGTCTGGCTGATGCAATGTCACCGGCACACTGATGCCTGTCGTTTCCAGGCAGGAATTCGCTCTGGTTTTGCAAAATGCAAATTATGGTGCAATTTTGTGAGTGTCAGGCGGGGGACCATATTTCCAAGTTGTTCCTAACACCAGGATTATTTTTATGACTCTCCTTGTGTTGCATGAATTTATAATTCCCAAAGTTCCAGAAATCTGTTTAACAATGCCTGTTATAATGTACTTACAGTTGCAGTCATCTGTGGGAATATGAATACATTTTATTTTATTGTTAATAATAATAATAATAATAATAATAATAACAAAAACGTGTAAAGACATTTTGTTTTAAATTCATCTTGAAATGGTGGCAACTGCAATTACAGTGCGATCTATTTTCAGTAACGGCTTATCTGTTATGATTGATCAGGAGGCCTGCCCTGAAAATACCACGTTTCAGGCAGGGTACACCCTGATCAGGAGGCCTGCCCTGAAAATACCACGTTTCAGGCAGGGTACACCCTGATCAGGAGGCCTGTCTAGTACAGGACACAGAAAGGACAGTGTAAAGGCACCAGTAGCATGTCTTTGGACTGTGGGAAACCCAATGAGCACAGGGAGTAAAAATACAGACCAAGAAAGTACCCTGACATTGCAGCTAAAACGCAGCACTTCTACAATGAAATCCATTCGTGCTTTCAGCTTAACATAAATTTTCGTTTAATTCCTTAATTTGACTTGTCAGCGATACTTGAAAGATCAGCGAGTGGTAAAGCATGTAAATATAAATGTATGAACAGGCGCAAACCAAGAATAACTAACAAACAAACATAATCAAATCAACAAAGACATTAATAAATAAGAAGGCAAGCAAGCAGTCCGACAAAATGCTGATGACATATAGGAGTGTCAATAGCTACACGTTTAAGTGTCCGAGTGTCCAAATAGCAAATTCTTCCACATGGTCAGACAAAGCTGTAAAAGTGTGACCTGCTTTACCTTCCTAACCCTAACCCTAACCCTACACCAACAAATATTTAAAGGTTAAGACCCAAGAGGTCATTAAACATAATCATCAGGTGCTGATCATTCTCACCGAACTTAGGTTGTGTGCATGAAAATGTTCAGGGACAACTACCTTAATTTGTCATCAGGACCCATTAAGTGCTAAAGATTACATGAGTTGGAGAAACTCATACCGTGAAAACAAGTGAGTTAGAAAGTGGAACTTCATAAGCAATACCTTTTTCAATGACAGCTATAACTGCACTGAAGGTGTTCATATTTATGCTGCAGGTAACAGGTAATAAGCGCATAACAAAAGTGGCCAGAGGTTGGGCGTGGAAAGATGAGGAACAGAGAAACATATAGGTGTTTCCATTACCTGTGAAAGTAGAGCAGGATGGACAGCATGGTCTGGTCAATGTTGCTGTTGCAGATTCCCTCATTCAGCAGGTAACAGGGATCCCGCACCACTGACTCCAAGGAGTCCTGGCGCATGATATTGTTGAGCTTGTCTGTGTTGAGGTTCTGGAAGACCAGCTGATCGCGCAGCTGCCGGAAGTGAGTGACAGTGGGACTCCCCATACCCCCATTGCTGAGCCGGCCACCTTCTCCATCACAGCCGTTGGCCAGGTCCAGGCAGCAGCTGCAGCAGTCCAGGCCGATAGGGGAGCGACACTCCTCGTCTGACATGGCAGACCGCCTCTGGAGGAACAGGTGCCACACTTGATAGGGCAGAGTCTGCTTCCCCCTCAGTCTTGCCTATACCAGCCTGTGTTGTGCACACGCGCGCGTGTGTGTGAGAGGATGTGCGTGACTCTCAGTGTCTGCTTGTGCCCACTGTCCCAGGTGCTGCTCCTTGGAGAAAGCTCCGGTTTCCAGGGTCCTCCCTGAAGTCTGGCACGTTTCCCCTCTCCTTCCCCTCACGTGGCCGCCTCCTTTTTTTTCCCCCGTCGCACTGTGCTCCGCGCACGCAGCAGAAGCGGCTCGCTGCAGCTCTACAGCTGGAATGCGTCTGACAGGAAAAACAGAAGCTGCTTATCAATTTTTCGGCCGAGCACTTTACTCCCCTCCCTCGATGTGTACGGGGAGAGAGAGAGACATGGACTGAGCGAGCCAGGAGGTGGGAAAACCCCAATGATTGGTAAGAGGCCCTGCCCAGAGCACAGGACCAGCCCTCCTCTTTTTCTTCTCTTTCTACGGCTCTTGCTTCACAAACAGGGATGGGTATAATGAGAGAGAGAGAGAGAGAGAGAGAGAGGCATGCAGTCAGCATGTGCCGTACACTGCTGCCACATCCAGGAGAAGTCGGCAAACGTTACTCGAAGAACAACCTCACACAGGAGACGAAAACACTGACAACCACTAATCTCTCCCCCCCCCCCCGATTTTCTCTCTCTCTCTCTGAGTCTCGAGAGCAAACCGCATTAATGGCTGGCCTGCACGCTGCACTTGTTGCTGCTGCACGAGGGCAGGAATCATTGCGAGTCAGCCAACTCCTTTAAAAAAAAGGGCACGGCGAGAACTCCAGCGTTCATCCATGTCAGCATTAAGTCCAGACCAGGTCTGGAACAAAACCTGGTGTCAGTGACATGCCCACATTACCCACTTCATTTCCATATCTACTAGAGCACCTGCCCTATTTTTCACTGAATAGGGCGCAGCTAGAGACAGTGTTACTGGGTCAGGGTGGAGGGGCCTGCAGGCATTATCTCAGTAGGCACACTTAGAGGGATGGATAAGAGGCCGAAGCTCAAACCATCTGTAGATGGTTGGCTGCATGGAGACACGTTTTAATCACCAAAGATTAAGGGCACGTGCTGATGATGCTGTCGAACACTCATCGCAAAATCAGACATCTCTTTAATTTTCATGATAATTATACATCTCTGGAACTGAAGAAACAGTGTTTCAGTTTTGTTTTTCGATTAAGTTAAAAGTCCATACTTTGCAGCTCAGTTCTAGATAGCTTAAGCAAATAGCGTAATCTAATCAGTTTGTACTCCGTGGTGTTATTGTGCTAAAAGCATTTTTATATCTTACACAAGCACTCACAAGAATGGAGCTTCATTTTGTCTAATGTGAAATGCTGGAAAAATCTGCTGCGGTTTTCGTTGGAACATGTGCAAGTGAAGATCGATATGAATCCAGTGGACAGTTTTCAAAAATCCATGGCTTCCAACAGCAACACATTCTGAACACTATATTAAAAAATGATAGCAGTTCCTCAAATGTTCAGCCTTGCCAGGAGAAACAAGTTAGTGCTCTTAAATTGTGCAGTCCCTCTTTAACGTTATGCACAGAGAGGGAAAAAAAACACATCCATCAAATAATCCAAGACTTTTACAGTGAAAGCATGCTGACAAGAAAGATGGGAGCCTTCTCCCAATTATGTAATCCATCAGCAAATGGGAAAAAGATTTGGTTAACAAATCAAATAATTTTTGTTAAGTTTTTACTTTTCTAAACTTAACATTATGCTAAGCTTTCTTTAATTTCCCCCCATGTGCTTTCTATTTATCTAAAATTAATTCTAGACTTCCACCTAGTGGTTAAAATTTGCCATAACAATGTGTTGAAACGTGTTATACTGTATGAGGAGGATGCAGCAGGGTATTTATAATTAAATATTTATCAGGAATACTACACCATGAAAATTAAACGCCTTCAGAAGAAATTGTGTCAAGATGGATAAAAGGACTCAATGTGTCTTATCAAAGATAAGCCAAATAAGGCCTACTGATTCCTTTCCCCTGGATTAGGCCTTTCAGTTGCTACATGGTATGTGAGAAGGTTGTGACTGAGTTTGTGACAACAAAAGATTTCTGAGAGGATGGCGGAGCGTGTGTTTGTAAACAAGTGACAAGAAGTAGAGAAAATAATAAATAAACTGGATACTTTTCAGTTGATACCTTCTCAACAACAATTCATGCAACATTTAATAAAATATCTGTTAAAGTCAACAAACTGAATTAGTTCCAACTCCTGTAGCACAAGAATGGACTTCACTAATATGGCCAAGAAGCTAACATTTATAACACATTAATATCTAGGGAGTCACTCAACATTTCTAAATGGCAGCTACAAGCCAAAATTACCAAACACAAGGCCTTAAATGATAAATACCTTGGAACCAGTTTAGATTATAACATCAGACATTTCTTTATAAATATGATAGTAAATGAATAGTTGGAATAAGCTATCTGGTACTTTAGTACAGTACCAAGTGTCATTCTAGTTAGTAGTAGGTAAACTATTAATTAATGCATTAATAATAAATTATGAATACATAAAATAACAAGTGTGGCTGAAAGGCATCTTTTCATTTGTAATGTATTGTTTTTTCAATATTATTTTAACATAACCATCTGTGCATGGAGAAACTTCTTCTGATGTTCTTCTGATGCAAAAATGTATGAATAAATAATTTTGTGATCCCATACTGGATGGATGGATAAACAGACAGACAGACAGACAGATAGAGATAGATAGATAGATAGATAGATAGATAGATAGATAGATAGATATTTCTAATATATATAATAATTTAACTGAAAGAGCTAACATAATAATCATCATCGTCATATACCTGTTCTGGAATGCTTGTTAGAAGACATACACATTTCAATTTATATTTAACAAAATACTTACAATAAATATACTTCATTATAGTATATGGTCAACTGGGATTGTTTTTCCAAATAAAGGATTTGAAAAGTTGCTAATATTGTTCTAATGCTAACGTGCACTTCTTGTTGCTTCCTGGAATCTGCACGTACACCTACATTGACTGAGCGGTTTGCTTGTGATGTATAACTGCCTAATGCAGAGGTGTCGAACTCCAGTCCTGGGGGGGGGGCGGAACCCTTTATAGCTTAGTTCTTTCCCTGTTTCACAATAAATGATTCAGCTCAAGAGCTGTGTGGTAATTAGCAGAAGCAGTTGAATCGAGTGCGTTAAATGAGGGGGAAACCCAAAAATGTACATGGCTCCTGCTCTCCAGGACTGCAGTTTGACACCCGTGGCCTAATGTGTATGTTGCTTTGAACGTTACAGGTAAACTCCAGTTTTTCAACAAGTTTAACGTCAGCTAAAAGCACACAACGACTCCGCAGTTCTCTGTATCCGTGGCTCGGCAACCTTATGTTATCTCGTATTACCAGTTCGTTACTTCCGCTACCTTACATAATTTCGTCATACACGTCAAGAAATCCCCATTGGCGGAAGGGCACGGAGAAACTGGGCATGTGCGGAAGTACTTGGTTTAAAGAAATTTGGCGCGGTGGAAAGTAGTTCCGTTTACAGATCTTGTGTCTTTTGTTTGATGAGTTTTATATGTTCTGATTTATTTCATGATAACGACCAGAACGTATCGGGACGATGTCTCGCAATTGTGACAGAAAAGACGGAGCAGTTATTGACATGACGGAAAAGATGCAAAAGTAAGTTAACATTAGTTTTTTTTTCCCACTGGTTGGGTGGTCTTATGTTTCAAACAATGCTTGAAAAAGCACAAAATCGAAAATGGTATGGTTTTGATTAATAAGCATTTTCCTTCTTTAGGTCGTTGTTATTGGATTCAGAAGAAATGGAGACATATCACAGGTACACTTTTTACATGCGGTTAAAGTGAAGTCATATGTCATTTGTCCACCAGTTTCAATTTCGGCCGTAAATGTTCCCCATCCAAATGTACACTACCATTTAAATGTTTTTGCACACACTGCGATTTTCTACATTTTCATATTACTCACTTGAAATCTACTAAAAATACGCTCAATATTCTTTGCCAACAAATACATTTACAGTATATTCACCTTTTATTAGCAAGAAAATGTCGTGTCTTTGATTCATCAAAGTTATCTTCTGTAACACTTATAACAGCAGAGAAAATTTGAGGCATTCTTTCTACAAGGGACATTAAGTACTGTTCAGTTTCACGGGATGAAACCGTTAACTAGTGCATTTATAATTAAAGGACAACGTAAAGTTTGAGTATGCCATCCCACAACCAATTAATAGGATGTCAAACATGCACAGTTACATACTCTTCATGTTACCAAACTTGTTTTTGCTTTACTTATGTTTTCATTTATATTGTTCACTGAATTTTGCATTGCTTAACAATAAAAAAAAAACTACAGTTTATGAAATAAGTGGCAAAGAAACCTAGTTCTGTGCAAAAACTTTTGACCGGTTGTATGTATGTATGTATGTATGGATTCTTGTAGTTAATACTATTGTTCAATAATTTTGTTAGTTTTCTGGGTAGTACAGTGTTGTTAAATTGCTTCTTATGCCTTAGTAGTAAGTACTTAAGCTTTCAGCTGCATGTTTTGTTTGCTGTTATACTTCAGTGAAGTGCATCACTTGGTCTCCTGGTAGTGACACCCCATATTTTAACCATGGTGTGTTTAAGAGAAAGGGAAATATTTCTACTTGTACATATAATTTAAAAATATTATCTTCATTAACCCAAATGAATATTGCCACTTGAGTGCTGAAATATTTGGTCCTTTAAACGATGATTAATTGTTGTGTAGGTATTTTTGTTTGCATAGACTTGTGAATGGGAAGTAAATCTTTTGCTCAGCATTTTAATACCTAATTCCCTTCTGTCAGCATGAGGCAGAGTATAAACAGAGTATTAACATTATTACCTCTGTGGGAAGGGATAAATTTAATTTAAAATAGGTAAGTACCATGATCCTCAAACTTATTATTCCTAGAAAATAAAATGCTTTTCAAAAACGGCATAGTTAGTGAAAAGATTGTACAAATGTTCAACAATGTTTTTATTTCTGAAACGAGATCTGGTCATTTTGGGTTTTCGTTTGTAATCCTTGCATTTCCAGAAAAATATGGATGTATATTTATATCTAAGGTATTGGATTGCTGAAATAGCTTTAGTTGATTGAGACATTGTGTGTTAAGGCTACAGCTGTGCTCCACTTAAGGTGGCTGTGCACTTTAAACATTGTCCAGACAAAGTGTAATCAAACACACTGATGCAAATAATATCACATACTTCAAATGAGGCTCTGCAGTCCTATAGGGTGAATGTTTTTCATGTAACAGACTCACATACAGAGCACAAATAAACAACATGGAGAGTGTGTGTCATTTTAATAAAGGAGATGGTACCTTCCATTTTAAAATACCTGTTATTTTTTTTAATGGCTACCTTTGGGCTAATACTAGCAGTAGCCCAGGCAGGGAAGCTAATGTTTTACACGACACAAAATGCACGTCTTCCATGGCAAACACTACCATTACCTCGGATCACTGAAGTGATCACCAATCATACTACATACACAGTATTGCTAAAACTTTTTGTTTTTATTATTTTTTTAAAACCATACATCCACCTTTAGTGTGTACTACTTTTCCCTCCTTGGTGCCTTTATGTATTTAATCTTTTTCTGTTTAGATATAAATCAAGAACTCCATTGACTAGCTATTGGCAATAATTTTTTCATTTTTAAATACAGGTATGTTAAAGAGGGCAAAACTGCTGCTCGGCAAGGTGACATGACAAAGTCCTTAGAGCTTTTCCGGTTGGCACAAGAAATTCATCCCACTGAAAAACTTCAAAGCAGAATCAAGATGATTGAAGAGGCCATAGAGGAAATGGCACGTCAGACGTCGGAGGGCGAGGATGACGAGTTTGTTAATGTTAATGACAGTGGCCTAATGCTCTTCAAAGAATTGTATGATAAACTGTATGAGCATCAAAAAGAAGGGATAGCATTTCTTTATGGCTTACATAGAGATGGCAAAAATGGGGGCATTCTAGCTGATGATATGGGATTGGGAAAAACCATTCAGATTATTGGATTTCTTTCTGGAATGTACGATTCTGAATTGGTGAAATGTACTCTTCTTATAATGCCTACGTCTTTAATTGGGAATTGGACAAAAGAATTTGCAAAGTGGACACCAGGAATGAGGGTTAAGGAGTTCCATGGCACTAATAAAACAGAGCGCAATAGGAACCTGGAGAAGATTCAGAGAAGAGGGGGTGTTCTAATCACTACATACCAAATGCTGATTACCAATTGGGAGCTTCTTGCATCTTACAGTGGCAAGGAATTCACATGGGATTATGTTATTCTAGATGAAGCACACAAAATTAAGACATCTTCAACTAAAACTGCTAAAAGTGCACATTCCATACCGGCTAAGCATCGTATCCTGCTCACTGGTACCCCTGTGCAGAACAATTTGAGGGAGATGTGGGCGCTCTTTGACTTTGCTTGTCAAGGAGCTCTACTTGGCACATCTAAAACCTTTAAGGCTGAGTATGAGAACCCCATCACTCGAGCCAGGGAGAAGGATGCGACTCCTGGAGAAAGGGCCCTTGGCCTAAAAATTTCGGAAAATTTGATGAGCATCATAAAGCCTTACTTCTTACGGCGAACAAAGCAGGATGTTCAAAAGAAGCAGAATCCAGCAAGTACTGTTGTTGATGCTCTGATTTTGGAAGACAAGGAGAACAAGAACCCAAATGCTGCTGAGACGGTGATGCCAGCTCTGACAAGAAAGAATGACTTGATTGTGTGGACATACCTAAGTGCAGTCCAGGAGGACATTTACAACCAGTTCTTAGCACTCGATCGCGTCAAAGAACTGCTCATGACAACTCGCACACCATTAGTAGAACTGAACATTCTGAAGAAGTTGTGTGACCATCCCAGACTCTTGTCTGCTAGAGCTGTCGCTCAGCTAGGTCTGGAAGAGGGAGCCAGCCCCAGCAGTGGAAACCTAGATGACAATGAATCTGCTGCTTGTAGAATTGATAATATATCTGATGAGACCCTCATATCAGAATCTGGCAAGCTGACATTCCTTGTGTCTCTTTTGGAGAGACTGCGAGAAGAAAACTGTCGCACTCTTGTTTTCTCACAGTCAAGGAAGATGTTGGACATTATTGAGAGGGTATTGAATAACAAAGGTTTCAAGTTGGTGCGGATTGATGGCACTATAAATCATCTACATGAAAGAGAGAGGCGCATTGCCCTTTTTCAGACAAACTCAAGCTACACTGTGTTTCTTCTGACTACACAAGTAGGTGGTGTTGGAATCACATTAACTGCAGCTAACAGAGTGGTAATTTTTGACCCTAGCTGGAATCCAGCAACTGATGCACAGGCTGTGGATCGGGCCTACAGAATTGGACAAAAGGAAAATGTTGTGATCTATCGTTTAATCACCTGTGGGACAGTGGAAGAGAAAATATACAGGAGGCAGGTATTCAAAGACTCTTTGATCAGACAGACCACAGGAGATAAGAAGAACCCATTCCGTTATTTTAGTCGACAGGAGCTGAAAGAGCTCTTCAAACTTGAAGACACGCGAACCTCTACAACGCAGCTTCAGTTGCAGTCAATGCATTCTAAGCAGAGACGAACAGATCCCAAGCTGGATGAGCATATTGCCTATTTGCACTCTATGGAAATGTTTGGGGTCTCTGACCATGACCTCATGTTTTCTCATGATGCTGCAGCTCACGAGGACCATCCAGACAATGAGGAATCGCAGTTCTACATTGAAAACCGGGTTCAGAAGGCACATGAGCTCATGAAAGTGGAGTCAGAGCTGCACAAGAAATTTAGAGAGAGCATTGCTTCGAACACTGAGCCTGCACATCTCCGACAGCCAGGTTCACAAAGCAAAAATTCAGGAAGAAATCCTGTCACCCTAGAACCCACCTTCCATGTCAGAGGTAGTAGCGACAGTGATGACCATACTTCACTGGTAGATCTCACCCAGTCTGACTCTGAGAATGTCCAAAAGGTGATTCCTGAACTAATGCCTGTAAAAATAGTGCCCACCACTCCTGACGGGTTAAATGATGACAGTGGGAGCCATCCTTCAGTTATAGACCTCACTGACACTGAACATGAACAAAATATAAGTGCTGAAAGATTTCCTGTCAAAGCAGAACATACTTCTGTCTCCATGCAATCGCCATTTGACACTGAGGAACATGTTCAAAATGTAAGCATGAAATTAAGTGAACTTGTTCTTGGTAATGCGTATGTGAATTCTGTGGAAAAGCATGTTGAGCTGCAAAAGTCTGAGACTCTAAAAATTGACAGATCTCTTGTAGTAGCATCTCAAGCAAATGCTGATATTTCTGGAAATTCCTCTGATGAAGCTGAGAGCAGCATGACATATGTTGCTTTTACTAAGAATGTTCTGCTTATGGATGACCATGCTTCCGAAGAGTCTGCAAGTGTTTCTCGTGATTTGGTGAAATCCACCAATTCAAAAAAACATGTAGAGTCTCCAGAGGACCAAAATCCCTCTCTCCACAATGGTACCCCATTAGAGGAAGTTAAGCCTGTAAATCTTTTACCAAAGTTGAGAGACTCCATTCTTCAGAATTCAGATTTTGATCATGATAGTGTTGCTGATCCTGCGATTAAAACAGATTCCCATCTTGAATCTTTTCAGGGCAACTTTAATTTACAGTTGGAGGATAGCGATGGTAGTTTTTCCCCTGAAAACCAGGAAAGTAGCCTTCACGAAGCAAGCCCTGACATCCAGTTACATGTGGACATCAGCTCTGTGGAAAAAGACCCAATGGAAATTTCTGGGGATGAGTTTGGTAGCGCTCCCCAGGTGAGGGACACAACTGATTGTTCCATAAGTAATGAGCAGTCAGCAGCAGAGTTATCCTTTATCCATTTTGCTCATCGTAAGAAAAAATCTCAGGCAATTTGTTACAGTGATGATGAAGACGAGGGAAATCTTTTAGTGGGAAGTTCACCTATGGAGTCTTTCAACGGAGTGGGGTCTTCTACTCCTAGACATGAAAGAAGTGTCTTGGCCTGTTCCACACCTCACAGGAAGAGTGTCGGTGGGAATACATCTGTTGCATCTCGAAGATCTTTAATAGATGCTGTTTTGGATGATGTGGAAGATTTAGATGATGACATGGAGGAAGCTGAGGATGAAGCCTCTGAGTACCACAGCAGTGCGGCAGATGTAGATGGCTCTGGAAGTGAGTTTGTCATGGAAGAGGAGGAACCTAGTGGAGAGACTTTAAACACAGAGAATGAGGAGGAGGAGGAGGAGCAGGGGAGGAGTAGAGAGTCTGACAGTGAGTGGGATGGGAGCTATCTGGAAGAATCGACTGGAGATCTTGAGTTGGCTTCTGATGAAAAAATGGACGAATGTAGGTCATCACAGAGTAAGACTGTCCCTGCCATAGTTTCTAATATGTCTCATTCACAGGGTGATGAGTATGAAAAGCTGGTGAAAAGAGGAAGAGAATGCCACTTGGAAGGGAAGCTTAAAGAAGCTTTGGATTTCTTTGTTAAAGCACTTGATATCAGAAGTGGAGATCCTGAAATTCAGTTATTGACCATACAACTATATCGTCAGCTTAGTAAGCCTTGAAATGTGCTGTACTTTTTTAATTTAAAAAGTACAAGTCAAATTCTGGTTTACTCTTTATATAATCTGTTGAATGCTAATACATTTTTGGGTAATTAATATTACACAATGCATAATTCTGAATCAGCACTTTTTGTTTAAAACTATGTTTAAATAGTATTTTTTTTCTTCTGTTATTTCTATTCTGCTAAACATTAATAGGATAATTTTTTAAAATGGGAATTACTTGCAAAATATGCTTTTTGTAGCTCTTGATACTGTGGTCATATGGTGGCGCTAAAGGTACCAGTGTGTTGTATATTATTCTAATGCTATTATTCAGATTCAAGTGTGTAGATTTTGGCTACTTCATCTACTTTATTTGAAATATAAAGATTCTTCTGAAAACCTCTTTTTGGTGTCATTGGGAGTGAAGTAAGGGCACGAGTTGCCGTAAGTGTTCTATTCAGTGATGTATTGCTGTCCCTCCCCGCCCCAACTAATCAGTCCTTGCCAAACCCTTTAAAGGTGAAATGCCCTATTCTGTGTTTATTCTTCGGTTTGACTAGCTGCATGACACATTATGACCAATTAGAATAAATTCTCGAATAAAATAATTTTCCTGCTTAAGAGTAGAGTGTAATTGCCGGTGGTGTATCCCCACTGCATCGCAAAGCTGGTTGAATAAAAGGAATTGTAATGAAAATTGTTAGTTTAAAACTACCCATGTCTGGTCAAGACGACATTAATGATTAACTTCTCATTCTTGGTTTTCTGTTTTTCTGGAGTCTAAAATGTAATTTGAGTAGAGATGAAGCGATCAATGCAATGTGTGCTAGCCAAATGATGTGTGAGGAAGACGAGCATGAAATCTTAATGTCATTATGTTAGTTTGCCATCCGTTGATATATATTTTTTGTGAAAGGCCATAATATTAACTGTTGTTAGTTGGTGAGTGGGTATTTTCTTTTTGCCAGAACACCAATGTGCATATATTATGTATGCAATGTGATTATTTATGACTAAGTGGATGCCTAAGGTCACTGGAGAAGTGATAGACCCAGTAAAATTTGGAATAGATTGCAAAGGTAAATTCAAGAAAGCTTTTGTGGCGTGACAGTCTTGTTTAAGATTCATTGTCATGCATTTAGGTTCAATATATAAATAATAGTATGTGTCCTTTAACAGAACCAATAATAAAATATGAAGTGCGGAGTAGTTGCACCATAATCACAGAGCATTGGTGAAGTTAATTCTTACATTTAAACCAGCTTGCCTCACATTCTCAACATTCTTTCAGGTGTATATCAACCTTGCATAATGTGTTGATTTAATTTCTTTTTTTGAACTGGTGTTTGTACCTGAAGTGTCTTTTGCATTTAATGTACCTAAAGAGGGACACCTGAGCAATGTCTGCCTCCATTGTATTGATTGGAACGTATGTAAAATGACATCCATGTTTTCTGCTGTCATATAAAATATCACAGACAACTCTTTTGGCCTTGCAGTCCTTCCTAAATGTATAAATGATCCAATTTGCCATTTCCTGGTGCTGACTAAGAACCAACACTCAAAAAAATTGATATTGATTGCACCCTAAAAATCCTATCCTTGGTTACAAGTAAATTTGCCCTAGAGAATTCTCATTTATGGGTCAAGCCCATTAGCCTATTGCTTAACCTCTAATGGTTTCCAACCTTTTGATTTTACGGATGGGGTGGGGGTGTTACCAGTGGATTGATCAGCGGGACAGATTTAATCACTATAAGCGGTTCCTTTTTTCCCCTCCCAGGTGCGGGCAGGACCACCGAATATCATGCGTTGTAAGAAATGCCGCGGCATTTTACGGCTTGTCAAAGGTTGACTTGCCCCCTTTAGTGCTGCTGCTGCTATTCATTTATACTAGATGTTCAACTTCCACTGTAGTTCCGCCATATATTTCATATCCATTATTATTTCATATTACATTACTTTTAAAAAATCAGCAAATGCACTTAATTGAATTCCTGCACACGAGAATATATGATGTACATTTAGACATTGAGTATGTAAACCCTTTTTTGATTGTCCCGATTAAAAAGGAAAAATTCAAGTCTTGAAGTCATGGCCTCCATCCATACAAGTGTGACTTTTTCAAGCCTCTTGCATTTCCTGTCAAAATCAAAAGATTGTGGATAATATAGCCCTTTTCTTCACGCAAGCAAGAAATTTAGCTGTAAATTTAGTCTGTTCTTCTGATGTTTTCATTATTTATCTTATCTAAACATTTATAATTGATAATAAATGTAGTCACCTAGGTGGTCATGAGCCCTTTTCAAACTTGAGGGTTTCTTTTCCGATCTGGCTTCCTTTGATGTGAGTAAAAGGTTACTTGACTGCATATGAACTTGTGCGTGTGCGTCTTTTGTGACAAATTAATATGCATGGTTGACATTCAAAATTATTAGAACTTGGGTCTGTTCCACAGCTTGACTGTGGATACGCGGATACTGTGTATATATGGCAGCTACCTAGAAATGCTGCAGCCTAACGATGCCATTACTGATCTGAAAGCTGCCTTTTCTTTCTGCTCACTCTGTGACCAGGGATCCAGCAGAGTGGTGCAGATATGGACCGGTTTAGCCGCGCTGGTTCTCTTACAGCAGGGGTGTCAAACATACGGCCCGCGGGCCGAATACGACCCACTATGGTGTCCAATACGGCCCGCGGGATGATTTGAACAATAGTATTAAATATCAAATCTTTTTTATTATCATT
>JAODKF010000002.1:23257792-23282120 GCA_026779585.1 Mormyrus proboscirostris | reverse complement strand
GGCTATTTGAAGATGTGTGGCAAGCACTCGCGATTTTAAAAAAATGTCCAAAAAAAGAAAAATTGATCTGGAAGGGCAGATGTTTCCGGTTAAATGCAGTTTTACAGAATATAGTGTATTTGTTGTAATTTGATGCACTATGATTAAAAAAAAATGAAAAATTCGGCCCGCACATGGTCACATTTCTTCTCATCCGGCCTTCACCGTAAAATGAGTTTGACACCCCTGTCTTACAGGTTAATGCATCCAGTAATTTCTGTCAAAATGGTGAAAACTGAGGGAATCACTAATATCAGTCTGTTCAGCTTTTCTAAATGCCAATGCACAGCATGTAGGATACAAAAATGGTTATATAAAATGTGGAATTAATGTATCAATAAATTTATTTTGAGAAGTTATGGGTCACTGAAAAAGAATAATACAAAGCTGCTTCCCTTTGCATCCATTTCTGTGGGCCATGCAATCTCTGAGAACCCTTTTGCAACCCTCTGACATTTTTTGAAGTATATTCCTCTGCCACATTTGACATTAAATATGCCAGTTTTGCGGTTGCTGTCAGTGATGCACAACATTATAGGACCAAGTAAGTCTTTGGGGGTGAGATGGAGCCCCGAGAACAAGAACAACCCAGATGAATTTATATATAGTGCCAGACACATAATGCTAACTGAGTTTTAAAGTACAGGGTACAAACTGAAAAAGAATAGTAGGTAAGAGGTATTACCATGCATGCCCTTGTTACACTATATCCTAATTTGAAGGATACCTTTTCTTTTTGGGTGCTCTGTGATATGAAATCATGCTTCTGTCATTGCTTTTCTTAATGGTCTTTAAAATACTGAAGTCATCAATAAGTTTAATTTTAAGAGATTCCGTGGCAGATGTATTTCAAATCTATTAATTTCAGTCAGACTTGGGAGCTACGGTTTCATTACATAGGGGAAAATGTGCATAAAGTAAAGGACTAAGTTGGCGGTTCATGCCAGATCTCTGTTTACACTGTTTGCATGCAAAAATGAATTTGAATTAAACCTGAAGTGCTTCGCTAGTCTGGAAATACAAACGATGACAGCAAAAAAAATATGGCTGTCCCAATTGTTGCTAGTATATGTAATGTTTTTGCTAATGAAATGTATACAGTAATCCAGGAGGACTTTATGGGATGGATGGATCTGCTCTGCTTGCTTAGCAGGCTTGTTTGTTGACTTCATATTGACAGTGGTCAAAGTAACCTGAAATCTAAGGAACTGGGAAAAAAAACAGACTTCAATTGCATTTACCAACTGGCAATCATTGGAGTGTCTGCATTGAAATGCATGCACATTTGTTTTTGTCACACTTGGGTGAGACATCAGTGTGTTCTGAAAGCTGTGGAAAGTTACCTCAAGTGATCAATCAGTGCCTTTGCTTTATTCAAGAAGGATCTTGTAGGGAACATCAACAATACGGTGGACATACTGATAAATGGGTAATGTGGTCCCAATTCTGCTGTTACATACACAATACATTCAACATGCTCTTGCCCTTTGAGTATAACCCACTGGACACCGGCAGGAAATCAATTGCTAGATAGGTAGATCCAAGTTCAACTCAAGTTCCCCTAATGAAGCTTTCCTCTCAGCCCGAAATTGCAAGATGATGTTTGACACATGTTGCTACTTGGCGACTTCAGTACGGGCTCTCAAGTGAACTGCTGAACAGGGTAAAATATGGGTGAGTACATGTTCAGGATGAGCTGGCGAGACTGGCGTTTAAAGACATTTTATTGATCACATGGCAGGGTGTTGGCACCACATAGGGGAGAAAAGGCCCCTTCCAACATGAGCGGCTGTGCCCCCCCTCCAATGATAATCACCCAAAGATGCTAAAGATGAATAGTATTATATGTGCCCCCCAGGGGCATAACTATAGAGCCTCCCCTCCAGTCGACAGCTTCCACTGTTTCCAACCAAGAGTTGTTTTGGTGCTAATTCCGCCTGAGATTGATTTACTTATGGAAAGATTTTAAAGCTGCTCACATTGTAATGTCAGATCACATTTGGTATTTTAAATGTAGCTTAATCCTCCCATCCAACCTATCTCCTCTTCCAACCTATTGTCAAAATCATAGGGGGCCTAGGAGATCCCGGGCAGCACAGAGAGCAAGGCTAAAGAACACTGAATAGGATGCAGCTTGTTGAATTCATAAACCAACACTAGAGGGAGTGCTTTCCTTAAAAAACACTCATTTGGATATTAGACTCTAACCAAAAGGCCTCTTTTTGGTGTAGTTTTCAAAGCCTATGTGGACCTTGAATTATTTATCATGTTTTGTCCAATAAAAAAAAACAAAGACACAGACAAACTTGGATATGTCACCTTTTAGCGGTTCCGTAAGTCCTGGGTATATTGTATCGTTTCAAGAACAGTTTTGCTTTCTGTTTTTTTTATGTGTATATATAACTTTTCCTTGATTCAGAAAAATTATGCAGTTGCTTTGGTAAGTCTAATGTATGTTATATGTGGACCCTGACATCAGTGGCATTCCATGCACAAGAAATGAACAAGTATCTACACAGACTGTTCATAACAAGAACTACTTGAAGGAAATTAGTCAATTTGAAGGACGTGTAATTTGAGTGCGCTTTGTGTAGATTTAATGCAAGATCCCGTGATTTGGCCCGCTGGAGTGCTTTGCTCACTGAGCAAAGGATCCCATCATCTGCATTCTATCTCCATCTTGTAAGCAGTACTGTGTAGCAGAG
Organism: Mormyrus proboscirostris; assembly: GCA_026779585.1. Lineage (NCBI taxonomy): Eukaryota > Metazoa > Chordata > Actinopteri > Osteoglossiformes > Mormyridae > Mormyrus > Mormyrus proboscirostris. Next base: position 23,279,376 of record JAODKF010000002.1, on the reverse strand, counting down.
ATATGGAAGGCCTGACTTTAGCCTACAACACATTAGTTTGTTTTTTAGTAACATGTAGTTACTAGCATTCAGCTTAGTAGAATTAGTAGCACTCAGTTGATTTTCTTACTCACTAATCCTAAAAATGTATTTCATATGAAATAGTCTAAGGTACATGTTTTAAAGCTTCATAATACACTTTTTAGCCATATTAAATTTGTTGTCAAATATTTAAATAAAGAGGCATTGAGTTGTAACAATATGCACACAGATGGATGCCATTACCAAAGTCATAAATGAAATTTGAATCTAAATGATGGCTCAATTCATGCACCCTGACAAGCCTAAATGGCTGTAATGAATTTTCAGGTATTTCTCGTACAATGAAAGAACATGATCTGCAGAGGACGTGAGTGGCAACGTCATTTGTTGTGCAAACAGAATAATCATAACTGTGTTTTTGGTGCGTATTTCGTGTTTTATCAGGAGTATGACAAATGACAAAAACGCATGCCTAAGGTCGCATTTATTCAACCCTTTTCCCCAGAGGTTCTGCATTTGGGTTCAAGCCTAGCATGACAGAGACATCTGTTAACCCATCTGTGGCCTGCTCTTGTGCAGTGACGGTGGCACTTTAGTGAATTACAGATGTGCTGTCGGTCCCTGGGGAAGCAAAATGGAATTAAACTCTGGCTAAACAAACATTGCTGGTATTTCCCATGAAGATGGGCAATTTAAGTGCACTCCTCATGTACTGCATGTAGGGGCCCTGCATATCCACAGAATATCTGATAACGAATGATGAATGCAAATATACACGGTTATCATCTTGAGCATCCTCAACTTTACTGTTTTACACACACATTTTCATTGAGCTCAAAAATGAACCAATCGATTTCCCTTCTTCCACTCAGCCAATGAAAAACAGGAAGCACATCTGCCACATTTTAGCATGGACTCAGTGGAGAAGGAGTGCTGTTGTACAAAGAACAAGGACTCAGAGATCAAGGACAAGCCTCAAGCTAACAAGGCCCGTTTTAGACCGAGGTCAGGAAACAACTCATCCATTACTATTAATGTTGCCTTAAATAGTTAAACTTAGTTACCCCAGGAGTTATATTAGAATATCTAGTAAATCCTTGTGATGTAACCAAACGCAGGCCATAACCAACCCAAGGGACTGACTTAGTAGTGGGTCAGCCTTAGAAGAATAATGTTTCTATATGAAGACTACTATGTTTATACAAGTGCCAAAAATATGAGCTATGTAGAAGCACTGTTTGTGAAAAAGGAGAGAACACTTCAACCATCCTTCTTCGTCCACGTGAGTGCCTTAATCATCACTGGCAGAGAGACCCAATCCCTCATGCTTTGTCTTAAATGCTTGTGGGTTTGATGTCTGTCCTGGCTGTCTTGGCCCATGGTATTTTCTTGTTCTTCCTCATTGTGTGTCTCTCCTCCAGATAATCTGTTTCCTCCCACAGTGCAAAGATGTGCAATTTAGGTGAAGTGTGTCTCCACTCTGACAAATTTGCTATGGTGTGTGTGAGCAGCTTGTGACGGCCTGACATCCCGCACGCACCTTAAGTTGCATTCCCAGAGATGCACGGTTTTCACAATCTATAGTTTTCACATTGTTATAACTACATACAGACACTATAAGAAGGGACTCTATATATCCTCTACAGAATTGCCAGATGATTCTATAATTGTGAGGAGTTATGTAACTTATGTAACATTTTTTAAGGTGCAAAGGGTATTGTTAAAATCCAAAATCTGTGATTCGAGATATTTTTTCCTTTATCAAAGGCGGGAAATTAAAAGGAATGAATTTTTCTGCCTGTTTTGTTTTCATGCAAGATTTTGCCATTTTAATCATGACCTCTGACAGTGCCCAGAGGAGTTGAGGTATGGGCACTTTTTTATTTTTACACTTCCTCGCTGACACACTCACTAACATCCAGAAATGGATGGTGTTCACTTCCAGGAAATCAGCTTTTCTTTGCTCACGTGGAGAGCTTGGCAGAGCATAGCATTGTAGCAAGACATTGTTTCCTCAGAAGAGAACAGCAGAATCATAAGAACATAAGAACTATACAAACGAGAGGAGGCCATTTTGCCCATCAAGCTCGCTTGGAGAAAATCAAGCTGGGACTTCATGCATGAGCTCGTCACATAAGACGATGCATGCATGAGCTCAAATGCGACGGCTGCATTTTTCAGCTGGACTTAACGTTGCAATGGATGCAGCAGGAGATGAACTAACGTAGTTCACACTTTATAGTGTCACTCTGACAGCAATTCAGTTTAAACAGACACAGACAGACGACTCCATCCCTTCTACACCTTTAACGTTCCTGCACCACCAGCTCTAAATTCCTAATATTTCGGCTGCATCAAATCCCCACTTTAAGGAAAGTCTGAGGCATTCAACATCTGAGACCAGAAGTAACTGATTCTTGGTTGCAATTTGACTTTTACACGCTTTGGAGTATGTCCAAGGGATTTGCAATGGAACGCCCTGCAGTTATTTTCCATGTGAAACACGGACAGCATGGCTTAGTAAAGCTATGAAATTTAGCTACCGAGTTGGGGCAATTCATCACCAGCTATTTAATGTTTCCAGTAGTTCGACCGTCCACAACTTAAGGCGGCCTGATGTTATTTTAAACTTATATACTTATTATTTTTCTGCTGGCAGTATAGTTCTCTCAAAGTGTTGGTAGAGTATCAGCAGAAATGTGTAGGCTTCACACATGCAATAGCACAGCAGAGGCTTTCATTCGGAAGCCTGTCAACAAACAGCCGGGTTGATTTCTAACGCACGCTCACAGGGACCATGGCAGATCCATTGTGTGCTTGCTTTGAAGTGGGGGTGATCGCAGAATAGATTTGTGCTATGCTGTGAACTAGCCTGCAGCTCAATAGTTCCACAGAGTGGAGCCAGTTTCCAACAACAATCCATCATTTTGACTGCTGAATGACTGTACTGCTACCAGTGCACATTAATCATTCTCTTCACTCATCCTGTGCTGGTACGGAATTAGGCTGATTCTCATTCAGATTGTTTAACCAAACTGTTCCTGTCCCAAAAGGGTTACACTTCAATGGCAGTAGCACCCCATAAAAAATGCATTTCCTGTAATGGCAGTAAATTAAGTTTAAACCCTTCGGCAAAATACAGGAAGAATTTTGATCATACCTGTTTTATCATACTTTTCCTTTACATTATGGATATAATAAGAATGATCTGATTAATGCTTTGAGGCGAGACGTTTTTGGCATTAAACTGAAATTTGTCTAAGCATTTCCCTGCATTTATAATAATGCATCATACAGTTGGACTGAATTGGTTCTGGCGTTATGTGAATAGTTGCAAGGTGAAGAATGCAGTTTTATCATTTCATCTCCTGGAGGTCCCAAAAGTACTCTTCAGGGTGATGACTTGTACCCTAAGATGCTCCTGGATCACCAGCCGTATCTGCTGCTTCTGCCTGTGTCTCTGCAGCACCTTCTGAAATTCCTAGCCACGTTCTCACACTGAAACAGACCTAGTCTAGGACTGGAAACACTAGCTAAGATTTCACAGGATGTCTCCGATGTTCTTCCAATGCTTAGAAGCTGATTGTCTTCCTGGATGTTAGGTGGAGAACAGTCACACAGTGTTAATAATAGCAACACTGAAGCAGCCTTTATATAATATTTAGCTTTTTTTGCAGCATCTTCCTCCTTTATTTGTGTTTTATTCTTATTTGTTCTGGTACCCTGGTGTTGTAAGAGCAGATAATGACAATAACTTAATTTATATGTATGGTGCCATGCAAAGATAAAGGTATCAGCCATTAAAAGTTATTCCACCTAAACCCAAAGATACCACAGAATATTATTATTTGTTGCTGTTGCCGTTAGATTTTTTTCTTTTCCTCAGAGCTTTGTAACTGTTCCTGTAGTATAATTAAATCAGAAGCAGGATGACATTTTTCTTGATGCCCAGAAAAGTTTTATTACAAAAGGATTTGGGAATAAATAAATTACTTGTGGAAAGACACATGCAACAAACACATGTTCTCATATTGCTACCTCTAAAAAACTTTTAAAATTAAATCTGCATTCTTTTATTAATGAATATACACTATATATTTTATTGTTGTTCTAATTCAGGATAATTGATATACACTTTGTGACTCGCACATCGTCCTTTCCCGGTGGTCAGCTAGGACTCTACAAGGTCAGTGTCTGATGTAAAAGCCCATCTTTGTTGTGGTGACCCACCCTGCAGAAATGGAGAGTATATACTGTCATTACTGTCCTTCCCAGACTCCCCCCACAGAAAATGAGGTCCTTTTCTGAGATCTATACATCTACGTAATAGCCACCTTCTGTGGCTCATTTCACTTCTTTGCTCTAGTAGATTTCCCCTTTCAGTCTGCTATTTCTGAATGACCCTTTGGTATATAGAATTACATTTATTTTATTATGATGAAAATGTGATCTAAAATAGCAGCACGAAGACAAGCTCAGTTGAATACTTTCTAATTTCAGAATTACTGAAAATGAACAGCTTATCAAAACTCCACACGAGACTGACTGGGTGACATAGTTGTACATTGAGTGAGTCTACAAAATGAGATTTAAAAATGAAATCTCATTTTTGATCTTTTTCTTGCTCTGTGATGTGCTTTTTAGCTAGGGGTAGTGGCATATATTCTTATATTATGCTAACAAAACCATCCATCTTCTGTGATTTGGCCTGTAAGGTCTAGAGCCTATTGGCAGAGCAACTAGGATGGGGTGCCATTTGGCCCTTCAAACCTCTTGCAGGGCACACTCACACGGGCAATTTGGTAACTTCAGTTTATGTTTTTGGACTGTGATGGGAACTCAAGAACGCAGGGGAAACCCTGTGATGACACGGGGAGAACATCCATCCATCCATCACCGTAACCGCTCAATCCCAACTGGGGTTGTGTGGGGGGGGGGGGGGGGGGGGGGGGGAACCCCCCCCCCCCCCCCCCCCCCCCCCCCCCGAACCTATCCTGGGAACAATGGGCAGTCGCCAACACACCTCAGGGCGCACACACACAGTCACACGCACACACTCACGGGGCCAACTTAGAGTCGCCAATTAACCTATCGTGCACACCTTTGACTGTGGAGGAAACCGGAGCCCCTGGCAGAAACCCACGCAAACACAGGGAGGGCATGCGAACTCCACACAGGAAGGTCCTACACCCAACCCGGGCGACGGAGGGAACATGCAAACTGCGTATATGTGGAGCCATGGTGGGCACTGGTCCCAAAGGTGTAAAACGACATAGCTAACCACTGTGCCTCCATGCAGCCCCCAACACAACCATTCTGAGTAATCGTACTAGAAATTTCAAGGACCCGCCATCTGAATACGTTTGCTATCTTGAGGGCAGCAATATTTTAACCAGGCTTCAGGGGCGTTTTAATATTTAATCGTCATCATTATTTAATTCCATTTCGTGCAATTTATAGTGGTAGCGTGAGATGATATATGATCTTCACAATATTACTAGTCTCAATATTTGTTTGTCGTATGTGATTATTTTGGTGGACAGTCTTCTTTGGCTTGCTGTGTAGAGAGGATTCTTGGTCAATAGAGAAAAAGTTTTGAAATGTGTTTGATAGAGTCTGAAGAAAAGGCAATATGTAGTCATTTATATCAATTGGCCTGACAAGCCAAGGATATTTGTATCAATTATGCAATGGAAACTGAACTAAGTTCATCCTCCCCTATGCTACATTTGGCTGAGTTATATCTGGATTATTTTTGCTTTTTAGAATAAGAAACCTGTACCAAGGCAAGCACAACTTGTCTGGGTTAGATTACAGTAAGTTTGAAAGATGATCCTTAATGGTTTCTGCTATTATACTCTTTCAAATGACCTCCCAGACTTCAACCACCTAAACACACCAGTGATGGCCTTCAGTTGGCCTCATTTACCAAAATGGTCAGAAATTTATCTGGTGCTATATTGTGACCTACATTGCAGATTTTTTGCTAAAAACAGCATTCCATAAGTCTGCTCTATGCCTGTTCAGCTCCAGTCAGAATCAACTAATTCATGGTTTATTCCATTGTTATACAAGGGGTCTGTTTGTGAGAAGTGTTTACAATCAGTACTCCACACATTCAGTACTCCAGTGACTAATTGCATTCTCTGTTAAGCCCTACACAAAGATATAATGAGACTTTTTTTATAAACAGGAAATCTCCGTATCCATCCATCCATCTTCCCATTGCTTACCCTGCTCAGGGTCTTGGGGGGGCCTGGAGCCTATCCAAGAGAGAATAAAGCAACAGGGTGGACGGTATGTTCGTCATTTCATCTGGCTAAATGTGCCATAGAGTACAATGCATGCATCACATTCGGTCTTTAACAAATTGCATCCTCTACATGCCATTTACTATTCCCACTTTTTTCCACAATAGATGCTTACAGTGTCTTGAGCCGGCTGTTTGCTTCATCACGGGAACAGAAAAAAGCTTCCTTCTGCTGGTGTGTCAGTGCACTTGAAAGCTGTAATTGGGTCACTGGGAGCCCATTTTTTCTCTTTGTCAAAGGCCTCTTAGTAGAGTTTTAATCACAGTCACTTAAGCTACTGTTTCTGTGTGATTAGCACACTAACAGGACATTAAGGATGTCAAACATCGATACTGTCAAAGCAGGGAGCAGAGGTCTGGACTTTTGCCACAGCAAATAAGGAGCCTTATTTACAAGTCTAGATAGAGCTACCACTCCTGACGTCTGCATTGTAACGTGTTACTCTGTGTTGTGAATGTAGGGTTTGGTGGCAAGACATATCAGATTTACCTTTTACTCTACATTGACGTGTTTTCCCCAAATGGTTCTAGAAATGGTGTCAGGTGACTGTGTCTAGGGGTCATAGCCAGGTCACTCCTTTGTATGTCAACTAAGGGTCATGTTAAGATGGTAGGAAACCTACAGGTAGCCTGGAGTCCAGATAAAAGGTGTGACCTTTTAAACAGGCCTAACTGAGCACGAAATACCATCTGTCCCTGAATAAGGGGGTGCGGAAGGGCGCTATTCTGGCTGTTTTATATTAGTCCAGCTAGGATAACTGGCATTGCAGATGTCAACTTAGGGCCAATGCAAGGAAGTTTTTGTTTACTTAGTAGCCTGAGGGGAGGCAAAGGTCACCAGAGTGACTATTGTTCATCCTACATACGGCATCAAACACTCAATCAAATGGAAACAGCAAAAGCGTTTCACACACAAAATCCACATGTCTTGTGTGAGGTTCCTGTGCCTCCATTAAAATGGTTTTTGTCCCAGGTTGTATGTCGAAGATGGTGACCTTCATTCTCCACAAAAGGCATAATAGTTACTAAAAGCTTACAGCTCTCTTATGTAAGCTTTCAGTCTTAGAGAGCAAAGTCATTGACAGCAGTAAAATAGCTTTGGAAGATACCATTTTGAGGGTATTTTGATAGAATACTTTAACTAAACAAGTAAAAGCATGTTTATGGATGAATGGTCCCTTCCATTAGGTAATATACGTCTTTATATAGATGTACATGCTGTCTGTACATGTTGCACATCACTGGAAGATCATCCCAATCTATTCATTTATATTTGAGGCTGTAAATCTACATACACCTTGGCTAATTTCAGACTCAAATCCTCCCAATTAAGACATTTTGTGTTATCAAACAATTCATGTGTTGCAGCTAGAGTAACCACTTTATTTCCATAAGAGGTTATTCAAAATAATAATAAAAAAACAGACTTACTTTAACTGTTAGTCACAATGTCAGATTTACAGAGGGTAAAAATCTGACATACTGTACATTTTTTTAGCATGTGCTATTGTTAACTTCTAATTGCATAACTTGTATCAAGGGTAGGCCTTCCACAAGCTTCTTGTAGGCTTAGAGTAGGCCTTTCACAAGCTTCTTGTAGGCTTAGAGTAGGCCTTCCACAAGATTCTTGTAGGCTTAGGGTAGGCTTTCCACAAGCTTCTTGTAAGCTTAGGGTAGGCCTTCCACAAGCTTCTTGTAAGCTTAGGGTAGGCCTTCCACAAGCTTCTTGTAGGCTTAGGGTAGGCTTTCCACAAGCTTCTTGCAATATTTTGCTATGATTTTGACCCATCCATAATAAAATAAGTTTAACTGGGTTAAAGTTGTGGGCCTTCTTTCTCAGACAGGATTTATGTTTCTGTTCAGGCCCCAAATTTTCTGTTGGATTCCACTCCCATAGCTTCACATTTTGCATCTTCGGAGGTATGCCTTTCAATCGTTGTCCTGTTGGAAGACCCAGTTGCGACTTTAGCCTTCTGCCTGATGTCTTGAGATGTTGCTTCAGAATTTCAAGATAATGCTCCTTTTTCGTGATGCCATCTATTCTATGACATACCCAAGTCCCTTTCCCTGCCATCCACCCCACAACATGATGCTCCCCCTCTATGCTTCACAGCTGGGATGATGTTCTTTGGATTAACAGCCCCACCCTTGATCCTTCATACATAGTGCTGATCATTATAGCCAAACAGTTCAAATTTTGTTTCATGTGACTGGACACGCATTCCAGATATGTCTGTCTTGGTTATCAGCAGCAAATTATAATCTGCCTTCATTATGTTGATTTTGGAGTAATGGCATCTTCCTCGGTTGACAGCCTTTCAGGCCATGCTCATGAAGTGCTTTCTTAATGGTCAGTGATGACTTTTGATGATGCCTCTAACTTCTTCACCAGTTCCTTAGTCATCTTAGGCTTTTTTTGAACCTTTCAAATAAAAGTTTGTTCATCCCCAGGAGTTCATTAGTGCTTCCTTCCTGAATAAAGTGAAGTCTGCTTGGTCCCAAGTTTTTTTATATCTTTGTACAATTGGTTGTAGAATTACTTGTGGTACCTTTAATCTTTTGAAGATGGCTTCTGAGGGGGATACCGTCTTGCGGAGATCTACCACGTTCCTCCGAAGGTGTTGGCTCAGTTCTTTTGATTTCCCCATTGTCTTAAGTTCAAGTAGGCACTGCCTGTATGGAAAGCCCCTGAAATGCAGCGACAGGTGTCCAATCCAGTGCTTCTAGAAGATATTACATCAATTTCTGGAGTCATCCCTACTGTTTAAAGAGATGGTCACCTTGTCCAACAACAGACTTTTAAGCCTCTGACATGCTGACTAAAAGCTGAAGTTAGTCAATCTCTTTACCAGGGTGACATACAGTCATGGCCGAAATTATCGGCACCCCTGGAATTTTTCCAGATAATGCATTTCTCCCAGAAAATTGTTAGTTACAAATGTTTTGGTATACACATGTCTATTTCCTTTATGTGCATTGGAACAACACAAAAAAACAGAGGAAAGAAGCCGAATTTGACACCATTTCACACAAAATTCGTTGCACGCACTTTGTAAAAGATAACTGAAATCGTAGGCCTCATTCTATTCTCTGTAAACAGTAGAATGATGAGCTTTACCAAAAAGCTCTACCTTGGTCTCATCTGTCCGCAAGACGTTCTTCCAGAAGGATTTTGGCTTCCTCAGGTACATTTTGGCAAACTCCAGTCTGGCTTTTTTATGTTTCTGTGTCAGTAGTGGGGTCCTCCTGGGTCTCCTGCCATAGTGTTTCATTTCGTTCAGATGTCGTCGGATGGTTCGAGCTGACACTGTTGCAGAACAGTTTGAATTTGTTTAGATGTTGATTGGGGCTGTTTATCCACCATTCAGACTATCCTTCGTTGCAGTCTTTTATCAATTATTCTCTTCCGTCCATGTCCAGATGGACAAAGGAACATGAAGATCTCTGGAGATGGACTTGTAGCCTTGAGATTGTTGATATTTTTCCACAATTTTTGTTCCAAAGTCCTTAGACAATTCTCTGCTCTTCTTTCTGTTCTCCATGCTTAATGTGGCACACACAGACATGCAACAAAAAGGTTGAGTCAGCTTTTCTCCATTTTAACTGACTTCAGGTTTGACTGCTATATTGTCAGCACCTGTTTCTTGCCACAGGTGAGTTCAAACGAGCATCATACGCTTGAAATAATACAATTTACCCACAATTTTGAAAAGGTACCAATAATTTTATCCGGCCCATTTTTAGAGTTCTGTGTGAAATTATGTCAAATTTGACTTTTTTCTGTGTTTTTTTGTGTTGATCCAATGCACATAACAGACATAAACATGTGTATACCAAAACATATCTAATTGCAACAATTTTCTGGGAAATTTCGCCCATGACTGTATACTATATGGACAAATCTATTGGGACACCAGGCCATTGCACCTACAGGAACTTTCATGACATCCCATTCTATTGGGGCAGTGGTGGCTTGATGATTAGGGAAGCGCACTTGTAATCGAAAGATTGCAGGATCGAATCGCCCACCAGCAAGTCACCACTGAGGTACCCTGAGCAAGGTACCGTCCCCAAGCACTGCTCCCCGGGCGCTGAATTAGCTGCCCCCTGCAATGTCACGAAAGTCACATATGGGTTAAATACAGAGGACACATTTCGTTGTTGTGTGTTGACAATGACCACTAATCACCTTATATCTAAATCTATAGGCGTCAGTATGGAGTTGGTACCTCCTTTGCAGCTAAAACAGCTGCCACTCTTCTAGGAAAACTTTGCAGATTTTGGAGTGTGTTTGTGGACAATTGTGCCCATTCATCAAGAAGAGCATTTGTGAGGTCAGGCACTGATGCTGGACATGAAAGCCTGGCTTGCAATCTCCATTCTAGTTCATTCCAAAGGTGTTTGATAGGGTTGAGGTCAGGGCCCCATGATTGCAGGCCAGTCAAGTTCTTCCACACCAAAGTCACCCAGCCATGGTCTTTACGGGCCTTGCGTCATGCTGGAACAGAAAAGGGCCTTCCCAAACCGTTCCCACAAAGTTGGAAGCATTGAACTGGCGTATTGTAAAGGTGGCATCCTATGACTACCACACAGCTCTTCAGATTGACCCATTCTTTCATAAAAACCGGACTGCATGGCTAGGTGCTTGATTTTATACATCTGTGGCAATGGGTCTGAATGAAACTGTTTAATTCAATGATTAAGAGGTATGTCACGGTACTTTTGTCCACATGTAGGTGATCGCCCAGGATGCCATCTGAATCAGGAGCGCAAGAGAGCAAGTGAAGAAAGTCTGAAGAAATACCTCTTGGTTGCATTCCTTGACATTAGAGTTATTAACACTAGTATCCGCTCACCCAGGGCCGGTCCTGCTCTTTTCTCTTATTTTTCAATAAAACTGTTATGGAAATAAAGTCGATTCTATAATTGATCTAACACATTAATAGTTTTATAACATTAAATGTGTGAATTTGGGAGGATTTCAGTCTGAAAGTTGTTAGCTAAGGTGTATGTAAACTTATGGCCTACTGTATAACATTTACCACACATAATTATGCCTCATTTGCAAAAAGTGCCATTTCTGCAAATAGCTTTTCCCACTGTCCTAATGAAATTTACCCACTTTTCTGTATTGTCCAATAGAAATGGTATGTTTGAGTGGTAATTACGTGGCACTTCAATTTGAGTCTGTCAGATCAAGTGCTAAACGGGTATTTCCATAAACACAGTTTGTCGCCTCTGCATTTCAATATTGAAGCACACATCTCTCAGCATCTGTCCATAACAAGGCATCAGTGCAAGTGTGATCTAAGGGTCAGGAAGGGGCATGTTTGCTGTTGTTGCTGATAGTTTTCTTTTTTGTAGGTAACTCTAATATGAGCAACTGAGTCTTGTAATTGTTACTGATATTTCATTTTCTCCAAAATCTATCCTGTCATGTAACTGCACAAATATTCATTCAAGGTTAACTGCACCTGTTCTCTCAGTCTCTGCATGGCAGTGATCATTAGAAGTCTAAGGTGACCTTTTTGTGACCTGAGCCAGGTGTGTATGGGCGAGGCACGCATTCATCCTGGTGACGTAACCATGGCATCTATCAGCCTTGCTGTCAACTTCTGCTGTAGCCAGCAGGCTCAGCTGACTAGCTGTCCTCAAGACATCATTAATTTTTCATTTTAAAAGGCAAGACTGATATACTACATGCGTTTGAGGTGGGACATGAGAGTTACTGCTCAGTGTGGTCTCTGTACCACTAAAACCGGACGGCACTGAAGATGTGACCATTTCCTCAAGCACATTATGACCCATCCTGGTACTCATATCACTTGTCTATCATTGAGTTTTGTTTTTGGGTTGGGGGGGGGGCTTTATTCACCAAGGAACACCATAAGCCTGTGTACCATAATCACAAGGTCGCAGGTTCAAACCCAGCCTCAGCATGTCTGCGGGTCCTTGAGCAAGACTCTTAACCCCCAGCTCCCTGGGCGCCCCAACAGGTGGCAGCCCTTCGCGGACAGCTTGCTCTACAATGAGCAAGTTGAGGGAGGCATAAAAAAGAATTTTCCCAATAAAGGAATTTCCCCACGGGGATCAATAAAGTTGTGATGATTATTATTATTATTATTATTATTATTATTTCTCTCGATGAGCTACTGGCATTTCCTGTCCCATAAGAAGCACTGGCAGAGATAACATTGCCAAACAACTGCTTGGGTGCATTTGGCACTTCATATTCACACCTGGCATATTAAACATTTTTTTACGCACACTACACTGCATTTATATAAATTTATTCAACAGTTTCCTTTATCCTAAATACCTGATACCACAACAGAAATAAAGTCTCCGTAGTCCATTGGCATGCAGTTAGGCAAAGAGGAATCTGGAGATTGCCTGTAGTGTGTAAGCACCCTGTGAAGGACTGGAATTTCATCCAAATTGTTCTTCTGCCTCGTGCTTTATTCTGTCAGGGACAGACTCCAGGCCCCTTCATGATGCCAGAAGCTGGTTCATAGATGGATGGATATTTCACTGAAGAGGATCTAGTTCAATACCTTGTTCAAAGGTACCACAGCTGTACCCTCTCTGGGACTTGAAAAGCCATTCAGCCGACTAGAATTTTTTTTTTTTTGTCCAGTAAGCTACCTGTTGCTCTATCGCTGAACCCACCAGCCTGCAATTTGTCCTGTTTGAGAATAAGCAACTCTAAATATCTCCACTTTTTCACTGCCTGTTAAGTTAAATTCAACAGTGATGATCTGGAAAACACCCTTTTTCGACTGAGTTAACAAAAAATCAGCTCTGCAGCATCAATTTGACAAGCACAATTAACAGCAATTAAAATGAAAAAAGTCACTGTACAAATGAAATACCCTTAGTATAGAAATGTTTTTCATTTACATCTCAGTAGACTGAAATATAATTATGTCATTTGAGTTTTTGTTCATATCATTGTGTTGAAAAAAATTATTAATTGCACGCTTCTAGGCAGCTAGATCTATATATATAACAATTCTGAACACAAAAATTAAACAAATAAAATTGTCACGATCCGCTCCGTTCAATCCTCCCGTGTGCCACGCCCACCTCATTACCTTGTGTTCCTGCCCGATTGTGTTCACCTGTGTCTTGTTAACCCCTGCTTGTCAGGGTATATGAGTCCACGTCTCCCCTAGTCTGATGTCGGTCATTGTTAATGTGATGTTGTAGTGAATGTTCGTGCTTGTCATCCGTGTTGCGACATTAAACCCCGTTTTCCCCGTCCGTCTGGCTCCGCTCGCTTCCTTGCCTGCTCGCCTGCCCGAGAACGTCACAAAAATAATAAACCAATCTGGTTTTTTGAGCTAAAAAATGATGTTGAACTACAAGTTATATCATGAAATATTTATGTTTTCTGTTACTCTGCCTTGACTCTTACAGTACGTGAGAAAAACACAATTAGCTTAGATCATTTATATGGGAGGATTATTTCATTCATGAGGAGCCAGAATGGAATCAAAAGTGTTGTATCTAGAAATGAAAATCACATACTGAAAGGTGCCTCACAGATGGTAGCAGGCAGTTTTTTTCAATTTTCACTGGTTTTCAGCGCATTTTAAGTGCAGATCCATCTGGCCCACACAACTGAAAGGCATCGTAGGTGATGCAGTTCTCCAAAAGACTCACTCTGTATATGACGTTTCTTTGTGTATGTTGTTTCTTGAAAGACCTAAATGCTGTCGAAAAGGGAAAAATAAATAAATATGCACCCAAAGAAGTAAAAATGTTGTTAGATTTGTGTCATGCATATTATTACACTTTATATAGTCCGTGTAGTATAACCTGCACAGTTGATATGCGTAGACATTGTTTTAACTATCTCCACCCTGGATTAAGGTTGCAGGATAACCACAAATTACAGCTTTGTGACAAATGAAAGATTTCTGCTACAAAGAGGCAGATTTGGGATGAGATCTGTGGTAATTGGACACTCTAGTATTCTTATACAGACTGAAATAATGTAAGCTAATGTATTTAGCCATTTGTGTGTGTTTTTTTTTCTTAGGCTGAATTTTCTGTATTGTCTCAATAAATTTGGCCTGATCCCTAGTAAGGTCTGTCTAGGATTGCATACTACTCCTGAACACATGTGCAGGCTAATTAGTGCTGATGCAATGTGAATCTTCAAAACTGCTGATGCTACAGTAATTACAAAAAGCATTGGGCTGGACGTTTTCCCACTGACACAAATTCTCCCATTCTTACATTCTTGTACTTTGCGTACATGAAGTTTAGTCCACAGTGGATACTTGCAAACTGGTTTTGCAAGTTGATTGTAATATTTCATATTCTGATGGCTAAACTACACAGACTGGTTTTAAATTTCCTTCACAGTGTGTATGCGTGTGTGTGTGTGTGTGTGTGGATTAGGTTTATATTACATTGTGGGGACCAATTGTCTCCCACAATGTAATAAAAACTTTTATTGACTCTATGGGGACCATTTTTCAGGTTTCCACAAAGATCTGTGAATGTAATAATGTAAAGTCTCGTATTTTGTTTAGGTTAGGGCTGACTAGGGGTTAAGGTCGTGATTTTGGGATTAGAGTTTTGCTCATTGAATGCAAAGATATAATTACAAACCTGTGTCTGTGTGTGTGTGTTATTATAATTATTCTTTACAAGATACCAGACTTTTGTTTAGCTAAGCTTGCTTGGCTCTGTCGTAATCATATGCTTGTTTTCATTGTTCCTGAAAATTCTTATTTGTACTGTTACTCCTCTGGTATCAAATGCACTCCATTGCAAAACCAGTATTCATGGTACAACTGTGGATGACACTTTGCCATATCGCTTGTGGATGCTTAATTGCACCCAGATAGCCCATGTCTCCACTTTACCAAACACAATGCTGGAATGTAACACCATAGCATCATTAACACGGGTTGTGCCACTGAGTCACGGTCGGTTATTATGGCGTCAGATCGCAGCATGCTGGATTTTCTCCGGTTTTTGTTGTATGACTTTGCCTTTGCGATAAGAATCTGTTCAAGCATCCATTATTACAGGGGATGACCTCTCACTAAAGAAACAATTAAATAAAATGCACATTTTGTGATTTCAAGGGGATAGATAGATAGATAGATAGATAGATAGATAGATAGATACTATCTTTATTGCCATTTGCACGGATACAGGTCAGTACAAGTTCATTGGAATTCTTGTGCATTTAGTTTCTGCACTGGTAGGGACCAAATCAGCCCCAAAACCCCCACCACCTTAAACACACACAGTACTTCCCCATTCTGTGTACCTTCTAGCTGTATCTGTCATTTTTTTGTTTGATTTCCATAGATTTATCTTACCTCTAAAATAGTAAAAATATGAAGGATATTTATATATATATATATATATATAAAGTCCTTCTACAGAATAGTCAAATGAATCTGGCAAATTGTTCTGTGATTATTCTATTAACTCAGCTATAATATTCCTTCACAATAATGCTGAGATTGTCTAGAAAAATCAAACAAATAAAAGACTGAACACTTCAGAAGAACTATTAAATTTTTAATGCATCAACTGTTATTTCTAAAAATTAAACTCTTACTGGAGCTGGACATGTCTGTGTCTCCTAGTTACAATGTATGCATTTTTATAATGTATATATGTCAATATTACACAATTCACCACTCTAGTCCATGCTGACAAAACGTCATTTTTTATTTTGCTGGTTGAGGCAATCTGTCACATGGTGGGGTAAAGTGAGATAGCATCACAAAAGCCGTAGTATAAGTAATTAAACTGTATTCATCTTCTATTATATTCAACAAGAATATTTAAGAAAAGCCTTTGCACACATCAGGATGCTGTATATATATATTAAGATATTAATGACATAATATCTATTTTAAGCAAGAGTGTAGGTTTCGGTATAGACCACAGGGACATGGACCTACCAATGTTGTGAGACCACTGTCTGCGACTAGGGGGACGGGGATGCTTGGCGGTAGTTTTGTCCCTACAAATGTTGAAACATACTTCCTTGATTTTAACATGACTGTGATTATTATGATGCGGTGACCTCAGTGCTCTGGAGAAAGGGGCTGCCGTATCTGAAGTCACATCAAGTGGCCCCAAGCCTGCCTCACTGAGATTCGAGATTTCCTCCCTGTCATTTTCATTTGTAACTGTTTCATCTGCTTTGGGGATAGGCCCTAATAGCATGAAGCACTTTCTAAAGCACTTCCCGCATGGTGGCATTACCTTCAGCTCCATTCGGCAGGACCCCTGTGTCTGACCTACTTCCCATCTGTCACCTGTCTTGGGCTTTTCGATCCCAATAGGGCCCCTAGTCCGAAAGCATGAGCAGCTGCTTGATTGGCGCATGCTGTTATAAGCTGAGTGTCGGCTGCTGCCTTGGTATTTACAAAGCTGGAACGCTTTTCCACTACTTAGTGCACAACTGCATTGGCAAGTGACCTTTGCCCTCCGTTCAGACAGATTAAAATGGAAATCAGTATTCCGTCATTCAAGTCACTGAACTTTCCCTGCATCAAAATGTGAAAGGGTTTCCCTGTAAGTCAATAGCCATGTTTGCGAGGCAGTTTTGAAGAACGTGTTCTGAGGTTTCATACTAAATTCATTCATTTAACTATTCTTTATTTTATAAATAGAAAATGGCTGTGTATTTCAATGTACTTCTTTATTATTTGCTTGTTACTTTGTTGATTGCTTTATAAAAAATTATGCAAATATGAATCGCATTTCAATAATAATAGTCTGCATTACTTTACATTTTAAAGGTTTTCACAACCCATATTCTCTATCTTAGAACAAGTCAAATGCTGTGATTTTGTTGGATAACATGGTCAATATGATTGACCTTAATAAATGCGTTTGGCTTCCACACATGAGAAAGATCCAGAAGAATCTATCGATATCTGCTCAGTATTTCTGCAACTGCTTCAGGCAAAAGAGTGGGATTTGCCACAGTAGAAGAACTTCTGGATTCTCTTTATTCCCCAGCGGGACGCCTCTCTCCCACGCACCCCCCACTGAGAGCTTGCCCTTCTGCAGGCTCATTACTGTGTACAGAATCCAAGCATTCCCAGCCCAGTTGTAAGAGCCAGCCGGAGTCTCTGTACTCCCGCCAAGCTGGAGACATCATACAGTAGAGCTTTACTGCTCCACACCCACCCACATAGAATCTGCACTATCTGCCTCTGCCGTGCAAAGCCTTCAGTTGGCATCCACCCCTGCCCTCAATCCCGCACCTGCCCGGATCTCCTAGCTCCAGGTTTCCATCCACTATCGGACGCGCTGCATTCGTCCTGCTCCCACAGAGATAACAAAAACATGTTCATATTTCCATCATTTACTTTCCACCGTAATTGTGCAGATACTATGTCCAATTTACTATAAATAAAATATATTAAATTACATCATTGTGTAATTTGTGGATTAAGTAAGTAGAAAATAGATGCTTAATTTTGTGATAATGACAAAAGTTGAGCCACCTGCTTCGTAAGAGAATTTGGATTTGTCTTTGTATGGGGGGGGTGAGTAGCTATGCTTATTGCTTATCACCATGGAGGTGTCATTTTATTAAGTATTTTAAGTGAGGTTCTTTGCTCATCTTTAATTTCCCTCAACTTTGGGGCCTCATGAACTCTGTGGAAGGCAATCTGCTACTTTACTTGCCCTCCCTTCCCCCATTGAGCCACAGACACCTCCTTGCCACCTCCTCCCCCCCTCCCCCCCGTTAAAATGCTGATTAGTGGGCTGCAGCAGGAGCGATAAAGGAGTCATCCCTGAAGGATAACCAAAGCTAAATCAATTGCATTTTACTGAAAATGGACTGGAATGTATTATTTATCTCAATGACATGCAAATGAAATGAATTTATATCGTCAACAGTCCTCACAGCTTGGCCACTTCAGGATGCACGGAAACAAGGCAACATGAAACAAAAGTTTCCAGTTCTATAAGAGCGGCAAATGGATCACAATTCTTCACAGCTAAGCAGAGATAGGTAAGACATTTTCATCAGACATATTCTCATCACTTCGGCCCTAGCCACAGCAGCCCCCTAGCAGAAGGAATCAGGGAATCTAAGCGTTACATTGAAGGAGACACTGAATGCAATACAACTGATCCATAACTGTGGCAAAGCTAATTTAAAAACAATAAAAATTCGATAAAGAAAAACCCATCCATCTGTCCATCATTTTTCCATACCCGCTTGTCCTGATCAGGGTTGTGAGGGGTCTGAACCGAACCAAAAAGCAACGGGTGCATCACAGACGGTCAAAGAAACATTTCGCAATCCACGGGGGGGGGGGAGGGGGGCAAATGAATGTATCTCACATTTTTTTCAACTCTCAACATATCTCAGAATTCAGGACTTGGAGAACAAGCACATTTTCTCCAACTCAGCTGTGTGTTACAGGAAAACTTGACAGACACCCAGACAGTGTATGCGATGATGGGATATGTGCTGTACGCTATACGCTTCATAAATATAAATCCAGCTTCACCACATTATTCTTGTGCTTTTCGTTCATGAAGCTTTTGGCTTGACTGAGAAGTTTGTACTGCAGTTGTGACCTGGCAGGCTGAATGAAGAAGTAGATGCTGATGAGAGGAGTGAGATGGGGGCTGACAGTCTTTCCATCTACTTGCCCTCCAGAAAGAACAAGACCTCACTGAAATCTGCTGGACCATGTCCTATACCTACACATTGGAATTTGCAAAGAGTCTACAGCGAACGGAGACAAGGAAAATATGAATGGAGGTGAAGCCAAAGCAAGTTATTAAACATTGTAAAATATTACTTGAAACATAAAGTTGCTGTAAATGATAATCACTTTTTTCCCTGTCAATTTCATATTACCAATGATTTCTGAGAGTTCCATTGTGGACCTTGCATGTTGGTTTAAAAAAGCGATGTACATATTTTATCGGTTTGTGATATGGTCAGTGTTATTTACTTCATTTGCCCTGGCATTTGAAGAGGTTCTTGTGTCTTAATCATCATCTCCTTACTAATCACGTAGGATCAGACTAAAATTGCTCAATGTCCGAGACCTGGGGCTGTCCCGGATGTATGGAAGAAGTTCCAGATTGTTCTGTTGCACGGTCAAGGAGATTCCTCTTTTTGTTTCCATAGCAATCCTCCCAGGGGCTCTACACACCACCAGTCTGAAGCACATCTTGACTTAGAAGTGCATCTCACGTGAGGGTCTGGAAAGTTCCCAATCAGAGAGCAGCGCTGCAGCCTTTGTGGCCAAAAGCTGGTGTTCAGGTTTCCTGAGAAATGGGCTCCCCCCCGCTTCCTCGGGGTGCTGCGTTGCTCAGACAGCTCTCTGTTCACAGGCTACGGAGGGTGCCAGTGACCGGTTTGATGCTGCTACTCTATAGTCTGATCAGATGCCTTATTCCTTGCGGGGGGGGGGGGGGGGGGGGGGTTAGATCGAGGTCGATTGTGCCGGGACTCAGACATGCTGAAAGACACCCCTGAGCTACCCGGGGAATGGCCTGCCGTTTGGAATGCCGTGGAGATGATCATGCAGCGGACATCCCAAGGAGTCTATACATGTTATACGGCATGGTGAAGATGAGAGGCTTCTCACTGAATATATAGTCAGGTAGTCAAACTGCAGGTTTGACCTCCCACCCACTTCCCCGTCTGCAAACTGTACCTTTGGTGGACACCCGTCAGTAAATGCCCCCCCCAGGTGGACCTAAGGGGTGTCCCGAAATGTATCTCTGGCTACAGGCCTCCTTCTCACATCATTACACCCTAAATACTGTAATATTACCTTCTCATGACTCTCCTGTCCGTGCTCCAGTATCGTCACACTCTCTCGCTTGGAACCAATATCAATTATGAATGTAAATGCTTATCTAATCTGAATAGTAATTACGATAAAGACGGTTAGTTGAAAAATTCTTGACTCTTGAAATTCACTACTTTGGTGACGCCTTAAGCTCACAATTATATTGTTCAAGAGCGGAAAACGGTGATATAAAACACATTAATGAAGCAATATCCTCTTATTCATTTGTAGGTTTTGATGTTGACTCTCATTTCACAAGCTGAAATGTGAAGGTCAGACTGCCGCTTCAGAATGACGCCATATAGCCAACTGGATCTTTTTGATGAAATACTTGCTTTTCAAGTGATCCTATGGATTAAAGTATTCATGCTCTTACCGAGAGAATAATATCCTTAACGTCATAAAAAATAATTCAATACAGACTGAAGAATTGATTTTCCTTTTGAGGATGTTCAGTAAGCTTCATAAAGTTGTTTTGTACAGCTCTTTCCACATTATCTTTTAAATCACCGATTTTTTGTACTTTTAAGTTGTCCATATCTAATTATCTTTAAACAACTTGAAAAAAAAGGATAATCAGTTACAATAATTAACTAACCATAATGCCCTTCCTGGAGACAACATCATTAATTATTGCTAAGATCCAGTATCATTTACCTTTTCTAATGAGCTATTTATTAGTCTTTTAAGATTAGCAGCATGAGTTGACTGATTTCTATACAAATGAAGATGACTGGCCAGATAGCTTGCAGTTTATCTTTCAGGCCCATGGCAAAAAAAAAATAATGTAAAAATCATTTTAAATAAATGGGAAATGCTGTGGTGTGAATGTATTGTCTTTCCTGTTAGCTTGGTTTTTATTTATATTTATGTTTTTAAAAGGATGTTTTTCGGTCAAAACTGCAGAAAACCTTCTGTTTTAAACAGGAAAAAATAATATAAGTACCATGATAAAAGGCAGAGGCTTGTAGCCACATTATGCATGGCGCAAACATTGTGATTTTAACAAGCTGCTTGGTGAAGGTGTGCAATTCTTTATTTCAGGGCTCATTTTAATACGCATCATATGTAAAGCATGTGCTCATTTACATAATATTTTGCAGCATGTGACGCAGAGCTCAATTGGTCTCTGGCCTGTTATTCTATGTTTCCCCTCCATCTAACTTCTCGTTCATATCTGAGATGTCGGGCTGCAAATGTTGATAGCGACTGTGTTTGAGGCCTTCAGATATGCTAAACAGAGATGGATGGAATTTCTAATGTGCCAGTTTGGGAGCAGAGTCCTTACTGCTGCAGGTTCTATCCTCTGATTTATGAATCTGTTCACTTAGGGAGAATCCAATTAAAATTTGCCTGTGGAGGGGGGGGGGGGGGGGGGGGGGGGGGGGGGGGGGGGGGGGGGGGGGGGGGGGGGGGGGGGGGGGGGGGGGGGG
>JAODKF010000002.1:23229481-23246662 GCA_026779585.1 Mormyrus proboscirostris | reverse complement strand
TCAGGGGGGACAGTGCAATGATAATCACAGGTCACAATTGAGCTAAACTTCAAGGTCAATAAAAAATGCCAATAGGCTAAACAAGACGTCAAGCTATAAGGGAAATTCAGAGATGACTGCGGTATGGAAATTTGCAGCGTAGGAATTCAAAGCTTTGTGCTGTGCGCCTGCTTGTCTTTCACGATGACCTGCAGTGGATGACAATTACTCGATCAGAGTGCCAACATTCTGCGTGCTGTACCTTCCATGAATAGACGTCCATGTTAAGTGAATATGCAAATTCTGTATTTTCAGTGACTAAGTCAGTTTGCATTTTACTGTGAGTTGTGCCTATATAAATATGCATGTGACAAATACATCTTGAATCTTGAACTTTTGTTTTTTATGTCAGTTATATTATAAATGCATAATGTATAAAATGTTTCATTGACATAAGACTTAAGAGGCTCCCTATATATCTCTTACTGTAAAGATGATCTGTTTACCCTGAGCATATTTTTTAGGATTCAAAGGCACCCCAGCTAACCCTTCTGCTTCGCATCTTTCCCCCAACTTGGGGGGAAAACTGACACTGATAAGAAATTAGAAATTAAGTGAGATTTTTTTGGGGGTTCTGCAAAAGCCGCAGACAGCACACTAAATTTTAGTAAAGTGCATAAAAATGAATGAATTAGAATAGTGCCAGTTTGAAGGAGGCAAGGCATGTTTACAGCAGCCTCTCATGTGATCTCACAGTGATCTCACAGTGATCTCAGTGATCTTGCAGTGATCTTGGTATCTAATGTTTCTTGAATCTCCTCACGTCGCTCCGCTACTGTGCTCACTTTGCTCGCCAAGGAACCCGAAAGATTTTATGCTGTTTTTCCAGTCTGTGCGGGGCCTGCACCCCTAACCCCCATGATGAGGAAGGGTCAACTGTAGTCTCATCTTCACATAAGGCCTGTTCCAGGACAATATCAGTAGCTAATCATCCATCCATCCATCCATCCATCCATCCATCTTCCAAACACATATTGTGATAATGGAATGAAGACCTAGAGTATGTCCCAAGCAGCAGAGAGCACAAGGCTGGAGTCCATCCTGGATGGGATGGAATAACAGATTAAATTGCCATATTATTACAGTCCAGCTCAAGTTGGGATCATAGATTTTTTTTTCTTATTCATCCATGTGTTTCCATCGCCTGGAAATAGGCGCAGCCAGCTGAACTTTCGCATTGTTGCAGACAATGAAAACCCATTATATCAGTGTCAGTTTAAAGAGAATCCCATTCATTTTCTTTGCCTTTCATGCGTAGTTAGCGCTTGCGTCTGCACGGAGTTCTCTCAGATCACTATCTTTTTCATTTTCAGCAAAGCAGAGCACAGGGCAGCTGATGACATGAAGGCGGCTTTAGTAGAAGTGCTGTCCTTTTATTTTATCAAGGTCTGTGATGCTGTGTGGTGTGACCTAAATGGAACTGCCTGCACGCATCCGTCTGTGAAGGGCGGCACTTGTCTGCCGAAAATCTTGCTTCTCGCCCGATGACTCACACATCCCCTCAACTCCTTCTGTGTAGGAGTTCTGTGGGGAACTTGAAGAAACCAACTTATTGTGGCCACTTCTGCTCCTAACAGTAAAATTCTTGTATCCCCCTATGTGGAAATCTACCCACCAGCTTAAAAGAAGCAGACACACTGATCAGTGATAATAGGGTCCTGGCGGGTCCATCATGGCTCCCACTGCTAAATTCAGCCAAGAAAAAAACGCCTAGTCCACGTTCATAGCCTATCGATCGCTGCACCTTTGGTTTACAGACTCACACTGGCACTAAATGGTAACTCTGTAAATTTCTCCTCTTCCCCACAGACCTACGTGTTGGGTTCAAGCAGCCATGCAACATTAACGCGGCTCTCCAAAGAAGGTAAGACAAGCTTCTCTGGCTTAATCCTTAATTTTGCTGCTGACGTGGCATGTAGGATTCTGTCTGCATGTTTGTGAGGGCAATATGCATTTGTAGAATGCAGTTTCAGTATGCAGTCATATTTGTACTTGCGTGCTATTTCTGTAATAATATGTCATGCATTTCTTGATGAATCCAGTGAAATTACCTTGAAAATAGTGTGTCTCGCTGTTAAAGTGCTAAAGCAAATCGCTGCTCCTGTAATTTTAGCTGCCCGTACTGCTGGGGTTTGGCAGTGTCTGTGCTTTGGCCTGTGAGTCTCTCTGCCTCGCAATTTGTTTCTTTTTAAAAATTTGAGGCTCAGACCGTCTAGTGTTTCCAAGTTCTTGTGCTGTAGGCCTCTGTCTGAGGCTCTGTTGTACGTTCTCTTGTTTTGATGACTTGTTGTTTTAGCCTCATGCTAATGTCGTGCTTCTCTGGAGAGTCCAGGGTTCATGTGGGGGACAAGCAGCAAGAGTGGTTCCTGATGCTTTTTGGACCGTAGTGTTCTCACTCGGGGGGGGGCACCTTAAGTGTTTGAATTTGGTCTCTGAGGTAACGGGCCCTTTCCCCAGCCGTATGTCTGGCCTATTTATCGGAGGTCCATAAACACCTCGCTGAAAATGGCCGCATTCACTATGAAGCTCTATTCTGCTGTCATTTATTCTTCTTTTCTCCTTTATTCCCCAGGGAACTGAGCTCCTTCGCCATTCCCACAGCCTGCCGCCGATTGGGGTTGGTGGGGGGGAGGTTCAACGTTACCATTTTTTAGGGGGGGAAAATACTAGCCGACTAGTGTTCCGTCTTCATCTTGAAATGAAATCTTTAGTTTCATCATTTTGAAACCTACTGTTAGTCTTGTGTTTCAGGCAGCGTGCTTGTAGGGGGCTGGAGGAAACAGGCCTAGGGGAGGGAGTTGTATGAGAGGTCGGTGTTAAAGGTGTACACCAACATGGCGGCTCGCTCTCGGCAGGCTGCTCACTGGGCCAGACGTCTCGCTTTCCCCTCCGCGACTTGGGGAGGAGGAAGTCCAGCCGTTCGGCAGCTTGTCACATGGATGCTTATCCTGCTTTTAACACTCTGACGTGATTGCAGAATTCTGCACTGCTTTATTTTTTAAATACATACCTGCCCCCGCGCAAACACCCACATTTCCCGCCTCTTTTTGCGGCAAGTCCTCCGCTCGCCCCCGTCCGTTCTCTTCGTTTCCCGGCATAAAGCCGTCCTTCCCGGCAGAACGGGGACACGACAATGCATGCGGCCAACAAGTGCGCCTTACTCCATTTTTGTCTGCTTCAAGCACACCCTTCAGATTAATTAATCTGGCTGTGTAGTTATAGCGTGCTTTATTAATGACGTCGGATTTACTATGGCTACTGGCCCCCACTTCTCTGTGGTGGGGTTAGGGAATAACCTGTGATAGGGGTGGAGGCTCGGAATGACCGGTCTCACCTAAGGTTATTAAAAAGTAATTCGCATTTATTAGGGCTGTGCATTCATGTCTGTCTGAAGTGTTAATGTGATGGATAACCTCCTGCTCGGAGGTGCAGGGAGGTGAAATAACGAGAAGGGATAATACGCTATAATTATTCCTGCGTGGTGCAAAGGAGGTGCGTAGAATCGGCAGGAGCGAACACACAGAGGCAGCTCCCCGACCGGCTGTTGTGGCTGAGACTCCAAAAAGGGGTAAAACTTGAATGGCCACGTCAACAACTGAGCGAGTTCTTTGGACCATCGACAGGCTTCAGAGATCGGAATCTGGGCTGAATCACCAGGCTCTGGCCCATGTAGAGGGGGGAGTGTTTGACACCCGGGCAAAGGCAGGCAGCAGAAGCATAAGCAGCAGCTGTGCCCAGCACCTCGTGGTCCGGAGGCGGCCGTGGAGGACTCCCCTCGTATTGGTGGGGGCCGTGCTGGAAATGGCTCAGCTGGGTGGAGGTGCTCTCCTGGAATAGGCTAATGTACCCGCTTATTAAAAGGGGCTGAATTTTTGAATGTGGCGATTAGAGGTGTCCATCCCTCAGCATCAGGATTGCCACGTGTGTCGTCATGGCGTCGCTTGGGACGCGGGGGAGGAGGCGGAGCTTGCTCAGACCTGACGAGCCGTGCGTTGCGAGACAGTACAGATGGTGTGAAGCTGGGTGTCACGTGGCATCTATCTGAATGGGCTGCCATTAAGGGGGGGGGGGGTGATTAATGTGTGTGTTTTGACAGCAGTGGGAGCTATGAGTGTAATGTGGGAAACGGGGTGTCTTTACACGTTAGGCGTCGTTTTCTGCGGCTGGGGGTGAGACACTCTTTAGCTCCCCCTTACCGCATTATGTTCGCCTGTGAAGCTGCCACAGCTCCTGTCACCGTGGCCCTCTGCTGCCCTCGCTTGAACAGAGACGTATTTAGCCGACCGCCCCCCCCCCGCCCCCACCTTACATCAAGCCAGTGTCTGAGTTGTCTTAACGAAGACCGTGTGCCCGAGCCGAGAGAACGCGAACCAGAGAGGATATTTAACTATGGCTGTGTCGCGGCTCTGCTGACTGTCTGCTGTACCTTTTTTGGTTTTTCTGGAGCAATCTGGGAACCGCATTTCTGTAGAACTGAAGTGTGGCGGACTAGCGAGCGCGTTGGACTGCAGTGGCAGTCAGAAAACCGGTCTCTCTAGGGCAGGGTTCTGCCAGCTGAAGGCAGATGCTTCTGCGCGTCGGTACGAGTGAACATCTGCGAGCTGCTTCCTGTGCGCGGGTGCGCCCGCCGTGTTTCCGACGGACCGCCAGCGGGGGGCCTGGATGGGCTTCTGCTTCTCATGGATGACAAGTCCTCCCCCCAAATAAGAATTAGCATTAACATCCCCTCACTCACGTCCTTCCAGAAAAGTATTAGCAATGCTGCAGTAGGCTTGGCTTGGTATCCTGCCTTATGCTCCTGCCTGGTATCAGTGTAAGTCACACCAGAATGTAACTACATCTGTTGGGAACTATAGCGTGACACATGTGAGGTGGAGGCAGGAAGGTCAGCGGCTCGGTCTCACAGACCTTTTCTTTATTGAAACTGCTAGTCTCGTGTGAGAACAGGCTGCTCCAGTTCTTAATGCCTGGGAAATTCAACCTTGCCCTTAGATGTCAACTGAATTGATGTTTCAGGTCGCCGGTGAACGATGTGTGTAAATGCTCCTGATAAGCCCGTGATCTGCTTTACGCATTGAACGGTGCATCTCTTTTGAGTATTGATTCATTTATTTATTTATCATGCACACTTTGAAGTAGCATATATGCTAATAAGGTAGGCTAGGAATGGCGGCGACGCAGTCCTGCACCTCCTGCACCTCCTGCACCTCCTCCACCTTCTGGGTTTTTTCCGAGGGGAGATTTCTCAGTGCTCACTAGATGGCACTGTGGATGCGTACACCACTTTTAGCTCCTCCGGGTCAGTCTGCTAAGATCCTATTAGTCGCACGCTAAACCTCACCCTGTCCGAGTTGAAATCTTGGTGTTTGCTTGGGCATTTTTAATGTTGCATCTCAAAAATTTAGTGCATTTTGCTCCAGATTGTTGTAGACCCTCCATTAGATATTTTTGCAAGTGGAACACAAATGGTGGTGACTGCCCAGTAGAATGAAACACAGGGGCCTTGACTTTGACCAGTGGAGGAAAGAGAGTGATCCATAAGGGGAAACCCAGTATGTTTCCTTGGAGACAGAATGGCTACTTCAAGACATCTTGCTTGACCTCAGGCCAGCCTAGACTAAAGTAGTCTCTTGTTGGCTTCACTGTGTAAGTTTTGCATTGCAGTTATTGTACTTCACAGACCTTGCTTGTTTCATTTTTTTGCTGTTGAGTAATGATGGAGGAAAATGAAATGACTTGGAACTCACAGATTCATCAGACCTTTAGCGATTCATTCAATGTTGCGAATAGCTGCAATGAAGTTGAGTTTTCCCGGCTTCGCACTGAAACTGCCCCTTCTGCAATCGCGTACAGGTGGGATAAAGAACATTCTTTGCCAACAGGCCAAACCGCCGTGGCGCAGAGCGCCGATGTCCTTGGGAACCAGCGTCGGCCTGTGGCTAAATTTGTGCCCACTTTGACTCCCACAGCTAGCAGCTAGGAGCAAAAGCCAGCAGGGGTGAGCAGTGGTATTCCTGACACGTCATTCCATCCCAGCAGCCAGACTGCCCTCCGCAGCCGCGGGACAGCCGGCTGGCGAAACTAAATTACAGTGTGTACTGTGTCACCTGGTTGGCATCCAGATATCGAGAGGGAATGCACAGTACACATGCAGCTTCAGAGTAACGTTGTAGCATTGTACAGATTAGCAGGGGCACTGGAGTAAAAAAAGTATCCTTTTGAGTCCCCAACCCAGACCAGTGGGCCCCTGTCACTAGAATTGTGGCCGGGGGGGGGCAGGGGAATACTTCTAACCCCACCCCCCCCCAGCCGTGATATCCTTGCTCATTAGTATGGTGATATATACTTCCCACATATAGCTGATCATGATTCTGGCAGTTATGCTACATGACTGTGTACATATTTTCCAGGAAACTCCTGACTGCCTCATTAGTCTTGACGTTGTCACATTCGGTACACTGGGGGGTAGAAGTGCTTAAGGTGCAATCGAGAGGCTCAGACAAGGGTGTTGTGAATCGTGATTTAGGCTTGATATGGTTCAAACAATATTAAAGCGCAGATTGGTCTAAGACAAATGATTATTAACAGTATTTGACCTATATATACTATAAACGGTACTAGATCAAACAGTTTTGTATGTTAATCTAGTTCTCATATCTCAATAGGGCTATAAGTGGATGTAGAGTGCATGTATAGCTAATTATTACTGGTGCCCATTTAAGAAATGCATTTTTCTGGTTGCAATGGTTGCTAATTCTGTGAAGTCCAGGGGATACTGCTCACACAGTGAGCCCTTTACTGTGTTTCTATGAGAATTCAAATTTCTTAATAAATTCAGTCTAACATTAATGGGCTGAAACAAGATCTGTACAAGCTGCTGAGTTCAACTTTTACATTAAATTCTCTGTTCACTGTTGCTGCTCGTCTGACAGCACAATAACAACTTCAGCCGAATGATTTGTTAACTGACATTTTCTGTAATTAATGCAAAATATGCAAATTTTGTCTGACATGTATATTTCACAGATAAGTAAATGATTTCTCCTGAGATACCAAGTCCGATCTCAGACCAGTAGCTTTGTAGGGCCTTATAAGGGGCACACTAACTAAAGGCCCTTAACCCCCAGCTCCCTGGGGGCTGCAAGGTGGCTGACCCTTTGCTGTGACCCCCCCCCCCCCACTTGTTATGTCACCTATGTGGAAAGCAAGATGGGGCAAAGCAAAAAAAAGAATTTCCCCACGGGGATTAATATCACTATTCTACTGTATTATTACTGTAATCGGGAGGAACTTTTGCTGGAATTGGGGAAGCTCAAATCTTAATCTTAACAGTAACAAATAATTCACACTTTCAAGCACTTTCTGTGGTTTAATCATGGATATAGTGATAAATGTAACAAGCTGAAGATCCTGACGGAATCTGCAGCATTTTTGATCGGTGTAACATAAATAAAATTGTTGCCTATTAGGTAAAATGCAAAGGTCAGATTTTTAAGCAGGTCAAACACTTGTCTTAAGCAAATTTTCATGTTACAAGAATAATTCACTCACCAAAAACGTGTGCTAGAATGTTTCAATAAAAGAATCATTAATTGGTTGAATGTTGTGTTCACCAAGTTGTCTAACCTATATATTTTTTCCTTTTAGTTTTTATTTTCTGTATTTGGTGATTAAAGTCTGGTCCATAACCACTCTTCATACAGGTGGACTATTGTTTCTGTTACTCTTTATAATACGGGAATAAAGAGTAAGACCTCCATTGTGTCATTGATGGGGAAAAAATATTGTATGGCAGTATTTGAATGTTAAGACAAACAGTCATTCAAGCATGACACATGGGTCTGAAATACAGAAAAGGATTGCCTTTGTTACTCACTTGGATGACTTAGTGAATCTAGGATCTTTGTTGAAAGACATACTTCTCTACTGTATAAAATAAGCTCAATCTATTAAATCTGAATTTTAATGTAGAATGACTACTAAATGAAAGTGAGCGAGTGTCTCTGAACGACTGTAACTCGCGAATGAAGGGTGAATCCTTTGGCAGTCTTATAAAAGCATTTCATATGTGAACTAAAGCTTGCGTCTGTGGAAAATGACCTACGGAATTCCAGCCTCCTGTGGTCATATATCTAGCATTCGCTTTACAGTGCTCCTTCTCTCGTTGTAAAGTTGTTTACCCCAGCGGGGAACAAAGATGGTCTATGTTGCTGGTCTGACTGGGCAGACTGGAGGGATTTACCCAGCATGACCGGCTTGTGTGCAGCCTCTGTTGAAGACGAGACTATCCGCGATCTAACGTGTTAATGTTGGCTATTAATTAACTTTTATCCGAGTCAAATCTGCGGTTTTCAGTTTTATTCGCCAGCGCTGTCGTTTGTGCTGCTTTAGGACAATCTGCTCTTCGATATCATCATCGTCATCAGAGCCACGTGCGTCTAGCCTCTTCTATCTAAGCACGATGATTAACTGTTTATTATTCTGCAAGGGCGACGAACAGCTCATTACAGGCAGCCACGGTTGTCCGCACCTCATAAAAGCGCAATCTGCAATAAGAAGCCATGCAAAACCAGCCCCATGGTGTTTACCAGGTCAGCATGTGCCTGCCAAGTACGGCGCTCCGGAGCCCACGCAGGAAACTCTGTGCGTTCCTGACATGCATGTTGTTTACAAGATCTGACACCCTGGCGTCTTCCAGCCAAGTAACACTGATAGTCCAGTCACCAATCAGTACTTAAGCCTTGGTCTTACTCTGGTCAAATCGGTATTCCTGCTGCCGTCAAGTTGCTAAAGCATATTTAAAGGAGAATATCATGCAGTGCAGTGTTAGGTCTTGTCTTATTACAGGTCAGATCAGTCGGCTAATAACTTTTGATGAAATTACCCAACAAGGAAATTTAAGCAGATAATTTTCTTGCAGCCGAGAATCAGGAAAGGCCTGCAGATCTGGTATTACCTACCCACTCTGTCTGAATCTGTGCTGCTAATCAACTTGCTTGAGCTGAATTGCCATAAATGGCAGTTGAAGTAATAGTGCAATTCAAGAGTGTTTTCCCTTCCTCGGGGCTTTTTCAGAAGTGGGAAGGGAGACGTGCGAAGAGCCGGAGATCTCCATATGTGTTTTGATGAAGGTACGAGGATGCGTTCCGAGAGCACAAGATGGATAAATTTAAAATCTCAGTTTCCTGTGTGCATGAAATAGTTTCTTGAGACGGCTTCAAAAGCCACACGCGGAGTCCCCCTTTCATAATAAAGCGGGACTGTTTCATAATTTCATTTTGTTGCTCTAATGAACAGAGCGCTGCTGGGCTGCGGCATATATTGCCCTTTACAGGACCACTTTAGGGCTTTAAAATCGCCACATTCCTGCTTGGGGTATTGATGAAAACCGACATTGTTTTCTAATGATACTCCCTGGTAAGGTTTCGCCAGATGTCGGGAGTTTATGAAATGTCCTGTACATGTGGCTTTACATTTTTATATAGTGATTATGAGCTGTGTTGGGTCCAAATGAAGTCCCAGCAGCAGTTCTGGTCATGACGTTGAACTGGTAATGTCTAAATGTGACTGTAGGCCGTTTATTGAATACAGATGCTAAAAAACTGAGAAACAATTCGGATTCCTTAAGGTAATTCTTACACTCCTAATTTTTTTTCTCTGAGAATAAGCTTTGATTAAAATCTTAAAATGTACAACATTCTTTAAAACCATAACACTTTTTTTTTTTTTTTTTTAAATTCAGCAGTCAGATTTGGATATCTGCAGATTGGCCAGCTTTTACAATCCCTGCCCCCCAGATTTCTATGAAATGATCATGTATCAATGTCAAAAGTTCACATATCAGACGACATGGAGGAAATTCAGGAACTAATGTTAAGACCTGCGTCACATGACCTGCTCATTAGATATCTTGACACATCATGCCTGATACAATCTGGCTGCCTAGCATGTATTATTTTATTACTAGTCAGTGTCCAGATCACTGGCAGAAGGAGCAGGCTTCTCCGTTATGTTACCGAGTCACTGAGGTGTGTCATTTTCAGTGCTGCTGCAAGACTTGCTTTAGCTTAATGGCACTAACGCATCTTGGGGGGCAAGAGAGTTAAAAATAGATACCTCTCAATTTATGCCCGTTTGCGTACCTAAAATTGCGTTGCCACTCTATTTGCAATCCGCTTATACTGTCTTACTGAATTTTCACAGCTGCGGATTTATGGGCATGCATTTTCTAGCTCACCCTAAGAACATCAAAATGACACTGCCACTATTTAAATGAACATTAAGCTATTTTAATGGCAGTTTTGGTCGACATCAACTGATCAAATTTTAATTTGTTGCACGATTTGATGCAAGTACTCAGATGAAACTTAGCTTAGATAATTATATACTGATCCAATGTTCTTGCATCATTAATCAATCATATGTTCATGTTTTTCGTGCATGAATCATAATAGTTCAGTAACTAAATTGTTTATGCCCATTCAAGTAAAGTGTTACTGAAAAGTTTAATGGCAAAATACATTGTCTAGTCTCATTTGTTTTTTTTCTCTGGTTAGTTTTGCCATGTGCTCAAGTTCCTTGAGGAGGGTTTCCACAACAGTGGAGTTCAATCCAGGAATGAACTTTTGAATTGCATCTGATGTTTGAGAAGCAAGAGTGGCTTCGAATCCATTTCTTTAGGCCCTCTACAACGCAGGATGAGCAAAGAGAACTGCCGCAGTGAGTCCCATTCTGCAGTGACACAGCGGACGTCACAGCATAAATGACTAACCCGATATTAAAAACATAAATCAGCCATGAAATGCCCTCAAGCCAGAAGTAAGCAGCGGAGCAGTAGCACCGGTTCTTCATCTGGGTGATGCCTTCCCTCGTTAGGCTGCGTTAACACAGATTCTGGCTCTCCACCATGACACGCCAGTACTTCCAGTACTCCCGGTGAGGGGCTGTTGGGTGATGACTCATCTTCCCCCAGACTCCCAGGCTGTGGCCTGCAAAGCTCTGGATGTCTCAGTAAAGGCAGGTAAATTGCTCTCGAACAGACTAGACGAACAGGCCGCTGGCTTCAGTAATCTCCGTATAGTGAAGCCATTTTTGTTTTCTTTTTGAGCAGCATGTGTTTCTAAAACCTTTTTGTTTCTTTAATTTTAACTGGTTATACAGTGGGCAGTTTGCTGAACTGCAGTGTTTATATTATTTATGTATATGTGAAGTTCTATATCTGTCTTGTCTGAGACACAGAGAATAAAGGGAGCTGCCCCGAGGGAGTATATGTTTAATATTCATATTTATTCCACTATCTTTGTCGTCTTGGCTAAAATATGACCTGAACTGAACATGTAATTTACTGGTCCTACTTGCTTCCCTAAACAATTACCATTGAAATGAAACAGCCTTGGTTAACATTCTTATTTAAAGCCCTTTGTTGAATTTGTAATGCAGGTGCTGCACTAAGCTATACCTGCCCCGATAACAGAACAGTTTGACAGTGTGATTCTCAACAGTCCAACATTGAATTTTTAGCCGACCTTTCCTTGTGTCCTTGTTAACTAGAGTCCCCTGCTCTGTGTGCCATTTAGCCAGTGCTGGCTAAGGTTTCCTCGCAGTAGTCCGGTTTCCTCCCACAATCCAAAAACATGTGTTTGGCTGCCTTAGCGTCTCATGTGAGCGAGTGAGAGAGTGAGTGTCCTGCGGAGGACCAGCAGGGGGTTCCCCGTCTTGTGCTTTGTACTTCCAGGGGTGGGGTCTAGGGTTCATTGTGACTATGGAGGGGAGGGGATTAGCAGGTATAGAAGATGGAAGGGTGATTAGCAGACACCTGAGTGTTGTGTAAGTAATTGGCTTGCTTGAAGTACTTTTAGTACTCAAAGTACTGGTAACAGCGGCGGACTGGCAACAAAAAGTAGCCTGGGAATTTGATGTCAAGAGACTGGGTGTTTTATCGCTGACTGGGGCGGGTCCCCTAGGTGTATTTTCCAGTCACAGTCATGGAGGCTATATAATAGGGAAGAGAAATTGGCCCTCATAAGACGAGCCCACTGGGAAGATTCCCACTGGCCACTTTGTGCCTGACTGCTAGTGGTATGGGGTACTGTTAGTGTTTTGGGGCCATTTGAGTTTTTGTTATTCCACACATGAAGGTACAGGTTACTTAATGACATGTTTACAGCTTTGTCACAATCACGCAGCCAAACTTTGAGTACAGCCTGCTTTGTTCTGGCCGGTTTATTTAGACTTTATATCATTCAAAGAGTTTTAAATGTCGAGGGGCCACTCTCCTCTGTTCTTGCTGTGCGTCACGGAAGGTGACAAAGGGATCAAATCATTTATGCACATGATTTTTCAAAGTGAAGATTTACAAAGGTCTCTCGTACGCCATTAGTTCCATATCAAGTTGTGCTTTTTTGAAGTAGTCTTTTGAATGACGTTGTATCCAACCAATTGTTGATCATCTCAGATGACTAAAGACTGAAACCCAGCATGAATTGCGTTGTGAGAGCCAAAAGGTATGAGGGCAAAAGAGTGAGAAGATGGAAGGGTGTATTATGAAGACGTATCGTGTTTGTTCCCTTGTGTGTGCTGCAAAAGCTCCATTCATTACATAGAATAACCAGCTTTGATCAATGAGTATGGCTTCAAAACGTGGCACCAGGATAGTAAATATTTAGCCCTTGTTGGTTCAGTAGGTAGCACTCCTGCCACACCTGCAGGGTTGGGCGTTCAAGTTTAGCTGTCCAAAAACATGCAGTTATGTGAATTGGCATCTCTGTGTGACTGCGTGCCCGGCAGTAGACCTTTACCCAAGCTGTACTGCCACCTTGTGTCTTGTGGCTGCCTGGGATGGAACTTGTCCGTGATAAGAAGGTTGTATGGTTGTATCCAATGTGAGTGTAAATGTAGGACTGCAATAGGGTGCAAGTCGCATGGTAGTGGGTAGTTTTGCCCTCCATGTTTCCATACATATCAGCACTTACTATCCTGACCACAACAGTCTGTAGCCTCAGAGTTTCACGATTCTTTACACAGGGAAAATGTACTTTTATTGCTGTTCTCTACCATTTCTAAAATGTTTCCTAACTTGAAGATCGCCATTGCGCATGATGGCCATGTCAATAATGTAAACTGGTGTTTTGAAGATTTCAAGGACTGTAGAAGCACCAATTTTGAAAATGGTGTATTTAAGTGCTTAATAAAAGGCATTTTTTATGTCGTGGCAACAGCCGTCCATTTGCAGTCTGTATGACCGTCTGGCAGTTTCAAGCGATGATAGGCATAGAAGACCTTAAAGGTCATTGGCCAAAAATTAACAAAACTGACAGCATTGATGCTTGGGAGTCTGGGTGTCTGGCTTCCTGGTCACCGCTAATTACCCGTGGGCTTTTTTTTAAATTAACAATTAAGTAACTGTGTTTTGCTCCCTTATGGTGTTGAATGATTATTAAACTGCGATATTAAATAAGCTGGTTGTGTCAAGAGGAGGAATGTGATTCCGTGCTGTGATTGAAGGTCAAGGCAAAAAACAGTTGTAAGCTTGTTGGAAAAAGAGCTAGGTTAGCTTAAGGGTGAGGTGAGTGCCCATAAATATGCATGCATACACACACACACACACACACACACACACACACACACACACAGATGCTTATCCTCAAAGAGATGATCAAGTGCTGGAGAACATGCTGTTGTTGTGAAGATGACCTCAGGGCTGGTAATTAAAGACGCATCGGGTCCAAAATTCATCTGCTATGTTCCTCATTAGGCTCATGGGTTCCTTTGTGCATATTCGCCCCTCTTCTGCAGCTGGGAAGGAAGTCTGGGCTTACACGCTGCAGGAGTATACTTCTCTACAGGTTGGACCCATATGACCTCTCAGACCAAGGTGCTGGGCTAACACACCCTTTTCTGTCTTGGCAGATTCCAGCGATAATGAGGAATTTGTTTCGCAGTCAATGTTCAAATCATTTCATCGTTAGAAAACTCGCCCACACATCACTGCCTTGCTAACAGTCATAAGGCTTCCATGTTGAGTGATGAAGTTTACTTGGCCAGGCGGCTTGAGCGATTTTCAGCGATGCCAGTGGTTGTGTCTAATGGCTCCCTTCAAAGCACAAAGAGACAGTGTTTAAGATATACAAAGCAGGTACATACCCCTCGGTGAGGAACAGCCAAGTCATCTGCAGAAAGTGAGGTCATATAATGAGGGGATCATGCTCCAGACTTCCGAATGCACGGGGAGGGCGTGTGCTCCGTCTGACGAGTCAAGGCCAGCTATGAGGCAGACTAATCCCAGAGCCCAGGGACCCTTCATCACCCCTGCCACTGCCCTCAAACAGTGCAGCTTTCATTGCCCTTTAATCACCAGTCTGGACAGAAATGAGCCACTGAGGGACATGAGGCCTCCCAACAGACTGCTGCTCTGAAACAAATATCCGTCTTTGTTTGTTTGTTTGTTTGTTTGTTTTTGCCTTTTAAACTTGCCTTTGTGATTTCACTTTGATTTTCAGTACCAGTTAAAAGTCTGGACACCTACATATAGAAACGTTTAATGGTACAATTCTCTACATTTTAGAATAATTTATAAAGACACCAAAATTATAAAATAGCATATATGGATTATATACTGAGCAGAAAGTATTAAACAAAAAAATGTGTTTGGGGGGGGGGGGAGCTCGGTGAAATCCCTGAGTCAGCAGAGTGATCCCACCATTGGGCCCTTGAGCAAGGCCCTTAACCCTGATTGCTCTCTTAACCCTGATTGATGTCTCCTCTATGCCAGTTTCATGAGGTGGCCTCCTGGGATGCTCTTCCAGCTGTCCTCAAGGAGGTCCCACAAGTATTCTGAGCTCTCATTGGCTGCTTTCCGTCCATTCTCTGGTCAAACTCCTGCAAAACGCTTCCTGCTGTGTTTAAGTCAGGTGCTCTTCTTTATGGCCAGCTTGGTGTGTCCAAGTTTTTGATTGGTACTGCAAGCAATCCTGAACTAAAATGTTGTAGTTCCGGACTCCACAATCTCCATGCTTGCAGGCAAGATGTTACTTGCAATTTATGAGTCAGGAATGAGACTCCCAGTGTCCAGATATTTTGTTCTTTCAACTGCTAGCGGCTGACTGTGGTGCTGCTGTAATTTCATGTGTCACCTTCATGCAAGGGAATTTGCAGGAGTTCCTCCCGATGCCTCCAGTGAGCAGCAGAGATCCTGCCATTTTAAAGAGGCCTACCTGTCAAGCTGAAGGCAAGCCAGCAGCGGGAGTGTCGCAGCTCCATGTGAGAGTGTGAGAGCCCCTTGGGTCAGTGTAGGCGATTGACTCTGGGCCCCTTATTCCGTTGCATTCCTGCTGGAGATGGCAGACATGATGAGACGAAGCGTTTCTCAGGTGCTTTTCCAGTGCTAAGTTCGCACTGCACAAAGGGCTGGGATCACTCAGTGTTTCAGCATGGCAGGATGCTGGTAACTGGTGGCAACTAAAAAAAGTGATCAACGTGAGACAGGAACTTAGAGTTGACCTCTCTGTTCCTCTCTACAGCTTCTTGTTTTGCCCTCTGCTGCACGGACAGGATCGGAAAACCATGAAGAACAAATTAACGTCACTGGCGCTAACTATGTGGAGTTCTGGAGGAAATACCCCAAGGAAGTGATATTTTCAGTGTCGCTCACTTGGACCATTAGATTTATTTATTTTCTACAGCTGAATTTCCTAAGTAAGTCCCCAAGATAGGAAACCGTTCTGTTCTGAGTGGATTAGCAATTCAAAAAGTTCATAAATCCAACAAGGTCAGTTTGGACATCCAGCTGATGACGCCCCAACCCTGAACTCCTATCGAAAACATGTACATGTACAGCTATTTCTGTATAAGAAACTGCTTTTAAAAAGTTAATATTTGCATTTTTGTTATTGATTTTAACAACTAACAACTGAGTTCTTTTTTCCCGTTGCTTTTAATCAGTTGACCTTGCTTGGCGCTAGTGAGCAGACCTGTGTTACTCTTTTAAGAATATGTATGCACACCTGGCCCCCCCCCCAAGTGAGCCGCAAGTGAGCCTATGAGCCTATGTTACTGCATCTAGAATATCACAGATAGGAGCCAGAGTTCAAAAAAAGTTTTACATTTATTTAAACTCTTTCTAAATTTATTGGACCTGCACGTTCACATCACTGCAGGTTCTTGAAGGTTCGTATGTAGAGGATCATTTCTGTAATCATTTCTGGAGCGGATCCTACGGATTTTAAAGGACTGTGGAGGAAAAAAAAAATGTAATGTTTTTGGTTGTTTTCACTGGCTGAAAAAAGTCAACATAGTCCATGGAAAGTTGACAAGAAAGCCCAGTCAGTGGAAAAAAACCGAGGCCTAGAGCTTAAATACGTGTTTAGTATGTAAAAAAATCGAATCATCTTCAAGTCACCCGGTGTTAGAAGAGCTCAGGAATCCGTAGTGAACTTCTGTCTTTTCTGGTTGACTTTCATTTGGTCAGTGTTGCCTTGAGGGAGAGGCTGAATTTTTCTGTGTTAGATGTCTTCTTTCTCTCCTGTCATCTATTTGAGAAGTGAAAACCCTTTTTTTCAGACACAGGTGCAGTTCTGCGGTGCTAATTCAGTCCTGAAATCTTTCGGAGGTTAATTTTAAATCATTTGTGCAGCTGGCTTCTGTTCTAGACTGCTTGATTGCAAGATGTAATTAATTGGTAATGATTCCAAAGATGCCCCTCAATGTGTACCGGATGGAGCTCAGACATGGACAGCCTGTCGACACCCATTAAACACGCTGATCCATTCTAGTAGACAAGAAAGAGAGGAGACAAGCTCCCTATTCATCCCGTGGCACACTGAGCCCTTCATGTCACACCCATTCCTTACTTGATGCTGGGGGATACTTGACAATGACATGCTATTGACTAGATTGACATTGAAAGCGATCCTATGATTGGCGTTGCTTTCAAGAATTTTCCTCTTGGAGTCCTGGTGCTGACACTTATGAATTCCTTCCAGTTCTTGAAGGTGACCTTTCAGCTACTGTTTGGTGTCCATGTGACTCCTGAGCAATGCTGTGATTTGGACCAGCATCTATGGTATGTAGTAGAGATGCTCCGATCAGCATTTTTGGGGCCGATCACCGATTACCGATCACCAAGATCATGATCTGCCGATTGCC
>JAODKF010000002.1:23196606-23224473 GCA_026779585.1 Mormyrus proboscirostris | reverse complement strand
GTTTTTTTTTTTTTTTTTGTAGCGCCTAATAAATAAATGTGATTCTTACCCCCCCCCCCCCCCCAAAGCAATGAGAGTATATGAGCTTTTGAATAACTGCCACTGTACAAAAAAACAGAGAACATTTACACTGTGATTCTGGATAGCTGACAGTCTTCCTTCACAAGGTGTGCTGATCTCAAAGCAGCCGTACGGAGCCATCATTAGCTAAGCCCCCGCTGGGATTCCGGAACATACTGTTACAATACTGCAGTTTAGGCCCAAGATTGTTTGCTGCTGAAAGGTGATTCGCTTTGTTCTCTGAGAAGTGGAACTTGCTGACGAGACCAAAAATCAAATCAGATTTATTCATGGGCTTACAGACACTAATTTTTAATCTTCAGAATGAGAGTCAACTGGGCGGCAGACGAAAAGCCCAACAGAGAGAACAGAGAGGAAGAAAAAAAACGGCTTAAAATTTAAGAGCTGATCCACATTAGTTTCCCTTTACCCTGATAAAACAATGTGATTTTTTTTTTTGTTGTTGTTGTTCTGTTGTAACATTTTATTATACACAATAATATGATTATAATACACTAAATGAACCATTACGTATTATCTCTTATGTAAATGAACAATATCTGGCAGACCATGATGTAATGGACTATTTTTCATATATATTTTTTTTTTTAAGTAGAAAATCAGTGCATAGGTAGAATCCATAGATATCTGCATAGCAATAAATATACATCCATCCATCCATCCCTCCATCAATCTTCAAACTGTGTATCCCGATCAGGGTTCTCCTATCCATGATACACAGGCCACAAGGCTGGGGTACACCCTGGATGGGATGCCAGTTAACAGTAAACATATTGAATCACAAATTATCATATAGTTTTTTTGCCTTCTGTGTGTAACTACAAGTGTCCTATACCTCACAGATAAAGTACAGAAGAGCCCATCTTTTCCCTTCCTGACATGCTGTGCTCCATTTCCCTAAGAAGTCAGGGCTGGGAATGATGTCATACCCAGATTAACCACATTCCAGTACAACTTGCCAGCTTTGCCAATAGCAGTATGAATTTTAGCCATTGTTAGCAGTACCAGTTGATAACACTGTGTTTCTCACATACCAACACTATAGCAAAACCAGTGGTGGGCAACCTTATCCACAAAAGGCTGGTGTGTATGTAGGTTTTTGGGATAACCTTTAGGTTAGCTGTTCAAACCCAGGTGTGAGGACTCTTCAGCCAATCAGTCCTCTAATTAGTAATCTAATTAGGGAGTTGCAGCAAAAACCCGCATACACACCGGTCCTTTGCGGACAGGATTTGTAAATGAAAGAGTTCTTGCTGTGTGCTGATTGGTCAGTCTCTATAATCGTGCATGTGTCAATAATGCTAATGTGAAACAGATGGATGACTATTA
This sequence comes from Mormyrus proboscirostris, assembly GCA_026779585.1. NCBI lineage: Eukaryota > Metazoa > Chordata > Actinopteri > Osteoglossiformes > Mormyridae > Mormyrus > Mormyrus proboscirostris. The sequence continues at coordinate 23,223,063 of JAODKF010000002.1, read as the reverse complement.
ATCAAGGCAACAAACCAGTCAAAGCACAAGAAGAACTGAACTATTCATCCAAGCACAAGAGTCTAAGTAACTAAGTAAGAAGTAGCTCAAAGTGTCCTTCTTGACAAAGATTAAAAGTGGTCATCCTAATCCTGAGGTCTGGGATATAGGAGTTCCTCCGACTTTCCAAGTCAGAAGTTCAACTTCAGGGGGCTGTGCAGTTGAAATTTCTGAGTAGGACCTTCTCAGTCTAAGTGGAATGTACCTTTAACATCTGGTCAGCGGAATTGGGACTGTTACAAGAAACCTTTAATGTAGTGATGGCTGAAGGCTAGAAGTAAGAGCCGCTTGGTTATCTACTCCATTCTGAGGAGGCTCTACGTACTGGCATAGTGGTTCGGGGATATAGTATTAGAGAAGTAATCTAACATGCTAGTGAGTGTACAGCAAGGGCTTTTCTAACTGTTGGGGAAAAAAATCAAGGGCTAAGTCAAGTTTACCTGGGGCTTGACTTATTTTATTGATTGATTGATTGATTGATTGATTGATTGATTGAAAGATGACTGGCATTGGGGGTAAACTACTCGGGGCTAGGTTTAAAATACTCAGGGCTGTAGCCCCTAGTGATCGGATTTAATGAGACCCATGGTGTACAGCAAGGCTCAGTCCCGAGGTCTTCAGAAGGGGAAAGAGCTGGAAGGGAATTCAGCCCCGGCACACCCGGGCAGTAAGCTGATTGCAATCATTGCCACAATAGCAATTTGAATTGCGGGTCGTCCCCAGAAGCAGGAACGGCCTAGCAGGTCGACTGCTGGTGGGGCCGGGGGGGGGGGGTCATGTCTGGAGGTGGGTTGAAGCGTACTTTGCATGGTTAAAATGGTACAGGGAAAAAACCATCCCAGTCAGTTCATGGTTAGTTACTGCCTTGCCTGATGGAGAGACATACCGTCTGGTCCTGGGACACCGCTGACCCCATCGCCCAAGCAACCTGTCGATCCACATGAAGAGAGGTCAGCCTTCGTCTCTGTCCCTTCGCTCACCGTGGGGGCCTGACAGATGGACACAGAACTGTGATTAAATCTGAAGAACTCCATTTTATAGACTCGCTGCTCTACTTCCACTGTCCTTAGCTGACTTTTATAAGCACCGGAATTGATTTTGCTCCCAAAGTAGCCTTAATTTGTCAGGCTTACAAACACCTCACTCACCACTATAATCTTAATACTTTTACGTTACATTAATATCAAACCGATAACCAGCAAAAGTTATACAGCGATGGAATCCAGTAATTCATTGATTTTGCAATTTTAAAAAAAAAAAAAAAAACTTGTGCTACTGTCAGTCTGCATCCTGAATTAAAAAAGGACATTATTCTCCCTTCCTGTGGTTTAACTGTTGTAACAAGCCATATTAACTCTCAGTTTTGTCATACTGGGCAATTTAAATGACGTTTACAAAGGGCAAAGATATGGGCATGTGTTAGTGGGGGCACTGTCTGTGATCAGAAGGTCGCCGGTTCCATTCTCGTGGTTGGCAGAGAAATTTCACCATTGGCCCCGCGAGCGAGGCCCTTAACCTTAACTGCAACCCTAATCTTTCCAGCTTGGCTTTACCTCCCTCGTTTCCTGTTATTGCTCTACGCACAATGTGTGCAGATGCAACAAAAATGAGTTGAGTTACAGACTGGCTGGTCCTGCTTTCTCAAAAGTCCTTCACTTAAAATAAAGTATCTCCTAAATAAATAAACACAAACATGAGTAATGGGGGAGTCACATGAGACACGGTGTTCATTCCTCACTCTGTCACACAAACACACAACCGCGCCATAACCTGGGCCCCACATAAATGCGGTCTAGGGCAGGACCGAGCTCCGAATATTACGCTGCCGTACGACAGTGCAAGGAACACGTGAAGCCAGTGACTGCACCCAAGGTGTCTTGGGGACAGCCGTGTCCCTTGCTCATGTAAGGCAACGCGTGTTATCAGATTTGTGTCATAAAGACCACGACAGACTGCCTGCAGCAGCAGTATGAGCCAGGAATTTTTATGGTTAGCCGAGTTCTCAGTCGGTCTGTAATATACAAAAGCGTGGTTCTCTTTCACCATGTTCTTGACAGACCATAATTAAATTAATTCTGCCTTCTGCCAACATGTAAGAAGCGTGTTTAGCTGCCTTGTTATCAGCCAAAATATTTGCTTCACTTACCTCTGCTGATTTCTCTTCTCAGCTATTTCATGTAGACTTTTATTTATACTTAATTAGTAGCTTATTAATTTAATAACTCATTAACTTATGATAGAGGCTTTCATAAAGATATATTTATAAATGGGTAGTGTTTTTTAGATGTTCAGTTCCTGACCTGGTGTATATAGAAATGTCAGTTGTTTGTGCGCCAGCTTTTGGCCACTGTGGGGAAAAAAATAAATAAATAAATAAAATGTACTGGAAAAAGCAGTAGCATGCTGAATGGAAAATGTGTTTTGGAGCTGAGATAAGCGGGTAGGGAGTGAGTGTTGAATGTTATCAAAGGGAAGCTTTCACCAGAAAGAAAGTGTAACACTGCTCAGTGTAGTGTAGAGCGCAGCCCAGCTTTGGTCACTGCAGATCAGTTCCATTTTGTCATGCAGGAATAGTTAGCGTAGTATAACTTGCCTTTAAAAGATTTTAATAGCATTCGTTTCAGGGACTTGGGATGTCCCAATAATGTCTTGCATCAAAATCGTCGCTCTCTGTAAACTCATTGAAATTTATGACACCAATTGAATGGTTAATATCATACTTAAGAATTTTTGCAGATCGCTGCAATCAGTGCATGCCAGAATTGTATTTTTGCATTACTAGCAATCTTGAATGCTGTACTCAGTGTATTTCAAAATTGGGGAAGACATCTTTTGGCAAAAACATGCATGCAGAAATATATGATTTAGTAATACTAATCTGTGCGAGTGTTTTAAATTAGGAGACCCATTCAAGAGGGTGAATTCCTCGGTTTGGTTATTTGCTTCATCTGCATTTTCGCAAGCTGGTAAGAATCTAACAGTATAGTACTATTACTTTTAAATAGTTCTAGGCTCCACTGCAGTGATATTTAATGAGTAAAGGAAAGCAACTGTAATTTCTGACTTGGATACGCCAACTTGAAAATATTGTTCCTGTCGTCTAAGCAACAATAGTTTTCTGCATGTTAGATTTAAAAGTTTGTTCTTTCATTACAATTACAATTACATTACAAAAAAAGAAACTATTTTAAGCCCTCTATGGTATACACTTGAATTCCAGCCTTGATTTGGCATGGGGAGTACAGCTCAATCACTAGCACACCTAGACTGAGATTATAATTGGATACAATTTCTGACTATAAATAAAATGTTGTTTTTCATTTGTAAATTTAATCTACTCCATGGAGAAACAGAATTAAACGGCTATAGTACATTTTCTTTGGGTACAGATAACAGGATACACACAATTACATAATCCTTGTGGAGGTAAAGAATTGTGACTCCAGAAATTACATCATTGATGTGACAGGAGACATTTTGCCGTTATCGCCTCCTAACAGTGCTATCTGATTTCTCAGATATAACATTTTGAGTAAGTTGTTCTTGGCATATGAAAGGTCTGACTGGAATGTAAGCCTACTGTGTAAGACATTTTAGATGGTGTGTAAAACAGCCGCTCGATTTGACTGGCAGGGATGAAAGCTGGCCAGGGCCCACATCATCAAAGATTGCTGTGGTAGCACAACACTCATGGGTTTGCATGGGCCTTGCATGGATGAACAAGGCCGGGACTTTTCAAGGGAAAGTTTGGAGGTAGAATCTGTGTTGCCCTGATGAAAGCTCCACTTAGACTTTTTTTAAAAAAAAAAATAAAAAAAAAAAAACGGTTGGACTGCCATGACTGTGCGTCTGAACCTCCTGTTTGATCATCTTCTTTTTGTTTTATGGAGACCTGAGGAATAAACATGAGTGAATGGGAGTGAAATGATTACCCAGCATTCCCTGCAGGATGACCGGGGGACATTCATTTTTATTCACAACATGTGGTGTCAGATATTCAAACGGCAGCATTCGTTTCTGTGTTACGAGGCTTGGAAATATGTAAAGATGGGTCTCCTGGACTAGACCAGAAGCCTGGAGCTAAGAATCACTCTCTGGCCAATGGGCTTCTGGGACTGGGTACACATTACCGAAAGATCGATAGCCTACAGGGATCTGTCAGTCCTGCTTTGCGAAGAACAAGCTTTCAGCAATAAAATTTGAACTGGTTGGAACTGCCTACCTAGCAAAACAAACTCAAGCTGTTAAATAAGAATTTATGCGTTTACCATTGAACTGTCTGAATACATACAGTACTTGTCACACGTCTGGACACGCCTGGTTTAAATGCAGTGGTCTCTTTTCTTAAGCTATGTTTCTCGCCTTATAGAAAAAATCCCTGAGGTAATGAAGTTATACATATCAAATTGCACCGACTGAGAGATGACGACTAGTTGGCTAACTTGCTCTTACTCTTCAATCCAACTCGTCCCAAAGCAGCTCTGTAGGGTCTAGGTGGGGGTTGTGGGGGCCAGGTCATCTGTCACAGCACTCCATCTCTTTCTTTATCCACAAGATTATACTTACAACATAACCTCGAGGTGTGCTTATGGTTGTTAGCTTGAATGAAAAATGATTTTCAGTGGGTGTGTCTTGACTGGTACTGTACATTTTCATATGTCCTAGCTGAAATGTGCCAATTCAGGGAAACAAGGCAATTCTACATGGAATTTATGAAATCTTGCCTGTCTGAGGGAGTTGTTATCAGTTAAAAATTTAACCAATTCTTGTTTGGATGAGAAATGAGTAATTTACGCAATAACATGAACCATAACGGGCTGTCATCAAGTTAAACCAATAATGTATCTTCTTTATTGTATTTCAAAGCATTGTAGTATATAATGGTAGTGTTGAACTCAGTGTGCAATGGCTGAAATTGCCACTTGCCTGTCTTCAGGCTTTGATGTGAACCTCATTACATTCATGTTGCTCTCCATGGTCATTAGTCATTCACAAGAGCTCTACAGAGGCTGCAGTCTTCCAGCAGCTATGGGCTCCTTTCTGCCATGTGCAGAGCTAGATTTAATCGGGAAAAACAATGACCACAAGCATCCACTTACCTCCTTGGCATTTGAACCCACCTGAGTAAGTAACATGCCATCGATACGTGCAATGCTGACGTGTAGGAACAGAGCGGAAATAAAATGTTCTGACACCTTTTTTTTTAATCCTCTGTGACTGAGAAAGAAATTCAGATATGAGTTATTTTATAGTGTTAACTCGAATGGCCCATTATGTAATTAAGTAAGTATTTGCAGCTGTTTTTCATCTTGCAGTTCTACATGTTTTGCATTATGCATCATTACATAATATTGTTTCACATGACCAAAGCCTTAGACTGAAACTTACCAGGAGATGTAGCTACAGTCCAGGGGGATTAGGAACATTTGGTTTTAATTTTTGACTGGGGCATAATGATCGAATCACTGGTATGCAGGACCAGATGTAAATTTTATTGGCGAAAGCAAGTTAACCTCGGGTTTTGCCACTTTGTCGTGCAGCAGATTGGGCTTGGCATCCTGCCCCCTCCCCTCTGCCCCCGTACTGTCTTGCTGAACTGTGATTTTGGATACAGGAGTTGTATGCCAGGATGAATGTGCCACACTGCTGTTTGCGATGGCTGCTTTCCCCCTACGTCCCGCTGTCTTTATAATTCCTGGCCCCGACTCATTTATTATCATGCACCTCCCTAGAGGACAGAGGCTCATTTGTGCCTGTATGGTAGCAATGCAAGCAGCTGATGTTGGTACTTTTGATCACTGTTTTTTTGCTGTGCTTTCTAAATCATCTTCAGACTGCGTCTCTTTGTGACTCCATGAGGGTAACGAGCCTTTGGACTCTTTCTTGGTCCCATGGAAGACCGGCGCTGTTCCTTTGGTCTCTGCTATTTTTTAAGGCATCTCGTGAATTTTTGTTGTTGAAGTCCTCTGTGTTAATTGCATTTAGTTCTTTATATAATTAGATGGTTTTTCTTCCAGTTTTTACTGAACTATTGATTGAAAAACATCAGAACAGTTCAATGTGGATGGTATACAGTAGCCGATGTCTCAATTACTGTTAAATAGCAGAAAGCAAGTCCAATGCTGTCAAAATTACAGAATCTACCATCAGTTTGTTACGAATAACATGTATTTTTCTTTTCTCAGAACAGACATGAAGGTTTGGTCTTACACCTGTTGTCTTACACCTTGAGATCTTCTGAGATTTCTGCTTTATTCAATACTCGTGGCAATGTTTGTTTAGCTGATTTTATTTCAGGTTGCAGCTGTAACATTCACAACAGATTCTCTCATGTAAAGGCCAGCCACTTTCCAGAAAGCAGCAGGACTGACATTTCCAAAGCTGTTCTCTTAGGATTTCCATCTTGGGTAAAGGTTCTCATGATTGCTTTTTCCACTGAATCAATCACGTTTAATTGTTGAACCTGTTGTTTTTTTTTTTTTAAATCTCATACACTCGAACTTGAATGAGGCATGAATAGAAAACAGGGATGTGTACGCACTGGTGAGACTGTTGAAACCAGTTGTATTGGGAGACAACGACAGCTTGATTGTTTGCGTGAGGAGAAAGTGCACAGATGTCGTCTCATTCACCAGCAAGACCTTTAGAACCTTTGAGCTGAAACAAGATGGTGGATTTGTTCTAGAGACTTGGCTTATCTGCTTGTGCTTGTAGACCTCAATTCCCTATCTTTTGCCTATTTACCCATTTCCCGTGCATGTAAGTAGAGAACAGACAACTTGGAGTTTGCGAACTAAAGCTACAGTTAGTGACGTCGACTTTCATTAAGCGGGATTTTGAACGCATAACAAAACCCACAAGGTGACCAGCTTTTCATATACATTGGGTGCATTAGAGTTGCAGAACCACACATATCTTCAGTTTTTTTTTTACAGGGGTGCAGAGCAGTGTGTATGTCTGACAGTTGCTGTAAATGTCATTTCTGGGAGAGTATCTTTTTATAGCATGATATCCGGCAGAAGACGACTTCGGAGTTATTGAGAGAAATTCCAGCATTAAGTAGTGCATGTAGCAAATAACGCATCCGGGCTTAGGTGGCCCTAATTATGTAGAAAGCACATTTATATAGCAGATGTCCTGGCTGGTTGCGATTAGCAGCTTTAACACTAAATCGCCAAACATTAAACCGACCGTACCGTTTGCTGAGAGTTACAGTGTCCTTTATAAATGCATTCCTGAGAAAAATATGTGTCCAAAAGGTTAGTCTTATTTAATACGTCTATATACATTTAACTCAGAGCTGACTGGATACTTATGTATCTTGGATGTAGCTACAGCAGCATCGTTAAATACAGAATATGTAATAATAAAAAACAGCGGACCTGTCTTTCATTTCTTGTATTCAGACAGTATAATTTGTCATTTTGTTTCATTGAAGCAGTGCAACAGGCAATTGCTTTTAATCAGAGAAATGTTGATGGCAGAATATAGGACCGTAGTATCTGTCGGGGTTTATACATAAGCTATAACCTGAGTATCATTTCCGTGCCATACAAGCGAGAAATTTTGGGCCATTGTAATGAATTTTGTTGAAAAAGGCCAACCTGCACAGTGAATGTTTGATCCAAGGCACCGCATGTGGTTGGATCACCCCAGTACAGACTAGAATTTCCTGTGAAACATGGACTGACAACATCACAGATTAGCATTTTAGCATCATGTGTTGTTCATTTAAATCTAACAATGGAATGCGTTTTGCCTTAAATTTGTTGTTATGGGAAATAGAGTAAAAGGCCGAAGTAATGCTGGCCTGCCTGACACAAAATATACCCCATGGCTATGTGCAAAATTAATGATGATGACTTGTTAGTGAAGCACAAAAGGGATTACAAGCAGCACAGGATGTAGGTTTCTGGTAATGTAATGTTGTGATAATGCGCTATACAGAGATAAATTTGTTGTTGTTGTTGTAGTAATATGAATTAAATGCATCTTATGTCTAACAGCTGTGTTTGTGTTTTGGGATGTATACAAAGTATTTAATAAATACAGGTTAAAAACATAAAACCTAGTGAAAACTGAATACCCCTGTTGTAAAACCTCACTGCTTTAACTTCATTGGGCACGGCTAAATTTATCCGTTTGCTGCTGCATCATGGTGGATTGTAAGCAGTTAGTTCAGCCCGCTAGCAATCCTTGACAGTGTCGTCCATTTAGAAGAAGTTGGGGCTTCAACTCTATGTTTCCCACTGAGTTTCTATTCTTAGTCTTGGGCGCATTCCCCGCTGTGCGCTAAAGAACATTAGATAGCGCTGTCTAAGCATTAATAAACAACCGCACCCGATTCTTTTATTTATATCTAAGCTGATGAAACACTGTAGCCAGATTTTTCTTTCGGTTACCGTATCATTCTTGACAAACTCATGATGATGATGTTGGAGCTGAATTAATGCTGAGGCCATCTTTGGCATGACAGAATTTTTGATTATTTTGACTATTTGACTACCGTAGGAAACCAAACTACCTTTAGTTCCATTAAAGGGATTTATGTGATGTGAAGTCAAGTCTGACTAGCATGGCTCGCTGTTTTCCAGAATTTACTACATCTCATTCCATGGCTATCAGTAAGATCTTGCACTTCGGAGGTGTAGCCAGGTTGTAATGAAGTGTGCATCCGTATACTGATCGATATCTGAATGGTCCGGGTGTCTGACGACTTCTGTGGAGGAGATGGAAAGCAGGTATGCACATTTACACAGAGCAGTTTTCTCTGTCAACAGAGCTGCTAGCCATTTAGACCAAGAAGTCCTTAGAAGAACTCATCTTATTGATAATATTACCCAAACCACAAAGCTCATATTAAAACTAAAATCATTGCAATACTCTGTTATATTATGGTAGGTCCCATACAGTTATTTCTGGATTTCTAAGGTTAGGCTTGGTTTGGGGTTAAGGATGTTATTGTTGGGATTAGGGTTTTGCCCATAGAAATGAATAGATGTTCTTCACAAAGATATGAATACAAACAAGTTTCTGTGTGTGTGTGTGTGTGTGTGTGTGCGCGTGTGTGTGTGTGTGTGTGTGTGTGTGTGTGTGTGTGTGTGTGTACTCTTTTTCAGCACATATGAGAGGAAAACCGGAGCAAGAATTAACTTGTCAGTAACTCAACTTAAGGACAAAAATTTGGTATCATAGCAATTTATTACTAGGTATTTGGAAACAAATTCCTTTTGCTTGTATTTTAGCAATATGCTGGAAATGTTACTATCCCCTCTCATGTTTTGCTGTGGGGTTAGGTGACAAGGGTTACAATTAACTTTATTAATGCTAATATGGATAATTAGGCTTTTATTTATAGCTTTGGGAAAATGATTGTTGGGTAAATGACTGCTTTCTCACCATACCTTCAGGAATTCACGTGTGCCAGATCTGCTGTGTTATTCTCATGCCAGTTGCAAGGTCAGATGTTGCTATTTTGTTCTAGAATAAGGTATTTGTTGTGTTCATATATCCTGACAACATTCTGCAATAGCAACTGCATTAGTGGTTTTACAATTCGCATGATCCTATGGCATTTTCTTGGCTTTGACTATAGTACTGGTGACCTTAGTCATTCAGGCCCCCATGAAACTTTAACCTTGCTGCTGAACTTGAAGACAAGACTATCTATCTTATCAGCTGAAGGAGATCTAGTTCTTCTGCCACATTAATTCTTCTTCCAAGCAGCTAAATGGGACTTTTTCTGTAATTTGTGTATGACTTCAAAATCATTTGATGTTTAATTACTGATACCTGTAGCTTAGCCCTACTTCCTAGTGATTTCAGTACTTTCTATTATACTGAGTTACAGGGAAATGATTTATTTTTTTTAAAAAAGCTGGGGTGAAGTAATCATTGTGTGACAGGCTTCTGTGCAACGATAATTTATCAGATTAATATCTGTAATCAGCTGAGGAGACACTGCTGCCCCACTTTTTCCTTGAAACTATATTTTTGCTTGATAGTCCTGAAAAAAACCAGAAATTGGATGCGGGGGAAAAGGGAAGGAAGAACTGAATGATGAATTCAAAGGACAGAGAGAGAATTTGTAGCACAGCAGCTTCTGTGATGAAGTACATCTACATCAGACGGCATAAATTTCATTACGCTGTCATTTCATAATCCTACATGCATTCTGAAAATTTACTATGTAGCACAGTATAATCACCGTTTGACCATTTTATTTTTACCATGCACACGTTTCTGATCAATATGAATGCAATATTGATTTCTTTGGAATAAAACTCTTCCTTTGTTCCATCTATGTTGGATTATTTATTTATTTATTTATTTATTTGTATTTGATATTTGACCATTTTAATGTTTAAAATCCTCAACCAGCAAATGAAAAGTATCGGACTGTGTGTATTAAACTTGACAGTTTCACTACCAGTAGTAAGTTAAGCTCGCGGAGCAGTAAGTCTGCCACTCCCAGAAAAAAATCTATGAAATAAAACTTAGTCTCTGGCTTTGACAGGCCTTCTCATTTATATCCCAGGGAAATAGGTAATTCATCACTGGCCTTTAGCGGGGGGTGGGGGGGGCAAGGCTCCTTCCCAGACCCAGTAAGGCAGAGCCAAAGGGCCAAACCTTGCTGAGGAGGAGATACAGGGCAAGGCTGCCAATTTGGCCTGAATTATTCAGCACTCTAGGGCTCTGCCATGTGTTTGGGATGCCGATGGGGCCATCCGAGGTGAGCCAGCGTTTCAGATGTATGCCCTGTGAAGTAGCTCTTTGCCGGCTTGGCGCTTTACAGCGAAGGGGCACATGTTTGTGAGAGTATTCCACTGCGTTCAGCATCATCTGAGCGGGTATTTCATTGTTTTTCCTCTAACTTGATTTAAAGTTTGCTGAGCAGCCAAATGAAGTGAGTACTTGGTTCTCCACGGGTCGATGTCAGCATCACCTTTATTGCAGAGACGTGCCCCCCCGTCAGTGGGGTCTGGTGCATCTACCCTGGCGGACCAGATCTGGGTCTACGGGGGTGCCTGAGGGTGCAAAGCAGCCTCAGATTAATCATGTGCACCCCCAGGTAGAAGTCAGTCAGTCCCTGACTGTGACATGGCTGCAGGGGTTGAGCCTTCTCACTAATTTGACATGGACGTGCACTGAATTTGTTCTTGCGCAGAGTTAACTCCAAACTTGATGAGGTATCTCTTCTTGGAGCCTTGGAGGACCTTGAAAAGGCAAGGTGAAGTACAAAGCAGCAGACCACAGAGAGCATCTGGGAACAACCCCCCCCCCCCCTTAAGTGCTCCTCATGTGCTCCTGAGAAACAAGGCTCAAATCAGCCCCCTCTACAGAAGCCGGCAGACACTGGGAAAAGAGGCGTAGGGAGCTTTCCCGCTGAATGGATGACCTGTCCACAGCCTGTCCTTAGGGGCCAGATGAAGTGCGGTGGTTCTCACGCGAGCGAAATCGCGGCTTCCGCACGATGCTGCTGCCTGCACCAGCTGAGCTCTTCATTAATCAGTCATGGTAGAACTAGTGACAGAAATCAGCACCGTTAGACTCCGTTAAACTAAACCAAAAGCCACATTTGAAGGTCCACTCTTCTTTTTCCACCACTTTCTGTAGAGTCTTGACTTGTGTTAAATTTTTATTAAAATAAAGCATCAATTTATTTGTCACCTTAAATTCGATCTTTCAGGCCCACTGGCTTTTTCTAACTAAACCTCTGTTAAATGGGGCTGTTTCTTTTATTTCTGACCTTGCATTATTGATGTTTTGTTGAGGTTGTACTTAAAATGTAAGCCAATGCTTGCTTATCTGAGGCTGTTAAGAATGTATACAAATAAGCTAAAGCTAGTTAAAGGAAGACATTATACTAATTAATAATCTGACCTGTTTATGACCTTTTAATTAGAACTAGACACTCTTTATTGATGTTATATGTACTTGCTATTTTCATATGTACTTAGCAGTAGCAAGCAGTACAAGTTCAATCAAGTGCATGTAAAGTGCTTGTTTGGAATAAACACCAGTACCCAGCGTGGTTCACCAGAACCAGATAATTACAAAATATCACAAAAAACTCTTTTTTTTTTTTTTTACTTTATGCATGTTGAGCTGTCATGTAAGTACACCAGAGAGCCTTTGACAACTGTGGTCAAATTCCCTGTGTGCAGGCATACATGGCCAATATTTAATCCAATGATTCTGATCATATCGGTGAATATTCACAATTTTAAAAACTTATCTAGTCATGTTCATGGTGCTGTTGTTTTAAAATAAGCAGATGGGTTTTCAACCAATTTGTTTATTGATCTTATGTGTGTGTATATGAAGGCACACTCTCCCCGGTTTGATCCAAAGCCAGCAGAATCTACTTGAGCAGCCTCTAAAGAGTGTTGTGACATAATTACCCCTCAGTGCTTCTGATCAAAACGCCACCAGGAAAAGATCAGGCCGCATAATGCCACGCGAAAGCTCCTCTGAAGGGAACTGATGCGGGAGATTAGCATTTGCTTTCCCACCATTTTGTGTCTATAGATGTGGCATTTACACAGAGTTTGTCAGCCTTGAGTCCTTGTCATGATTATGGGATGCAACAGGGCCCCGTGAGCAAACAGCTTGTCATCAAATCCATAATTTCGAGCCAAACCCTATTATATAAGCCTCAGGCTATGTGAAGCGCATGCGATCGCCAAGGTCCATAATTAAACCAGGCACATCTGGTTTGGCTGGAGTTTGACGAGCAAACACTTGAATCCACAGTGGAGCCTCTGACAGACCCCGGGATTTAACAAGTTGCCGTTTTCCCTTTTTGTGTTGATTTTGTTGTGGAAATGACTGCTCCCATCCTGTGGGAAATAGATGCGTCCCTCTGATGTCCTCTTGTGCCATTCCCATTTGACCCACGTCAGAGGGAAGAAAAGAGAGATTGGAAAAGCGAAAAGCTGCACTGAACTGGCTATACGCTTAAAGATCTCGCACAATGCTAAATGCACACAGAATTTATGACTCGGGTCATTAGTTGCACTATGTGACAAATATCTGGAAAATATCAATAGTAACCAATTAGAGACACAACATCACAATCTTCCCATCCATAATCTCTATGATCAGATCACATTTCTCACTTTCATTTTAGTTTTGTGGTATATTGTGTGCTGTTACATAATTTTTCATTTTTGATATTTTTTTCTGTCATGACTGGGGCAAATATCTGTGTGTATGCATGTCTGCTGGTATATATGTGTGTATTTGTTGTTGCATGTTCTGTTTGTATGCAAACTGATCTAAAATACGGGAATTATTTTTTGCATGATAAATCTATCTGTAGAATTGATTTTCTATCAGTGAAGGTGGATTTCATTCTATATGAAGCAGGAGATTCCTTTTCGAGGCCTGCATTACAGGTGGCCTTTAGTCAAGCTCACTTATCGGGTCGTCCACCCGGGATGCCACCAAACGCTGGTCAAGGTACACGCCATCAAAGGCGCTATTAAGACTCAAAGTGCGAGCACTTTGTGACGAGCAAGAACACGGCGGGGGTACAAGTCATTCTTCTGTCTGTGTGTGTGTGTGTGTGTATGTGTGCACGCGCACACCCGCGCACATGTGCGTGCTGTAAATTTGAAGGCTGTTCAGGAGTTTTGGCTTAGTTACTTACCCCCCTGCGCCCTCTAGGATGGATTCAGCTTTATAATAACTTATTCTCTTGTAAAGTGCTCTCTCCCCAAAGTCTCTCTCAGCTGAGATGAAAGGGAAACACAGTTATATAGTTCGACACTTGAGACACGCTCTGCACTCCAGGAGCATATCAGGTCACTTGAAGCACTCTGGACTAGCTTATTTTTTATCAGTTTCAGTTTGGCCGTTACTTTTCCCCCATTGACTTTAAATCAGTATATTGTTCAGTTTGGGGCGGGACACCCCTGTACTCAAAGTCCCTATGAAGTAAGTTAGAGTTGAAAATGACTTTACGGTGATTTCACTGGAGGTTGATTTTGATCTGTGGTGCTGTTTATGCAAGACAGTGCCATTGCGCCTCTGTATGGTGACATGTCAGACATCATCACCACTGCGTCTTCTGAAGCATTTTCACTCTACTCTGAAAACCCAGTGTGAGTGACCCAAAAAAATAACATTTGGACATACAATTAAAAGCATTTGCTGTAAGACCAATTTAAAAATAAAAAAAATCACCACTCGCATGTTGTGTGAGATGTGCTTTGCACTTTAAAACCAGACTCTGCAGTATCTCTTAAATGGTCTCTGGTTTTTCCATTTCTGTTTACCCGACGCTTGAGAATAATCCTGTTTAACAGGTCTGTTTGCTGCAATAGAGTATGCTGCAAGCCCTCGAAATCATAGCAACACTTGGCTGCATCGACTGGACTTTGTACCTGACGTAGCAAAACAGCCGTCCCTGTAGTGGTGAGTCAGAAGGGTTCTGTGGTAATTTCACGCTGTATTATGCTGTGTCAGGGGTCTGTCCTCGGGGTCACCTAGCAGACTCCCAGGGGAGAACGGGAGACAGTTTGGTGAAAGACCCGACCGTTACAACACCATGCTACTCCAGTGATCTCGTGGGTAAGAAAGCACTTCGTGAGAGCTCTTCCTCAACTCAGTATCTGTTCCGGAACGAAGTCTGTTAGAATTCAGATTGAATATCTCAGCTAAAGCTCCACTACCACTGGGAATCCATTTTGGAACCTTATTAGAAATAATTGTTTGGATTAAGTGTTGACTCACCTGTCATCGCTCAATCCGAGGTTGCTCTGGGAGCTGCGAGATGCCTGCCCTCGAGCCGTGCCATTTCCCCATCCTTGGCCTTAATGGGATTACCTTGTCCTTAAGCAGCATGCCTATGAATCAGTGCTAAAAATTAAATGAGAAGGCGAAACATGGAAAGTCCCAGAGTTCAGCTCTGCCAGCAAAATGGGTGTTAACCTAGCAACCGCAGAGGACGAGTTGATATCCTGTTGGGTCGCACCCACATCTCCTGAATGATGAGGATTTATAATACTTTAGGGAAATACTTAAGGATTTCGTTAATTGAATGAATCGCCATCTTTTTAATACCCCAGTCAGTGCTTTCAGTCGTCGGCTCTTCCATCCGTCCGTCCGTCCGTCTTCCTCCACACGTGTCCGGTTGAGAGTTGTAGCGATGTGGAGCTTGTATCCCAAGCAGAAGACACAAGGTAGGGCAGAACCCCTAAGGGGTATTAGGGCACTCACACGCTATGTGCAATGCCGTGAGAAGCCAATAAATACATGTCTTTGGATTGTGAAAGGAAACCGGAATAACATGAGGAGGCATTCAAACTCCACACTCAGGAAACATGGGTGGGATTTGAACCGACAACCTTGAAGGCGTGAGACAACAATGCTATCCATTGCCACAGCAAGCTGCTCCATGCGCTTATAGTTTAAGTTGGACGGTCAGTTGACTGGATTCTCGGAACTTCAGTGTCGCAGTTTCTGAACATCTCATTAATGTCGACACGATTAGGTTCAACTTACTTTTATTGGGATTTAGCATGTTATTCATCGCACACACAAATTTTTAAAAATTAGTTTGACAGCAACCTTCATAAATTCTTTGCAAAGAGGGTCTACGTTTTGTTAAATTTTATTCTTTAATTGATCACCAAACATATCCATCAAGTTTATAATTGGAAGCTTACACTCACTGAAGTTTGAAAGATAGTATCAGAGGCTGCTGTGGCATTTGTCACTTTAAAAGAATTACAAAGCTACACTGATTAAAAGAAACCCTTTAATTACAGGTGCGAATGGGAACAGGAGTAAACTGAGAGCTTTATAATCTGTGCAGTGGAAAATGAGAATATGAGTAAAACTGGCGACTGACATCATAGTTCTGTCGAAAGGCCGGGATGTGTGGCCAGCTGGAGCCAAACCCAGCTGTGAAGACACCTGGTCAAGTTTGTGCCTGTTGTCATCAGAGGTGCAGCAACAGGACGAGCAGGACAGGCGATGGCCTGGGGCCCCGAGCTGGGAGGGGTCCCTGAGGGCAGCTGATTTACGTAGTACATCGCAATGACAAATCTTTTGTTGCATTGTTTGTATGTTCTGTTTTCCACAAAAGTGAAAATGAAGGTCTTGTACACTTGGCAGTAAAATAAACGCAACACATTTTACCATGTCGGAGGAGGGGGAGTTGGGGGCCCCACAGAGTTATTTTTGCCGAGGGCCCCCAGAGCCCCTAGAATCGCCTCTGATTGTCATGGTCTCGGAGTCCTTTGTGGAGGTTCTAAAAAAAAAGGGGTTTATATGAGCTACCAAGTTGTAAGAAGAAAAAGAGAAGCTACTAAAGGTAATGCAACCAGTAATGATAACCAAGTGGCATTATGCTGATTTTTCTTATTCTCAGTCATGTGGTTTGTAAGTGAGTAACGATTTTGGATAAATTGACCTGGAAGCAGAGGACCACATGGCAGGGAACTGAGACTGGTATCTCCAAAAGTGTTTCGGGGGTCTTCACCGTAATTAAGCCATTCAAGGGCTGAGAATGGATAGGCGCCTGGCTTCGTTAATGACAGCGCTCTGCCCCTCTGCTTTTCAGTTCGGTATAATCGACCGTTTATCTTGTTTCTGAAGAGCTCCTTTAATAGTGTGGATTCTTCATATGTCCCTTTTCTGAAATGGATTTGCTGTAACCTTTACTAAGAATTTTTTACTTGAATATTGTAATTGCATCATGTAATTCACCCTTCCAGATGTTTGGGAAGTGTAATATGCTTTTATCCATTTTAAAGGTAGGTAAGGGGCATGGACACAGTGGTTTGTCGTGCGGGTGTAGCAATGCACTGCATTTTAAAGCTCCTGTATTAATATATTTTATTATATTATTAATAAATAGGGGTAATGCTTAGTACTGATGCACTTCTGATACACTCAGAAAAAAGTACCAATTTGTAATTTTGAAAGGTCCTCAAGGATCTGCCAGTTGTACCCTAGACGGTTTATGTTGGGGATCAAAAGGCTATTCAAATAAATCGCACTTTCTTTTGGGATAAAAGCATCTTTCTTGATATTTTTCTTGTCTGAATCACTCACATTCTGGGTTGTGTCATTTCCCAGCACTGAACATGATGTACAAAACTCCTATATTGTAGAAGACAGCTACTCACGCACTACATTTTATATCCCCATCTCAGTTGCTCTTCCTTTTTAATTTGATCTAATAGGGAGTCAATCACTGAACGACTGCTTTTACTAGTGGGACACTGTAGTAATTCTGTTTATTAATTATGGCCACTATCTGTGTCTCCTTGCCTTTTGGCAAAAATAACTCCTTTAACTAGGATTTTCCTTTCTGTAAGTCAGGTCAATTAAATAAAAATACAGCTGGCATTCTTCCATTGCCATTGTTTTTCAGTACATAAAACTACAAAAGATTATCACAGGCATGGAACATGGATATTTACACAGCACCAAATGAAAAGAATCCAAATGCGAAGGTTTCAGGCAATTCTAAGACAGAGTAAATCAGTCATGTGTTTAAGTGTGCATATCGCCAGTTAAAATGGTTTGTCTGTACTTAATATATAAAATAATTAAATTTACTTTAAAATGATAGTTTTGGAATCTGCTCGCGTTCATTTGGTGCAAACTCCCTGTGCACGCAGTCTGTATGGCGTGATGAATATAGAAGTGTCTGTATATATTTTTTTTCCCAGTAGCTGTTAATTACACTCGATGAAAACCACCGATGTAGTCTCTGGCGGTTCTGCAGTTTCTAATGTACCGGTGCTGCAGAAGTATACCACATTCTCCTGCGGGGGGGGGGGTTAAGTTAAAACCTTCCTGCGAACATCTAGATCTCACCATCGCTCCTGTTTATTTCCAAAATCACTTGGCATCGATAATATCGCAGTTCTCGGTCACGTCTTGCTTTGGCACGATGAGGCGGTGGGCTGGCGGGTCGCCGATTAGACGGAGTTGCGGTCTGCGTGGCGGCTGCGTGCAGCTCTGCAGCCCCCGTCCGCGGCCGCCGATTCGCGTGTAGGCAGCGTCTGCGCTGCGCCCGCCGCTCCGTCTGCCTCGCTTTCTGGCTTCGCGCGGTGGGAGGAGCCGCCTTCCTGCGATTGTCTGCCTCATCGCTCTCCTCTCATTTTCCCCGAAGTTGCATATTCAAAACGAGTCTTTAATGTGCGCTTACGAGGTAAGCGCCTGAGCTAGTCGGATCGCCAGACGGGTACCCCCCCAGCCCCCTCCACGGCGATTTCAGGTTCTGGTACGCTGTCCTTCTCGGGTGCATTTTCCCCCCTTTAACTTCGTGTTTTGCCTGCTTTCAACATGACAGAAGAAAAGAAGGTTCGGCATGTAAAGCTGGTAGGTAACTTCGACCCCTCCCCTTGCTCTTTCTTGATGTTTGGGTTTGGGCTTCGGCTCTGCTGCTGTATGTCAACACTCAAAAAGGGGGGAGTCCGAGGAGCCGTATATTCAGGGGGATCGGTGGCCGCGTCGCCTAACGCTCCAGCCCTAAATATGGCAATTCGACATTTACCTTGACGCGGCTACACACCACAGCGGAGCCGGTTTTTAAATGCATCGTGAATGTGGCTGATCGCGGCCAGGGCTTTGAGTTTGGAGAGCGGGCAACTTTGATTGATCCACCGTAAGCTGGAGACCGCTGGATCGGCGCCGCGCATTTCCCGAGTAGCGCGGCTCGGCGGCGGATCAGCGCCGCGGTGAAGCCTTGCCTCCCCAGCACAGCGCGGCGCTTCTCCGGCAATGTACCGGAGCTGGGGGGGCTGTTGGAGAGCTGCGATGGCTAAATACGCAGAAAACCCAGGGTATCTTCTTTTCCCTTAGCGCCATACTCTGTTTTCCGCTTAAGTACCCAAATTGTGACCCTGACTTATGTAGGACCGTCTCGTCACTCACTGCACATCACTCATTGTATGTTATGGATGTAAGAACCGGCGTTTTAGTAATACTGCGCCTTAGTGCTTTAAAGTAACGACACAAAAGTAGTTTATTACGAGTAATGCGATGTGATTCAGTGTTTTCAGTACAGTTAACATCGCGATAAAGTTGTGTCACTATCACCTTTCTGTGATCAAATATGTATGGAAACGCCAGTCACTCAAATTACAGCAGCTACTAGTAGCTTGTGGCTGTGAAATGAAGGTCCACATGGAGACCGGGGGGCTTTTCATAATGATTGTTTCACCCTGAATAATCCTGATTAGCAAATCGCGATTAAATGTAATTGAAGAAATCGTTAGTTGCACTGTTGGGTTTAACTAATTACCTAATTATAACTGGCATGCAGTAATTGATAGCAAAATGATGTAATGAAGTTACACAGGTATTTATTCTCCCATAGGAAAGTTACTGTTTATGGTTCAAGACGGTTCTACGACGACTTTCTGGTAAACTGAAGTAAATAAAGTTAGTGACTTGCGACATCTGCTTTTTGATTAAATCTTTATATGTTAATATGAAATATTTACATGCCACAGTCATAAGAGAAAAGTAACGTTCGTGTCTAATTAACAAGTTTCAGTTTCTTCTCTTTTGATGTATGGAAACACAACTAAGAAATCTAGACGTTTTTAAAGATTATACCTAGGAGCACGAAATAGAAATTTGTCCAAGTAAATTCACGTTTTATCTTGGTCTTAAATTGATCGCGAAATGTTTGCTGTAGTATAAATCATGTAGATGGATTTATGCTCTAAAGGTAATGTGTGTGCTTTTCCAGGAATCTGATTTGCAACATAATGTTTTGAATTAGATCCTATGCCCTTCTACAGTCTGGAGGTTTTATTCTGAGGAAACAAATTTACATAAATTGAACAAATGTAATAATAAGCTTTGTTTGTTTGGCAGTGATGTAGCCTCTTTTGTTTGGAATTTGCTGAGGTCTGTTTAAAAGGGAAAAGCTGCCCTACTGGTGGAAAACGGGTTAGCAGTACCCCTTTCCTGGAGATGTTAAACATCCAAAAGGAATTTAAAGGGGGTTAATCAGTCGTTGGGGGGAGGGGGGATTTAATATGTCTATTATGGATAAAGATCTTGCGTTTTCTCACAACAACAGCAACATTTACACTCCACCAGCCTGCCTCATGTCTGTGTTTTCCTCCCCAGTCAGATAAGCTACGAGATAAATAGTCATTCCTTTCACCGTTAATTACTTTTTTGTTTTATTCCTTTGCATCCCTTGAATGTAATGATGAAACGTAGCGGCCGCACAGGTGACTAACACTGTCAGCACTGCATTATCAGCACTGTTGCGTGACAACCTCCCTACAATGAAACGAGCATTTAATGCTTGCAGAAGTGTCATTATTAAATGTTTATAGGCTGTTGCCGGGGCTGTCATAAGCATTCACGTGTGACTGTGGTCATTGACAAGGTGGACAGGGGTGTGAAAATAGTTTGGGATCGACTGTTCTGAGTCAGGATCTGCATTTTAGTTATGTTTCACCCTCATTTTTCTTCTGTGTTCCCCCCATTATATAACTGTTTCCTCTGAGCCTATAAAATATAAATTTACAATGCTCAGGGCTCCAAACTCAAGTCAGTGTGCTTTTACTTATTCTAATTAATGTGTGTCTGTTATTACAGGCCTTCTAGACAAAGCCTCGGTCTGGGAAAATGCCGCTGTCTGGATTTTGGCGTTGCGTGACCTCGCTTCGTTCTGTTTTTCTGTAGAGAAGGTTACTCGCACGATAGCGTACGTAGCACTGCTGAGTGCGCGTGCGTGTGTGCGTGTGTGTGTGTGTGTTTTGGCGTAATTTGTTTAACGTTCCCATAACATTGCGTTTGGCTGTGTCTGATAAGATTTTGTAAGGTGGCTTAAAAAGAATTTCTGGTATGTCCCAAGTCTGTTCCTCTCATAGTAGCTGTTAATATTTTCATGAGCTGCAACAGTGTACGAACTTTGTAATGCACTTAATTTTGTTTTAAAGAAAATTGGAGGTTCACATTGTGGTCTGGAGGTTTTGTGTTGATTTTTTTTCCGTCATTGAACTTCTATATGAGCCTTTTAAAAGGAAACTGGCAGCCTTCTCTTATTTAGACATAAATGGTACAGTCGTCTCAAGTGAGTCTTTCTCCGCAGTATTGATGTTCTCCTTCCCTGCGGACCAAGCTTGTGTTTGCATGGTCTATATTCACAGTAATAAGTCTGTGTCATGCATTATGAATCAGTTTCCTTATCTGAGATGTTAATTAATTTCAGTGGTGCTCAGAAGGAAGCTCACACGCGCTTCTGTCGCCCTGCGTGTTCTTCGGTTACTCTCAGTCGGCGTCTGTGATTCCTTGCATCGCCGTGGTCAGGTATTACGGCCGCGCGTGTTTAAGCATGCTGGATGTGGCCCACGTTCAGCTGTCCCTTTTAGATCTTCGGCAGACGATAATGAAACCAGATCAGGGAGTGAAACCATGAATGGGAGAGTCGCGGCAGCAGCTCTGACCGTCGTACGGTGTGTTCCTCTGCGTCAGCCGCGAGGATCGTTGTGTTCAGAGATTCTTTCGCCAAGCCGTGATTTGGTCTCTTGTCCCATGCCGGTGGTTTGGAACTCGCATGTGACGTAGCATGTGAGTCATCCCGCCCCACCCCCATCTGCATGTGATTCTTGAAGGCCGAGTCCAGCAAACTCATGTTTATGATTTAGCTTCACTTGACTCGATCTCGGCTGAAGACCTTGTGATGACCCTCAGAGTGTGTAAGCGAAGGACGCACCACCTCCTCATTTCCGGAGCGCAAAGCCTCTAGGCTGCCATGTTTGTGCCGCACTCTGGTTCACCATGGTCACTTTGAGTCCGCCGTTTCAGTGGTTCCTCGCAGTAGGGGTCAGCCATACAGCCGCCCTCTTTTCCTCCCCCGGCGCTCACAGCTGAGGATAACCGTTAGCATAGCTTGTGTTTCTCCCAGTGGCTCAGCGTAACACTTTTAGGACGGTTTCTGCACCATCGGCTAAGCCTCAAGATCAGCTCTCGATTTGAAGGAAAAGAGGAAAAAAAAAAAAAGATATTGTGACTTGGTGGTTCAAACGCCGAGAGAGAAACTGAGGTGCACTTGAGCAAGACACTTAATCCAAATTGTTTCGATCAGTCTTCTGCAGTAAAATGGAAAAGCTTCATGAACTGTAAGGAGCTCTGGATTGAAGAGTCTGCTAAACAAATATAAGAATGCAGGCCTGCTGTATTGCCACGACCAGGTACCTTGACTGCTATATTGTGTCTTTATAATAAGCACGGTGTCTTTAAGCGTGTGGATTGCCATGTGTTTATATATGTCTTGGGTTGCGGCATACTATTCTTTTGAATGATACCCCATACTTTACAAGAACTTTCCCTCATTCTGTCTCTGTTTGCCATGTTGGTTCTGTTTACATAAGGTGGCTCCTGTTCCATTGGGATACAGCCAACAGCTGTGCTGTGGGTTTGCTATCATCCGTTTCCCATAATCCTGCCTGGCACAGAGCTCCCCAACCCAGTTCCATAGACGTTACGTCCACAAAGGCTCACTTTTCCCCAACAGCTGTGGGGATTCATGTCGTTCTTCGTAGTTCTACTGCTCTGCATGCACACAGCCAGACACATTCTCTGGCCCTGTTATGTTGCAGTTATTATTGCTTTTGTTGTTAAGCGGGTCGGCCAATCTATAAAACGTTAAAACCTGTGTGCTTGCTTGGGCTCTACTGCCTGCTCCATCGTGGCTTCTTGTAGATGTTGTGCGACAATGATGTTTTCTGAAGAGCTGCTATGATTTGTGCTCCTATTATTACAGATCCTTACCCTGATGTCATGGTTCTGTCCACCGCAGCCGTTCGCATATCTCAGGTGTCATAGTTGACTGTCATGTCTGAGGGATATAATGAAACAGAATCAAGCTAACACAGGTGGGACTCGTTTGGGTCCTTCAAGGGTCCTATTGATCAAACCCAGTATTAAAACCAACTGTCATAATTTGCAGTACTTGTATCAGACGGGTACATTTTATATTTTGCTGGGAGACCAGAGAGTTCTTTCATGATGAGAAGATAAGGGAACAGGCTGACACAGATAGAAAATGCCTTTCTCGAGTCGTAGTGTTGCCGGAGAGAGAGAGACTCAGGCAGTCATCATGCTTCAGCATGTTGACTCATTGTTACAGGATTTGTGTGTTTTTATCACCAAGGACTCCATTTTGTAGTCTGTATTTTTTATTTATATTTTTTTTTTAAATTTGTATTCCAAACTATGTTTCTGCAAAAATGTATCATTTTTTTTCCAAGGTTTTGGATACCAGTTAAGAATGGAATGATTTTTGTTTGTGTCGCCATTTTCTCTGTTTTGTCTTCTTCACATTCAGTTGGCAGTTCTTGGAAATGTTATCTCCCTTGTATAATTTTGTGATCTGTCTTTTCAGTATATTGCAGTTTTGCTTGTTCCTGCTTGTTGGCTTATTCCTGTTCGTCCTGATTTTAGAATGTTGAAATGGTTCGGCTAATGAATCTGTTTGCTTCTTAATTAGATTTATTTGTGAGTTAACATTTGTTTTTAGCCACAGGAGTGTGAAAATGTTTGTACGTCTGAATGATAATTTAATCTGTCTGGAGTGTCTTGATAATAAACTTACTCTGCAAATGAGTTTCTCTCGACAACTTCATCCACATTGATTAATGGTTTAAATTTTCATTGATCTTCGTATATAGACCATTTTTAATGCGTATCAAACTCTGAAACATGTAAAATACTGTCATATGACACTTTCCACTGCCAACAAGAACCAAGCCGTACCCAAGCCATATTGTGAATTGATGGTTTTCCCTTGTAAATTGTACGAGCCGTACTCGAGCCGTACTCGAGCCATACTTGTACTGACATGGCGCAAGCTGGTTGTGTCGCCACCACCTGATTTTGTCGAAATGCATATAGAAATTAGCACATAGTAAATTGTGATGTACTTCATGTGGACAGTAAATAAGTCTCTCTTTGATTTTATGTCACTGTGACTCTCCAAACCCGGCAAGCGACCCTTCTGCAGTGGAAAACGGAAGCGAGCTGGAACCGTGCTGGAACTGTGCCGTAACTGGTCCCTCTTTGCAGTACAGCTCGGGTAGGGCTTGGTTCCTGTATGCCAGTGGAAAAGCACTAATAGTCTTTCCGATGCTTTTCTTTTTTTGTAACCTGTTGCTGTCATGCGCAGACGCACAGAGCTGGCCTGTGTGGTCAGCTGTTCTGGTGATTTAGGGAGCAGGTTGGGATTTGCCGTCTGCTGATTGGCTGTCACTTTGAGCCTCTACAGTTACGTCGCTGTTTTTCAGCAGTATCAGAATCCCCCCAGCCACTGCCTGCTGTCAGATCCCCCTGCCTCCACAACCAGCCTTGATGCATGAACCATCAAAGAGTTTTTCTGACACAAGCAGCACAAAGGCTCAATCCAATCGGTGGGCAATTCACACGGGTGTTTTCAAAGTGAATAGACTTCGTCTTTTCTGTTCAAACCTGGTCAGTTCTATTTCAAACGATTCTTGGCTTAGCAACTTGAGAATCGAGCTGGAAATTATTTGTATAATAGCTGACATTGTGAATATGTAACTGACATTGGACTAGAGAGAGAATGCGTTGTTTTGCATGTGATGGCTCTGTTAGTTTTTACTATTTTTTTTTTACCAAGAAGAAATGAAATGGCCCCTTTGGTTAATTTAAGTTACATATGCATCAAATAGCGTCATTCCATTTTGGTTCAGGTGACATACTATATCCAGGTTTTCATCGAAGAAAATGGCTTCACTGAGTTAATGTACAATGGACTTTAAATGTCAAATCATGTCACATCACCATGAAATGAAGCTTTATTCAGCATTTGCAGAAATGCCTGTATATTGGGATGCTGCCTTTCACATATCCAGCCTTGCTCTCCTTTGAGACACGCACACGGGCGAGAGTGAGACGTGTCGTCCGAACACAGCGTCAGGCCATTTCTCCGATGCCTCTGGAGAATTCCAGGAAGGGTTAAGGGCCTTGCTCAAGGGTCCAGGGAATATTTTGCGACCTCTAACCACGGATGTCTAACCTGCTGAGCCCCACACCGCCAGTGTATCACAGCCGTGATAAGCTACAGTATGTTTTTGATTAATCCAGTCAGCATCTCAACACGATCCCTTAGCCGAATAACCAGCATTCACTCTGTGAAACAGTTCCTGGTATGCAACCCAAAAAATATTGTGAAAACACAGAACTAGTTTCCAACTCAAACTATGTATACTATTTATTCTGTCTGCAACCGGCACCTTTTTAACACTTTTAATTGGTTTTTTTAAGTATCTGGAGGGAGAAACGGAATGTCTCTGACTCAGAGCTAATTCTGTCGCTTTCCAGTACTTGTAGTTGAAAGGGATTATTTGTTGCTTTGTGAACGTGTTGTTCAGCTGTCTCATGCTTGGTAAGACTCCTCAAAATATTTTATTTTTATATTTCAGTTTTTTGATGGGTCTTTCTGTAATTTGGAATTTTGCCACACGCCAGCTTCAGATTTTTAAAATTCAGAGGGTACGATGTCAGAGACGCATGTAAGGGCATGTCAGATTAATTGCAGTTTATATTCAAATTTCACTCAGCAACCGTGAATGCGGCAAAATATCTTTGTATAGTTTCTAAGGAAACATGTCCTGTTTTCTTTTTGGGTGCAGATTGTTTGTTTGTTTGTGATTAGTTTCATTTTCGATGTTTTAAAATACGGCCAGGTTTTAGTTTCGACAGTCTGGTGAAATATCAGATGTTAAATTTTTACCAGAGCTGTTCTGAAATCTCCATATGCTACATTTAATTAGGCAGCCTTTTTTCTCCAGTCAGAGTAAAAGATGTCTTCGTAGGGCTAACAAAGTAAAAATCACCGTCGTCCCTGCCCTAAGTTTTAAGCTGACTGGCATTATATCCCAAACGCTTGAGGCAGGGGTCTCAGGAATTGTTCTTAAAGCGCTGGATTTGCCTTCGACTCGAACCTCCCGTCAAGTCATGACTTTGATGCAGATGCTTGTCAAGATGAATGCGGTTGCCGTCGTGCAGTCCGTCATCCTGATAAATTAATAGAAGTCAACCCTGAAAAGTCTGACATTCAAAGAGACTGAATCCTTCCTGGAAAGCCCTACGTCCTCCCAAGGAAAACAATGGCTTGCTTCTGGTAGGAAATGCCTTGCGTTTCTTTCATATGCCGTTGAAGGGGCCTATTTATATCCAGGGACTGTCGACGCGGTTCGAGAGGAAGCCTGATTCCCCTCTTCAGTCCACCCTTTCCTCTCATGCTCACAACACGTCTTGCTCTTGTCCTCCTGTAACACGGAACATGACGGCTGTTTTAATGTATTAATGGAAGGTTCCTGTCTCGCCCCCACCGGCTAGCTGGAGGCTGGGTGTGTCTGCTCTTTGCGTCTTGGTTCTTTGGGGGCCAGCGAACCGTCCGTC
>JAODKF010000002.1:23169522-23179923 GCA_026779585.1 Mormyrus proboscirostris | reverse complement strand
TATTATTATTATTATTATTATTATTATTATTATTATTATTATTATTATTATTATTATTATTATTATTATTATTATTGAGTATGCTTCAAAGCGCACCAAAGATTATCCTTATATCTACTACCTTGTTGTCCGGCAAGGTAGATTAAGAGAACACCATGTTTGGAAGCTTCTCTTTGCAAAATGCCTTGTGGTCTGCTTGGTGATCATTTTCATGTTTTCGCCTCGGCCTTTCTTCGTACTCCTCGGGGAAATCGTCCGTCCTCCAGAAAGTGGCCCAGAAGTCGACTTCTCTCAGAACTCGGGGCCTTTTCAGCTTAATTCTGGGCTACCCCCCAGTGGTATCCTAAATGCTGCTGTAATTTCTAAGCTGGATCTATGAAGCTGTTGATACGGTTGTTTGTGTGCCACTTCTTCTCCAGCTTGGCTCATATCCAGACCCGCGGCACGATCCGCCATATTCCACAGCGCAAGGTGTTCACCGCAGATAGCCAGACATAAGCCTCTTCAGAGCTTCAAGTGCATTGAAAGCTAAGAAAATGTGTGAGATTTTTTTTTTTTGTCTAAGCTAAGACCTTTGATCTGTGGTATTGCTCAGCCTTGTGGGATTTTGAAACGCGCCCAAAACACTCAGAATATCAGCTTGGCCTGTAGATTCAAACTTTGACTCCACAGATTATCACACTCTGCTGTCTTTCTCCTAGGAGTTGGGTTCAATGAAATCTTTGAGACGGACGGAGTCGGTCAGAAACTCTCAATTTCGATGGAATCTCTGGCTTTGACCTTCCGGTGTTGAGAACTGATTATATTTTTCATGTCTCTGATAAGGAATAGAGGGGCAGCAGCCTCACTGGAGCTCTCTGGAGTCTCAGAGCCTTAGACGGCAGCGCGAGTCTGTAAGCGGGTTTCTGGTCTATAAGCATCCCTCCCTAATCGCTCCTCACTTTGATCATTCCAGATGCTGCGAAGTGATCAAAGTGGATATTCTGAAATTTTGGCCCCACGATCTCGGTCGCGCCCGCTAACCATCCCGAAAACAGCTGCCGTTTTGTCACTGCGTACCCAGATCTCACGGCCTTTTATAATTGCTGTTCCGATTCGAGACTGAACCGTCGACAGCATGGATGTTTCACCATAAGCCGGGCTGCCCATAAGGGTGTAGAAAGCAGAAACTACACTAGGGGGAGCCCATGAGCGTGTAAGCATAGATAATGGTAGGATTGCTTTGGTGGGTGGGGGTATTCTGTACAATTTTCTCAGGGGAGGAGCCCTGTCAGTGAGAGGCAGTATGTGAAAACGCCAGCAAGATCTCACACACAGGCTCACTACCACGGCTTAGATCCGGGTGCTTATCATGCACAGCCTGAGTAGAGGACGGCTGAGAAACTTTTTTAAGAACCACGGGGTGTGTGTTGAGGCCAGGGGGGGATCATTATAAGTAGTTTTCAGCTGCCTTTATCTGATGACCACTGCAGTTCCCAGCTCCGACATGTTTTCAGCTGCATGGACGGTATTATTTATCCAAAAGCAGCTGTGTGCAGACACGTCTCCCTCCGGAGCTCAAAACTCCGCGCGGCGCCGCCCCTGTGGCCCGCGGAGGTTGGCAGGAGGCTGACGACATCGGGCAGCTTTCCAGGCCCTGCAGCCGGGATCGTCCCCAGTCCGTAACGCCTCATCCTCACCTAGACGCCACAGCGCCGGAGTGTGAAAGAAAAAGAGCCCTGTTAATGTTTCATCCATGTAATCCATTTATAGTATAAATTCTGATACCACCAGTTTTTTTTTTTTCCCCCCAACAATCCCCCCCCTCCAATTCCATGGAATGCTCTTGCTTTTGCTTTAATTCAGTTGTTCCTAATTAAGCCTTTAGGGCTGCGGAAGCAGAACAGTAGTTAAGTCCCTCGTCTATAGCTGGGCTTTCCTTCTGTCTCATCCTGTAATTCTATCTCACCTAAGCAAAATTGCCACCTTTGTGAACCATATTAAACTCTAAGAAAGGAGTCACAGGTATTTTCGTTGAAGGAGATGGCATCAGTAATAGTTTTTCGGTTTAGAAAACTTTCAGTTGCATTGTGCTGGCAGTATCCCGTGTAACAAAGCAGTGAATTATGTTGTTGGTAGTTAACGGCTGACTGAGAGACCCTGGCTTGTGTGTCCTGCATAGGTATTAATGTATGTCGTTGCATTCTTGTAAAGTAATGTGCAAGCAGCCGTGCACTGACTTATTAGTATGGGAAAAGAATGGGATATTTTAGGCTTGCTTTTTAATTTATTATTACTATTTCTGAAATCGTGCTGACACTTTCCTTTTAACAATAAAGTGCGAGGAGGTCAGTGCATTTGCAGATCTGCAGCCCGGATCAGTCGCAGTCTGCCAGCCATGGGAGGTATGTTTTTCCATTTGATGTCGGAATGTCAGGGCTGCTCTTTCCTGTTTCTCCCCCGACTCGGTCCCGACGCAACGCCGTCTGCATCCTGCCCAGTCCAGCCCTCTGTCCCTTTACGGCACAGCCCAGAAAAATCATGGTACACCAGTATGCGGGCAGCGGGTGCCTCCACTATGGCGTTCAGCTCCAGCATGTTGATCCCAAATTTTCCATCCCAAAAGTTCTTCCAACTCTGTCCAGTCTGTTCTCAGGACTGTATTTTCCATAAAGAATCATTTCTTTGTGCCTCTTCCTAAAAACATGCAGTGGTATTTTTTCCGACTTCTGATTATTCAAAAACACATTCTGTGCTATATTTACTATATTTGTCCTTTTCCATTTCAAGTCAACTTTCTTTGCAAGTTGGCCAGGATGTCATTTGTTTTTCCCTCTATAGTTTTCGCCTGGATATCACCGGACACATCGATTAGCACGCTGACATTTATGGGCGGCTCGTAGCTTTGGGCTCCCCCTGGCCGCCAACTGATGTCGCCCCCACCCCCCCCCCCAGTGGAATTGGAGTGAGTCCTGTCAGCAGTTTCCATGCTTGAGCACCTCTGTGGGGGGGGCTGGGCTTCAGACCACGGCCGGCTCCTTATCGATTTCCCGATAACGGCCCACGATCGCCCACGATATCGAATGACATGCCGAAGCTTAGCGATGCAAAGAGCAGCGTAAGGGGCATTCCGGGGCTGGGGTGGGGCGCAGCGAACAGTCAGACGTTATGACAGATGGCCGTGTTTGCGGTGTCCGACTTGTGACGCAGAGAGCTTGTGATTAACAGGAAGACGCGAAACGCGCTAGTCCACTGTGATAAACCGCCAGGGCTTTTTCTCACCGCGGCTACGTGTCGCGTCAAAGTGTCGCTGGACTTCTGCTGTCTGTCACCCCAGGGTTGGCGCCCGAACAAATCCGACGGCCAAGCCCAAGAGGGAGGTGGGGTAGCAGTTGGTGATGGTGACCGTTGTCAACTGGGTGGGGGTAGTCGACTGAGGGGTGGCAATCCATTAAGATGATTCTTTTTGGGGGGGGGGGATCATTCTTCCCGCCTTCAAGGTTCCCCCATACCGACTTCTTTGTGCCGCGCCGCTAATGCTACGCGTTCAGGCTAAAAGTCACCCAGCTAACGGCTTTGGGCTGGCGGGGTCGACCCCACTGGCCCCGCAGAGGTTGCGTCGTGGCTGCTCTGTTTCACTGCGACCTGGATGTTTTCCATGGCTGGACGCCAAAGCTCACCCCGTCGACCATGATTATTCTGCGCGATTGCGGACACTGATGCTTGGTTCATAATGCCTCATAAATACACAGCTTTAATTACGCTGTAAGAATAATTTCTAATGTCTGTAGGCTTGGGCAGTATGACGGCAGTTTGCAGTCCTTTATCATCTTCCTACCCCTTCATCTTATTTTGTGGCCAAGGTTTCGAAATACCACAGTATTTCCAGTATACCATGGTACACTGGATGATTTCAAAATTCTAAGATAGCTTTGCTTTTGAAGATGCGATGAAAATACCATATAATGTCTGGGCAGCGTGACAGTTTGATTAAGCAGGTACCCCCCTAGCCTGGCTTCCGTCTAGACCCATGAAGTGCTTTTCCATTTGTATGACTGTTTGCCCATTTAGTCATCTGCCCTGGGACTTAAGTAAATAGAAGCAAAGTGATGAGTCGACGCCTCAATCGGCAGCCTTCAGCTGTGCCATGCCCGCATGTAGCTGTGTGAGGCATTCTTGCTTCTGTTTACATAAAACCACCTAGGTTTTACTAACCCCCCCCCACCACCCGAAAATGGCACCCGCTCCAACGCGGCTGCCCCACCGGTGCCACGGAAAGCCGTAGGAGCAGTCCTGGGTGCCGGCGCGATGCATGCACGCTGAAAACACGGTAGATGCCAGTCTCTCTGGAGCCACTCTATAAATAATCCCTGCATGCCTCACTGTACGGCAGCCTGCAGCCTCCCCCCCGCTTCTCAGGGACATTAGCACCCCCCGGGGGCCGTAAGGGCCGTGACCCGGGGCCCGGCGTGTGCTCGCTGACCCCTCTGCTGTTGTGTGGTAGATCTGATGCCCGGCGTGTGGATATGCGGGGGGTCTGAGTTACGGGCCCCTACCGGAATAATCATTCCCATCCAAAGGCTTTGTCTGCTGGAAACACAGCACCTTTGATGGTAATAGTGCTGTTTTTGCTCTCTCATGGACCCTTCTCTTCTTCTGTTAGCGCTATTATATTTACTGTCCATCTATTGATTGATTTATTTATATACTTTAAAAAGCAGCGAGTGTCCCCTGCACCCTATTGAGGATGTATCTTTTTCTTTTTTTGATATTTTGTTGTCTTGTGATACATTTAAGCTCCAAATTTTAGCTGCTACACTATAAAAACGAAGCGCCCGGCTGCAGCGGGGCCTCAGAGAGCTTTCTGGGTAGCGCTGTGCCTTCAGCTCTGCCGCTTTCCTCGTGTGCCGTGCGTTCAGGGGGTTCTGGCTGATCCTCCCTGCTGCGATTTAACAAGTAGGCCACATCTTAGCTTTCTTAAAGGCTTCTGGGCACCAGTAGTGAATCAGGACATTACTAAGTTTACTTTGACCTAAAAATCTGCATTTCCATTGATGTTAAAAATGGCAGGGTTTATATTTTGTATTTCGGTGTGTATCAATGGGAGCCTGGAGTCATCGCAGTTCTTAAAGATGAACCGGCGCCTCCTTAATATTGAGATGCAATATAAAATGGAACTAGAAATTCATTATTGTATAATTATAATGAGATTGCATTGTCCCTTTGAATGCTATTTTGCTGTACTGTTAAATGAATGAATTGGTAATTTTAGTTAAAAGGTATATAGGAGTTATAGCTAGTTCTTGTTTGGCCAAGTATACCAACATCTTACTTGGACAGGTGAGCAATAGTGGCATTTTTAGCTTATGAGCGATACGTTTGGACGGTGACATATACCGTCATAAAAGTTTAACGTGAGCTTGTTCAGAGACTGAGACGCTTGTGGGTTTTGTCCCATCGCAGATGTTTTACTCGAAGGAAGCATGTAGCTGAACAATGTAGAAGACGCTCTCCTAACCCAAAGACCACTGGATAAGTTCCCAGGGAGGCGTGTGCTCTGAATTACAAAAGTATGACTCACGGTGAGGCATGTGAGGAAGACTCTGACGTGCTTCCTCCTCTCGCAATGCAAAGCCGACCCTGGTAGCTTCAATAACAGGCTGCTAAGTGCTTTCGGTCAGTGAAATATCCTATTGGTAAATTCACGGGATTCGGCGGGAAATTTGAGTAACGAAATGATCAGTCAGCTGCACAATCATCACAAACCCGACAAGAAGAAATATTGTGGGTAACAACACCCCCCCCTTCCCCCCCCATCCCGATAGTGATTAGTCAAAGTGAAGGGTAACAGGGAAGTCTGATTGGATTAGCACCTAACTGCCAGAGTAGACAGGGTGTCTGTCTCCCATATCACCCCAGGATTAGAGGTGGCTGCCCCCATCCCCTGCGTTTGTCAGATGGCCTCGTTCTCAGGAGACTTTCCCCTCTTCTGCTAATGACTGAAATTCACAGAATTGAATGACTGATGTTGATGGCTCTTACCATTGTGGAAATGGCTATCAAATTAGCAAACGGCACCAAGGTGCTGTTCATACATGCTGAATTCTCATTCACCGCCATTTTCCTTTCAGCATTTTTTTTTTCCCAATCAGTATTCAGAGGAATTTCTGTAAAATCTGCAACTGTCTTTGCTGACGGTTTAATACAATCACCTGAAAACCGCTGTCTGAGCCCATCTGTCATCCGCCAGTGTAACGGCTTCTGCTGCAGTTATGGCAAAGTATCTTGCGTCACATTAATGAGCTCAGTTTTACTCAACACATAAAAGCGCAGATGACTAAATACTGAGCATCACTGAAGACTCTCAGAACCAAAGTCCGGTTAAGTATGTCGACACATACAGGGAATTTGTCTCTGTCTTGAATGCGAAGCATAAAAGTGTGATCTTGGGCAGAGCCAAAGTCCATCAAGGAGGCAGTTTTCTGTGCAGGGCGAAGGTCACGTTGTATTAAATATACATTTCTGCCATTGAGCCTTTGCAAATTGACTGTAGGAACCCCTGTATCTCACAGAAACTGATTTCCCCCGACGTCTACGCTCGAATAAATACCACAGCTGCATCTCTGTAACCCACCTGCTCAGTGGAGAATTTTGGAGATCGCATGGTTGGCAGGGTGATGGCTCTGGGACACCCGAACATGCCGGGGGGCACCGGTGTTTACCATCACTAAAACCATGCATCTGTGCGAGGCCCCTGAGGTTTGGGGCCCCCTGTTGACCGTAACCAACATTACACTTAGGGGAGCTGCGATGTGGCTATTGGAGGGAGGCACAGTAACAACAAAGACGCCCCTGCATGTGACATTCCAGTGCGGTGATGTCACCGCGCACCTGTAAACGCTAGCAGCTTCCCGGGCTGAGGCAGGCCCCGGCGTTCCAGCCCGGGGGGGGTTTCTCCTCACGCCGCCCAAACTCCGGAGGACGAGTCAGCACATCCTGTCCGTTTAGCATCCAGCGGGGTGATTCACCGCAGAGCCCTGCTCAAGTGCCTCTGTGGAGAGAGACCGAGAGCCACGTGGCTAATTGCGTTACTCAAATGAAATGAAAACTGTTTTCCAGGCGAGCCACGTGAATCACTTTCCAATTTCCCATGCTTGTCTGAATTAATGCCATTTATCTCATTGACTGAGGAAACTCTGTTCAATTTCGCAAATTCAATTTTCGACTTAAACCATTTGCAACATGATCTAATAATGGTCGTTACAGCGGTTGCTTTCTGCCCTGGTTCAAGCGGATGCCTGCAGAGGTCCCGTGTCTGTGCTCGGGTTATCGTTAAGCAGGCTGGCGTTGACAAACGCGGAATATGTGCAGGATGTTGGCAGCCTCGATTACTCATAATGTCTGGAGAGCTACGATCCAGCAGCCTCGTCCCAACATGCTTTGCTTTCATTCTGCCCCTGTCCCACACCGAATACCTTCATCTTTGTAGGGCATCCGCTAAATATGCATGAAGGGTCATCTCCAAAACTGTTACACGCCATTAGCGTTACGCTTGATTATAAGAAATCTCATTATAGACTTAGTGTCGAGCTGTGAGCCCAATCGGCAAGTAATACAAGAGGCATCTTCTCCAGATACAGTCTGGAATAATTGTATATTGTACCTTACATGTAGACAAGTGGAACTGTGCTGTATTTCCTGCAGTGTTTAATAATAACCAGGGCTGATATGTTAAAAGGAATGTTACTGAAATTGTACCTTGGATTTGTATCCATGTGAATTGTTTTATATTTTTAGATGATGGTTTTACAAAATTAAATGGAAAAAAGCATATTTATCTTAGAAATTCATACTACCATCACTTACTTTTTGAAAATTATTTCTTGCTATTATACATGATAAATATGAATGAGTCCAAATGTCCTCTTGCTTTTTTTTCTTTCTGATCTTTTAGGGTTTCAACATTCAACTTTAGTCATTCATCCATCCATAATCAATAACCACATGTCTTATTCAGGGTAACGGGGGGTCCAATGTGTCTCTCAGGGGCTACGGGCACAAGGCAGGGAACAACCCATCACAGGGCACACTCGCACGCCAGTCACACGCACGCCAGTCACACGCACGCCAGTCACACGCACGCCAGTCACTCGCACGCCAGTCACTCGCACGCCAGTCACTCACACACGCACACCTATGGGTTATTTAGTAACTCCAGTTACCCTCAGCATGTCTTTGGACTGCGGGGGGAATCTGAAGTATCCAGAGGAAACCCCCTGTCGACATGGGGAGGGCATGCAAACTCCAGACACGGAGCCATGGTGGAGACTCGAACCCGGGTCCCAGAGGCAACATTGTTAACTGCAGTGCTGCCCCCCCTCCCCATTCTGCTTGCCTTTATTTTTGTTTTACTCTTTTCTCGCTTCAAAACTACCCTCCTCACTAATGGGTGAAACTTGTTTTTGTGCATTTAGTCAAACGCCAAATGAGACATCGATCTGGTTCAGTTCTATAGAAGTTGTAGAAGCATAATAGTGCCCTTTCTCTGTGGTTCAGTTCAAGTTAGAAGGTGAGAGAGAGTACAGACAGAAATGCAGTCTGGGCGAATGTTCCCAGTAGGACCGGGGAGCCGTTCGGAATCTCGGGTAAGTAATCTCAGAAGTTTTAAAAAAGAGAGGATTGTGAAGGAAACAGATGGCCCATCAGTAGTGTGGCTATGGCTGCTGGGGCCCGCGAAGATGGGGTCAGGTGAATCATCTCTGCGGGCCCTTTTAGTCTTTTGAGCTAATAAGCCTCAGCAAAATAGTTTATTTTTACCTTGTAGTAATTAAAAGTGAAAGCATGACCGTAATAATGGCTCTGCGGTCGGGGTGAGTCACTCAGGTGTGGAAGTCACTGCTCAGTTTCATATTCTCACACATTTTCTACTTTTTCAGATGTTTCTTGGGGCTGTCCTTTGAGACTAAATTTTAAAAATACCTGATTTTTAAATGTTTTTTTTTTTTCCTTCTTGGTTCAGCTGTTTTGCATGAGAGAAATTACTACCCACAGGGATGAAAAATGCTGATTTCTCTAGAGAGTGACTTGAGTTGTAGACTTTTGTCCCGATAACCTTCAAGCGTTTGGTTTCACTCCTCGCCACGCATGTGCTAATCCCTTGCCGGGTGCTTTCTGGAGAGTCCGTCCCCGGAATTAGCCACGCGCTTCAGTGGAGACTCGCTTAATTCTGCCGAAGCCTTGGAGATGGAAGGAAAATCGGGAATGGCCGATGGAAAATGCTCTCGACCGCTCAGAGAGATCAGCAGGAGTAAGACGTGAATGTGTGCGAATGGCAGCGGAGGCCGAGATCTTACCTGGCTCCTTCCAGGTGTCTGAGGATTTCCTATGTTCAAAACCCTCTTGAGCCGTCTTCTCCTTGTCGGATAGCTGCCTCGCTCCCGTGCCCACCTTCACCGTCCATTAGCTGAATGCTCATTGGGATTACTTTGGATGACCATCGCTGCAGATGATTGGGATTAATTGGGCCCGAGGTACCTGCAATAAAGGCCTGACATTTCCTCGGAACTTGCTGCCCGCTGTGGAGCGGCAGTGACAGAGGAGGTGAACGGGGCTTCCTCCCCATCCGCAGGATCACCTTCAGAAACCTTCTGCCGACTCCAAGCTTCCCCTCAGTCTCATTAACAAGTCTGGGCCCTGTATGAACCGGGCCTGACTCCTCATTGACCACGGCAAGTCAGTCTGACATGGTACTGCATGCTATATTATACTCAATAAAAGATCTTTCCCCAACGGGGCTATAGTTACCGGCATGGCTCTCTACTGAAAGATCTCTCTTTAATAACCTGATCTGGAGGCTTTTTCAAAACCTTGAGAATCCAAAAATAATTAAGGCACTGTCTTTGAAGTTGAGTTTGCAGCCTCAGGAATTGATTTTTTTAATATTTATTTTAGAAACTAAAACCATAGATGAAGGACAGTATTTGCAGCGTATGTTCATTTTTTGCCGAATTTTAGGCTTGGATGAGTAATAGTTTTACCCTTTTTTTTGTTTCGCTTTATTCTTCGAGCTAAACAGCAGATGAATGAGCGGAGTTTAATAAGTGACTGGGGCGTGTGAGCAGTATGAGATGTCTGCTGTCCGTAAAGCCGCGTGTTTACGGCCAGTGGGGATGCCTGCAAGCATGTAGTCTGCTGTCATGGCGGGATGACTTGGTGATGCTCAGTGTGGGATTTATCGGCAGTACTGCCCCTGGGGCAAGCAGGTATCGCACCGGGTGTGTTCTGTGTGGGTGTGGGCAGAGCGGGCAGCCTGTGTCATGCCCATCAGCTTCTGCATGTACCAGCCAGACAGCTCGCTCTCTCTCTCTCTCTCTCTCTCTCTCTCTCTCTCTCTCTCTCTCTCTCCCTCTCTCGCTCTCTCTC
>JAODKF010000002.1:23146251-23161433 GCA_026779585.1 Mormyrus proboscirostris | reverse complement strand
TCTGACTCCTCAAGCGCTCGACGCTGGGCGGTCTCCTTCTTCAAGAATTCAATCTCCCTGAAATGATGGGTTACAGGGCACGGAGCAGCTCCAAGTGGCTCCCTCCTTCCCACTAATCCGTAGCACAGAAGACACAGATTTCCATGTCAGCTTTAACTTCGCCAGATGATGTGCGAGGCGACAACTTCCAAATATTTTAAAGGAGCAAAACAGTCCCATTAGAAATTCTGTAATCCATCAGTATTAATGCGGCTTATGTCATCTGAGCTCACCACGAGAGCGAGGGAGAGTCTGCCGGATTCTTTCTTGCCAGATTGCATATTTTTAGATACGTTCTTGTCAGAAGAGTTGTTTAAAATGTGAAGAAAGTTTCTGTAACAGTGGTTTAATTTCTTGTGGACTTCCAGCATTAGATGAATGCAAAAGCTGTCCGGAACTGCAATCCAAAAAAATGAACCTAGTGCCAGGCGGCTGCTCGCGATGCGGTCGATGGAATGACCGGTCTTATTGGGATAGTGGCACTGGTTGTGTGCTGGGATCACTGGCTCGACTGACTCTACCAAACCACCCACGGCTGCCAGACTGATCCTTACCGAGCTCAGACATTTTTGAAGTCACAGATGTGAAATGAATGACCCAAGAGAGAACTCAGAATCTGCAGCTAGTCTCTCATAATTGCAGTGTCTAACAGTAACCACATGTACTATCTGAATATCTGCAGTTTGTTTTCATAGCATCTCATAGCTCTAATTACATCTGATAATTTGTCAATATATGTGTCCAGAAATACTAATAATGAATTGGCGAAGTATGCCTCTCCGAGGCTGACTGGGAAGTTCCCCGTGTCTTCTTATGGCCAGATGTTCTGTGTAGCAATGTTTGACTGATCTGAACTATTAACTGAATGTTTTGTTTCCAATTAAATTGTATTTTTATGTTTCTTCATACTTTGTAATCAACTGGAATGAATATATCTGCAAAACGCATCGGTTATGGTATGAGTAGCGTGAGACATCTCTGATTTTCTTTAGAAAATAAAATGAATATAACTAGATTAGCTATCAACCCTTTAATTTACTCCCGAGAGAAAATCGTCTTTACAAATCCCCGTGTCATCTTCGGTTTATGGATTGCAGATGATTAATCAACTGGATCATAAATTCCTAAGACAAGTCTGAAGCTGCAACATAACATGGAAAAATTGACTTAAGTGATTCTTCACTAATGCTTGAGTAGAACATGTAAAGCAGATAGTTTGGCTGCATGCTTCTTTATTTCCTTGAGATTTGGTCAGAGATTAATTCATGTTGCTGCTTTTCATTGCTGTCTTAAGATCAAAGTCGGGAAGTTTGCACTTCCATTGTCGGTGTGAAAACGGCTCGCGAGAGGTCAGCTGAAAAGACAGCCAGACCGGATTTTCCTCTGAAATGAGATGCATCGTGCATGCATGCAACGAATGTAATATAGCTGGAATGAGAAAATGGCACTTTTAAAAGTTTGTTGCTCTTTGATTAAAGTCTGTGAGGGCTGTGTCTGGAGCTGAACCCCCTCCCCGCCCCAAAACCACATGCATCTAGTGTCATGGTTTTACTGCTGGTCTGTATCTTGGCGCCCCCTCCTGCCTGTGATAATGATTGCCAGCCTTCCCCCACCATCCAGACCTTGGGCTCCTCCGTCCTCCTCCAGATCTCCTACCCCCACTTGAATCCTGCTCCGCTGTCTGCTTCTAGGTGATGAAACTGCGCAAGCTGGCACAGCAGATCGCCAACTGCCGACAGTGCCTGGAGCGCTCCAGCGCCCTGATCACGCAGGCCGAGCACAGCCTGAAGGAGAACGACCACGCCCGCTTCCTGCAGACCGCCAGGAGCGTCGCCGAGAGGTCAGCGCGCGCCACCCCTGCCGTCTGTGTTCCTCTGCGTTCGAATCGTGTGGAGCCAAAGAGATATGGGACCGATGTCCTGGCTCGAGCTCTGCTGAGGCTTAGCTGAACCTGTGCTGCTTAGATTTCGGAGAGAGACTGCCAGATCCAGGCTTCCTTTGTCCATCCGCTTCTACGATCCTCGCTTTCTGGCCTCTTTTAGGGTCGCGATGGCAACCGCATCTTCCCAGGTCTTGATCCCAGACGTCAACCTCAACGACGCCTTCGACACTTTTGCTCTGGATTTCTCCAGGGAGAAGAAGATTCTGGAGGGCCTGGATTACTTAACAGGTGAGGGTGACTTTTTAACGTGAGATTCAAGTTACAATTTGCAATTTAATGAACACAGATATTGATTAGGCAGAGTGTATTTGTAGTAATGTAATTTATTTTAAAGAGCATGCGTGTATTACCTTGGGAAATTTGGTTAGATGCTGACAGAGGCATTTGCTTTCCTGCAAAAAAAATGCAAAGTTATTCAAAGGAAGGTGTCTGTCTCATGAATACATTTGAAGCAAACCTCTGCCTACTTGCTGTCCAGCCTTGACTAATTATTTTTCTCCCCCCACAATCCGTCACGGAGCAGCTCCAAACCCCCCTGCCATACGGGACGAGCTCTGCACAGCCTCTCACGACACCATCACCGTCCACTGGTCTTCCGAGGATGAGTTCAGCGTCATCTCCTACGAGCTGCAATACACCATCTACACGGGCCAGGCCAACTTCATCAGTGAGTGACACTCGCCGAGGATTCTGGGAGCGGGACGCCGCACACGCTGTAATGCAGGCAAACAGTTTGGTTGCACGCAGCCACTATCTACAGTTGCCGTGGAAGCTGTGTTAGTATCGCAAAGGAATCCCTTCGATAATCCGCATACATGGAAGTCATTTCGCGACTCATGTTTGGGGACTTTTTAGACGTCCTTTCAGAGGCCACGTGGGCGGAGTGATGCTAGACCTTGTGGAAACCTGAAACCAGCACAACCTCGACGTGTCATTGAAAGGGGAGCCAGGCGAAGCGCTTAAACTCCATGTTCAGCCGGACGGTGTCGCTTACGCCTGTTATTTAGCTGCCTTTGCAGTTGGGGTCAATGCACCTTCATCTCTGTCAAATAATGGGCAGCTATAGAAGAAGCACTGATGAACTTTGCAGTACCATTGTGAGTCACTGAATGGAAATTCATGCCAATGATAATAAGCTTATGTTTGTGAAAGGCTTGTCCAAACCATTCAGTAATATCTAGAATACTAATACTGTCAGTGTTTTGTTCTATTCTGGGTGGGGGGGGGCAGCTATAGCTGTCTTTCTGTCAGTACAAGGTCACAAAATAGTACCATGGCATTTTAGACTTCCTTCTAAAACGCTCCAGCTAACCAACACTGAAAGTTTATAGTTTTACCCTATCGTATTTTATGCATCTCTTTATCAGAAAGTGACAGAATGGTTGGTATGTCTGGCCTGGACTTAGAGTTGGGGGGGTTGTGTTTTTTCCCGGGGAGAAAAAAAAAATTAGCTCTCCTAGCAGGACAATGGAGGATTAGAGTTTCTCCTGGCTTTCTCAGTGCGGCACCGCCAGGTCCGATATCGCGCTGGCAGAACCGCTGAGCGGACGACGTATCCGGGGGCCCAGAAGCGTAGCGGTAATGGCATGCCGGGCCCTCGAGGGAGGGGAAGCAGAGCAGGAGAGAAATGCATTTATCCCCACTGCTGTTTTTGCTATTGCTCTTTGGACAGAATCACTTAGACGTTTCTCACTAGTACGTTATCTGCGGCATATCAGTCCTCTCCCAGGGGTGCGGGGAGGCCATGTAGACCAGTTTCTTTGCATCCACAAACCCACAGAGTCGAGTTCTTCTTTCAGGAGAAAAGGCAGCTGAATGCAATGGATGCAAAAAATACCTGTCTGGAAGCAGAATGACATCGTCAGAGGCTGGGCTGGAGATGCTTCCCAGCAAGACCTACAAATGCGTTCGCTGACTTTGAAAGTTCCTACTGTTTCATGAAAACGATTGATCTTGGATATTAAAAGTTGTCTCTTTTAA
This sequence comes from Mormyrus proboscirostris, assembly GCA_026779585.1. Classification (NCBI taxonomy): domain Eukaryota; kingdom Metazoa; phylum Chordata; class Actinopteri; order Osteoglossiformes; family Mormyridae; genus Mormyrus; species Mormyrus proboscirostris. Next base: position 23,157,472 of record JAODKF010000002.1, on the reverse strand, counting down.
AAGTGCCCTGTGAATGTGTAGCCAGCGACTCGTTTAGCTCAATAAAACTCTGATACGGGTTTTGGCCCATGGCCAGTTTTGGATCAAATGTGTCCAATTAAACAGTTGGTTTGCACAGACACGGCCATCCTCCGGGGCTAATTAAAAGAACAGGAGAGCGCCATGGGCGATCCTGACACCTGGAGGCGCCAGAGAGCTCCGCATTCTGCTGCATTTTCAGTAGAGTCAAAGCAGCGGCCGCTGTCCCTTGACCTAAGCATCTGTCCACACGGCAGGTGCTTCCAAGTTCTGCGCCCAGGAGAACATTAGGGCTGCTTCTCGGAATTTTGAGTTGAATCTCACCCTGAAAATGTGCCGCTTGACCCAACAAGCACATGGCCTTTGATATGATTCCTTCGTGCATCTCAGAAATCCAGCTTATGATGGTCGCACCCACTCTTGCGGTTTGGTTAATTTCTCTTAATTCCTCGCATTTCATTTCACCTCTAGTATTGTCCCTCTTTAAATATTCAAGCTCTCCTGTCCTCTTTGAATATACAGTTTAAAAAAAGAGGCTAAGCCCTCTTAATCGCGATCGATATTACATTCAGTGATTAGACAATTGATCCTGTTTACCCACAATGCCCATTATCGATGCGGTCGGGTTCGCTGTCGTGTCAGTTGTGTAGGCAAGCTCTGACCGGCTCTCACGCGCCTCTGAGGAGTCCGTGCCGCTCCCTCTTCCCCATTATCTCACTCAGACGTTGATCCCAGAGGCTCCAGGAGCATCTCGCCATCCAGCCGTAAACAAGGGGGTACGAAGCCGTATCTATGGCCATCCTTTTATCCAGCCCAGAGCCATGCCGTCCCAGTGCCTGTTAAACCATTAATGGTCTGATGGGTTACTGAATGTCTTTCTGTAAAAAAAAAATAAATAAAAAATTTCCCTTCATGATTCTCGGTTGTCGTTTCTGTAAAATTTGAATACATCCCCCTACAATTCCTCCAAAGCACACAGACGCAGTTTATCTTCCATTTGAAATTAGTTTTAATATTTAAAATGCACTCAAGGTTCTCTTTCTGCCATGTGATATACACCCCCTTACCCGACCCCATCCCGCCGCTATTTATATTCACGAGCAGTCACTCAGATTTTGACTTGTACATGTTGCTGTCTTGCTACTCAATAATTCAGATACTGTTGATGCTGAAAGAGACATTAAAGTCTTTTATACATCTTTTTTGTTTCTTTGTTTTTGTGTATTCTTTTTTTTTTGCTAGCAACGGTAGGAACATGGACGAAGCTTGCCGTTGCCTGAATCGTGTCTGAGTACTGAGATGTCATGGTTGGTGTTTCATTAATGCATGAAGTGTCCCTTAGGTGTGGCATGGAGAACAGACTGGACTAAGTAACTGCTGACATTTTATTTTAAACCTTGACCTGGTTTCCAGTCTCACTGCCGTTAATATCTCTTACTGCTCCAGCGGTGAGGATGACTGCCCCATACAGAGGTAGTCCATCTCACAATTTTGTGCAAATCCTTCATGGTTCAGCATAACCCCATGAGGGCGGCTGCCATTGGAGACACTATAAGTTTTAGACGCGTAGAGTCTCATATTTACCGAGGTCTTCAGGCACTCACTGGTTTTGTACACAACCCAGGCAGGATTCAGTCTGCTACGCACGACTCTGTGATTACCACATTATATAATATCTGCTGCTGTAAGCTCTGCCTTTCCCGTTATAGAACTCCTGATACCCACAGCAGCTGTACAAGGAGTCGTGCTCCTTCGAGTTCCGGAGATTCCAACAGACGCCAGTTTTGAAATTTTTATCTCGACGGTTTGTTCCCAGTTATCAGATGGACTTGCCCACGGCAGCAACTGTGCTCCGCGTCGGATGTCTCTCCCTCTGGTTTTCACCTTCCTGCGAAGCAGGACGATAACAGAGGAAGCCAGAACAGCTCTTATCTCACCCTGACCCCTGTCCATCCGTCCTCAGGTCTGTATAACTCGGTGGACAGCTGGATGATCGTGCCCAACATCAAGCAGAACCACTACACGGTGCACGGGCTGCAGAGCGGTACCCGCTACGTCTTCTTCGTCAAGGCCATCAACCAGGCAGGCAGCCGCAACAGCGAGCCGGCGCGGCTCAAGACCAACAGTGAGTGGTCCCGTCGTCGAACCCGCCGTCTGCTGTAACGTGTAGGCCGGGCAGATGCAGGTTTCCCTCCTGTAGCTCAACTGGTAGAGAATTGCGCTAACACGGAGGCTGTTGGTTTGAATGCCAGGAAGCAGTCATAAATTGTAACCCCTATATTGTAGGTCGCTTTGGAAGAAAGAATCAAATAGATGAATAAATCTAAGCGTGCTTCCCTGGCTTGGAAGGTGACTGGTGTTTGGCGGCCACCCCCCTAAATGCCAGCAGTGTCAGGTCCTTTAAACTCGAGGTCTGTCGCCTGGTGCTCTTTTTTAGCAGACAATGGGAGGTAAAGCGGATTACTGGGTGTAGGGGTGAAACCCTACTAGCTGGATTCAGTGGAGAGGAGCCACACACTGGCGAATCTGCATTATGGAACCGGCCAGGGGTGAAAGCCTTACACCGTCTCCGCGCTGCCCCACCGCCACGTGACCCTGAAACCCGCTCCTCTCCACGTCGGGGTGTCTGCAGTCCCGCTTTAATGGGCTTATTCTCCTTCAGAAGGTTCAGAAGCCCTTGGCCTGCAGATCTTCACACAGGGGCATTCAATAGCTTCTCTTTTGGCAACAGCCATCCCTGTTTCCTTAGTTTGTCAGCTGCAGATTGAAAGTCTTGCTATAATTCTGTAATTTTCTGTATAAAACAGTACTTTTGTATGTACTTAAATTGGAGAAATCCTGATAGTGTGGATTCATTTACCTAAAATACATTATATAAAACATTAATTATCCTCAATCTAAAATATTTAGGAGTATATAGTAGTGTATATAATAATATAATAATTTATGTACAAATAGGTGGTCCAAAGCATACCACATATTATGCAATATTTGGAGAGATTTTCATGATCTACCAAAATATGCACTTTTTCCATGCTGTCATGCAAATCTATGTATTAACAATGACAAAATTAGTCTTATGAAGGTGGCTGTTACAGAAGCACAGAAACCTGTAAGACTGTTTATTTACAACTGACAACAAAGGTGTTTTAATGATTCTTTTATAGAAGTCGCCCTTGTTTGTTTGTTCCAGATTTGACAAAGATGAGTTTTGATCCACTAACTTGGTTAGAGTGAATTTATGCAGGTGCTAATGCTGCTTGCTCATGTTGAAATAACACTGCACAGTTCATCCTTTGAAGAAAATATCCAGAATCCATAAATTTGTTGCTTGATGATGAGGCTCCATAGGTTCTCTGTGGGATTCAGTTTGGGTGAAGATGCTGGTTGCTCCATCAGATGGCCACGTTTGAAGCCCAGTTTCATTAAGTACTCTTCTGTTTTCTTGGCAGCGCGTGATGGAGCATTGTTATGCATAAATATTGTGTTTTATCTTAATGCCAAAGGATTACTTGTCCATCATGGCACAAAGTTGCTTTTCAGAAATTTAATATAAGCATTTGCAGTCAAATTCACACCTGCCAATGACCAATCAGCTCGACACCAGTTATTCCAGCCCAAACCGTCTAAGAGGATGAGGTCTGTCTGTCAGGTCAGTCCGTGAACGATACAACTTCGAAATATTTCTGCGCTCATTGTACATGCTTCACTCTTTAACTGCCCATCAACAGAGGCAGTTAAAATCAGGCTTAGACATTTTCCATGGTGTCAGAAGTAACAGCACCAGCCTTGTTAAATATCTCTTTGCTATTGGCTAAAGGCGTTTTCTTTAGAACTTGCTTAATGAGGAAGAATTTGCCGTGCAAAACCACCATCATTTTCCCCTTATTGTAGCATTATCTATTTGTGTCGTGTTCTGCTACATGTTTCTTTATAGCCCAATGGTCTCTGCCATTCATCTTGGCAATTTCAAGTGTTGATTTTTCCATTGCCGATGTTCTTAATTACTGCTTTTCTGCATCATGTGAACAGTCATTTTTAAGAAATTTACACAACCTGCTTTAATACCGTGGCACAACACAATTATGGGGAAAAAATACATATGGCCGTAACACAAGGACGATTGATATTTCCTTTGCAAAAAAGGTGGACGTGCCAAATCACAACTGTGCAAATAAGGCATCATCCCCTCCAAGTGTACGGATTTTGAACAAAGATCCACAGCGAGTTTGAAGATATTGCACAAGACTTTTATTATGGATTGGTTTTTCACATTTTGACCTTGCTTTCCTTATGAAAGGCTCTTTGATCATGCCCAAAGTGTGGTTAAACATGTTAGCTCTCATAATCAGTGTTTTGTCTACTTCACGCTGAGTTTTGAAAGGTAGCAGCATGTAGCGTTTTTGAGAATTTCAGACAAATATGCGAGGTGGTCAATGGGGGACGGCAGTAATGCGGTGTTGCAGTTGTACTCGCTTTGAAAACTCATCAGACACAACCTAGTACGGAAAATTACGTCACTCTTGTATTCACTAATTATTTTTACATTGTGTATTTTAAACAGGCTGTTATGTAAAGTGCTTTTTTTAAAATCTGCAAATATCTAGTTAACCAATATTATACCTATAATATCCTAGAATACTCCACTCAAATGCTTGTGATTGATTTTCAAAGAAAGTTTGGTCCACTAATAAAAAAAAATTACTAAATAATGTTGCAAAGAATTCAATACACTGCACTACAGATTTGTTTAAATTATAAATAATGGGCGTTACATCTGTCCCCTGCATGAGGAAAGAATAAACAAAAATGCACCTTGTCTGTAAACAATTATTGTAAACCATATAAACGATACACAGAGATTCTTCACCTTGGTTTTAATACTAGACATGGAAGAAACATTAAGTAGGAAAAATTGATGTTTTACGTCTATGATTTTTGTGTGAGAATGCAAAAGTGTTACAAATGTATTAAGTCTACTCAGGTGCAGCAATCGATGAAGTTCTCACAGATGACGCCAATAACTGTCATCAACATCTTGGCAAAGTAAGACTTAATCATGAACATGCATCATGAACTCACAAACTCTCTTGCATAATCGTGTGGCACCTAGTGTAGATGATAAACCATTTTGTATGTAATGTATCCTTCAAAGAGGGTCCTTCAGCGAATGGCAGCTTGGCACAAATAGGGTCCAGTGTCTCATGGTCTCTTTGGGGCACGGATGGAGCTAGACTGTGGCCTTCTGCTTCTGAGCATTGAGGAGACAGGTGAAGATCTGACCTCTTCTTGGGACCTGGGCTCTCATGAGCCCCACTCTGACCCATGGGAGCAGGTACAACATATCATCCTACCCCCCCACCCACAGTGACATGCCGTTTGTTCGTTTGTCAGTCCCCAAGGTATAGGTGACTTTTGCTTCAATTCTCAGCCATGGAGCCCCAGAGCAGCGCAGCTGTCATTGAGTACTCTGATTACTCCAGCGTGAAATCACGCAATTCTGTTTCAGAGGGGGAGAGATAAAGACACAGGAATTAATTTCATTTTTGATGGCCCATATGGCATATTTGCCTACTGCTCTTCGATTGTGTCAGTAAATTGACCGTGATACCTGGTCAGACCCAGGACATATGGCCTGGAACCCGTCAGATGATGGATTTGGTGTGGTGTGGTGAAGGGTTACGAGATTAAGATGAATTAATCATGATGGAGTAAGGCAAGCAAGAGGTGACTGGCCACAGAAGGAGATATTGAACCTCTTTACCCTCATCACACCCAGCATGACAGTATGTTTAAGCGCAGTGAGGGAGGGAGGCCAATTGGTGGCTGAATAGTATGTAACTTTAAACTATCCCTCTTGTGTGTTCCTCTGGGAATTCTCAGGTCCATAATGCACAATGCACCAGCTGGTACAAAGCCATGTGACGCACATGCATTTAGTGTTTGCAGTACCAGTCAAAAGTCTGAACACACCTGCTTTTGATGTATTTGTCTCTCTTTCAGCTGTTATTCACCTTTTAACTTTCTCAAAATTTCACCCCCTATGGCTTGACAGCATTGCAGACTCTTGGCATTCTTTAAACCAGCTTCCAGATGTAGCCACCTGGAATGCTTCTCCAACAGTCCTGAAGGAGTTTCCACAAGTTCTGTGCACAAGTTGGCTACCTTGCTCTTACTCTTCAATCCAACTCATCCCAAAGCAGCTCTGTAGGGTTTAGGTGGGTGGGGATTGTGGGGGGCAGGTAATCTGTCACAGCACTCCATCTCTTTCCTTATTCACAAAGTAATGCTAAGTAGCTACATAACCTCAAGGTGTGCTTATGCTCATTATCTTGTTAAAAACAAATGATTTTCATCAGGTGTGTACAGACCTTTGACTGGTACTGTACATTTGCACAGAAGCTCTCAGTGATCAGTGGCTGAACTGGCACTGCAGTCAGCGGGATTGTCGCACGTAGTCCGCGACCTTCAGGGGGGGACACTCGTACAAAAAAACGTGCCATCGAGAGAGTGTCCCCAACCCCCACCAGGTAATCAAGCAAAACAAGCCCCAGAGCTCCTGCTGAGGAACTTAAGATGAACAGCCTCGTGGGGGATTATCTACAGCGTGTAATTTTCTGCTTAATAACATAAATGTATGTATATGAGCAGAATAAATATAATGCATTGATTAACGGAATATTACATGTAAGCTGCTAAGAGGGAAACCCGTTCACTGTGTTGGGTTAACTGGTAAGATAATGGGCAGGTTAACTGGAGGATTAATTTAAGGGTAGCCTCAGTCCAACTGATTTTGCTAATTCATTTGTTGAGTGGCAACTCAGTATTTTTCAGTCAAGATGGCTTCTATGTCATGTCAAGTGTGTGGGAATTTTTGCACGTGATTGGTCTGTTCATGTAGGAATGAGACTGTGTTTTGAATGCTCTTGGCTGGTTTTAGTTTAAACGTCTGTATGCTTGGGGGCACTGGGAGAGCGTAGTGGACTTACTGTGTCTTGAGAGAGAGCCAGTCTGTGCATCTTAATATTCTTTTTCAATAAAGAGAGCAAAAGTCCTGTTGGTTTCCTTAACATTTTTGGCTTGTGGGTGCGAGCTTCTCGGCCGGTCCCTGAACTTTGCTCAAGAACCCCGTCGTTGCATTGACATGTTCCTGCTCACAGGCCACCTCCTAGGCTGTGGTGGAGAGCGTATCATTATGTCAGGGGCACGTGGGTGTAGAACCCGCTGACCACAAAGCCAGGACGAGAGCGCTCAGTGATTCAAGCAGCATCCACCTGCCGTCTCCAGTTCGCCACAAAGCTTCAGAACTGTGACAAACTTGCTCCCCAAGGCCTCTGCTCACATTAACACTGATGGTTAGCTGCGACTTCCTGCCCGCTGACATTAGTCATGTAGGTCTCATTTAAAGTCGCAAATTCTGAGACTGCCTGGGAATTATAGTAACCGTGCTACCAAAAGGAAATTGCTTCTTTCATAACACAAGAAAAAGAGGTACAAGTGGTGTTTTGGCGGTGGGGGGCGGGGGGGTGAGTTCTGCTGGAGTTGAGCATGTGCCTGTTTTGGAATCAAATTCAGAATTTAATCAACTTGCAGTGTTAATGTTGAATTAGGTTTTGCTATAAATATCTTTACCACCTGTCAGTAAATGTGCTAAGGGGTTTAAAATGGTCACCTTGAACCTGGCCAGGGTATTTTTTTTAGTGAATTTATAATTTTTTTTTTATATAGATTCCCCGTAATCATTTTCTTGGGGCCCTGAAGTTCTCAGGTGCCGACGTCCCATAAGCGTAACGGCATGATGGCCGCAGACGGGGCACGGCACCCATCCAGCTCACTGCCCCTGACATGGGCAGCTTCCCAGCCAGCCCTGATATCCATGCCCCCCCCTCGCCCGCCACAGGGTCCCCGAAAGCCAGGACCGCGCCGCAGAGTCGGGAGGGGGCTGCGCTCGCAGCGATAAGCAGTTCAAAGCACTGAGCGTATTATTGTAATTGACTTCCTGCGGCACACCGCCAGAGCCAGAGCCTCTCATATCCCCACGCAGTCACACGCTTTTCAGCGCAGATTATTTGATGGGGGGGTGGGGGCTGCTGTATTGTTGCTCGGTAAGCCCAGAATGGAGATTGGGAGAGGCTGAGTTTAATGTCAGGTCTACAGGGACCGAGGGAAGGCCTTCTCCTCAGAGCAGACAGTCCTTCATGGCGATTTTTTATCTCATGCTGTCGCTGTCCTCGGCCTCTTTTTCCCTCTTGGGGGGGGGGGACAGAGGAGAGGCGGCAGCCATGCGGGATGTGGGGGGGCTCGATGTGAGAGGTCACTCCATACTCAGCCGGCCCAAGCTGCCTCATGACCAGATGTTCTGCCCTTCTGAAGGCTTGCGTATTTCGCTGGGGGGAGCGGCTCCACACACCGCGTCGTGCTGACCTTGCTCGCTCCCCCACCCCCCTCGCCACAGGTCAGCCGTTCAAGCTGGATCCAAAGACGGCCCACAAGAAGCTACGTCTCTCCAACGACTGCCTGACTATGGAGAAGGACGAGAGCTCGCTGAAGAAGAGCCACACGCCGGAGCGCTTCAGTGGGACGGGCTCCTATGGCGCCGCCGGCAACGTCTTTATCGACAGCGGCTGCCACTACTGGGAGGTGCTGGTGGGGGCGTCTACCTGGTGAGTGCGGTCAGTCTGCAGACGCTCCGCAGCAGCGGTGCACAGCCTTATTCACAGTGAGAGCTGCTTTCACATGGGAAATCACCTGGGCAGCTGCCAAGTCGTATCATATTTTGCTTACTGGGGGGTGGGGGGGGCCTTCGGTATACCCAACCTTTGGGAGGTGGCTTTTTAGATTTTGGTGACATGAGGGTTCTCTCCGGATATATTTTGACAATGGCGGGGGCCTCGCTTTTGTGGATCTTGACTGGGGGGGGGGGGGAGTTGTGATTGCGCTCGACCTACAAAGGTCTAAAATATCGAGCTGTCGAACATTTGGCGACCACTGCGGCGCCCGCACCTCTTGCCCTGTTTCTGTGTCACGGCGCTAATGCAGCTTACTGGCTGACCCTGCTTCCTGTTCCTCAGTTTGGGAAGATTAAAACAGGAAGCCATGCTGTATGAGAGTAGGAACATCCTGTAAGGTTTGCACAGACTACTGCACTAAATAATTAACACATGAATGACGAGATCCATCCTCTCTGCAGCCTGGTCCAATTTGGTATTCCTAATTCAGATCTGTGGTTGTCACAGGAATGGGTGCAAACAGCAAATTTAATTATTAATATTAACAATAAGGTGGCATTTTTAGTGAATCATGAGCTGTGTGTAATACACACACACACACACACCCCCATACAACCAATGGGGGCTCTGCTCAGCTCGTTCTGTGAGAGAACGGAGGGCTTCGATCTTTAAAACTCATTTTAAAAAAAGTCATTTCAAAGTAATTTTCTGCATTCAGCACGGCTTTGTAAAGAATGTATGAAAGTGTTGCATCATCCCCTCTGCCGGCTGCAGAGGAGGTGTGTAATGAGCTATTTCAAAGCCGATGGCTGCTTCAGGTGTGCGGAAACGCAGACGGCGAGAACACAGGCGTGTTCGAAAATTAGCATTTTTCAGCCCCGCAGTCACATTATTGTATCACAGCAACATGAATCGAATGCCTGTAAACGGGAGTCACGCCTCGGACATCCGGAGTGGTGACACTGCATCACATGGCAGAAGACGCATGAAAACTGGCAGTGTGGAAAGGGCAGCTTATGTCTGACGTGGCAGTGATTACAGGGCAACAATTACTGAGACACCTGCTTGAGGCTCTGGGGGTTCCAGCCCGGGTAGCAGAGCTGTCACCACCCTCGTAAATTTGTACCTCATCTCCGAATCTGACAGTTACAAGGCAATTTTGGTGCTTGGGTCATGCCAATAGAAAATCAGCCACATATTAGCCACGCCCCTCATGTTCTGATTGGAGGGATTCCGGATGGCCTATCCTTACCCTTTGGGATAAACAGCTTTCCAATTCTGACCTACTTTGCAAAGCCTGTACTCTGTTCTTTCCTTTCCCAAGACCGATCAGCGGGATTTCGACAAATGTACGAGATGGAAAACAATGTGAGGTGATTTTAGATAAAAGTGAGGTGAACAAAGAGGAAATGGATAATAAAATCTGAGATAAAGAGCATCCTTTGATGATGCACAGCCCAGCGAAGGAGTTCATCTAGGAGAGAAGCTGCTGCAATATTAACTACGCTAGAGTTCCCTGCTACTCTTTGGTCTTGAATGAAATGAGCAAATTTAAGCCAAGTACAGAAAATTGACCCTGTTACGGGGCGGATCGAGGCGCTGCTCGAAATGGGCACTTAAACATTTGGAAAGCTTTCTGAGGCACTCCCAGGTGGTCTGTTTATTTATAGATGGCATATTGCCCTGAAGATCACACACACATCCTGCTTACTTTGCTACCCATTGCCTGTTTGCCGCGCAGCCGAGTGCAAAGTATCGCAGCGTAACGCACGCTGTTCTCGTGCTCAGCCCCGTGCTGAAAAGTAACGCTTTCTCTCCCTCTGAGTTTGTGTGTCATCTCCTGCCCTTGCTTCTGTCTGTTTATCCATTTGAAATCATCCCTCGTGATGTGGACTACTTCCTCAGCCTTTGTTGATAGACGTACTCACTCGCCCCCCCCCCCTTCTCATCATCTGACACTCCCCCTACGTCTCTCGAGCTCTCGGCATGCAGCTGAACTTCATCACCGCCTGCTGGGAATCTTCTCCCCATTGCCGTGGTTCTCCTCTGCAGGTATGCGGTGGGTGTGGCCTACAAGTCAGCCCCGAAGAACGAGTGGAGCGGAAAGAACTCCTCGTCGTGGGTATTCTCGCGGTGCAACAACAACTTCATGGTGCGCCACAACAGTAAGGAGATGCTGGTGGAGGCCAGCCTGCAGCTGCGGCGACTTGGCGTGCTGCTGGACTATGACAACAACGCACTGTCCTTCTACGACGCCATGAACTCACAGCACCTGCACACCTTTGACGTCTCCTTCTTGCTCCCTGTGGTGTCCACCTTCATGATTTGGAACAAGTCCCTGATGATCCTGTCCGGCCTTCCCGTGCCGGACTTTGTGGACTGTTCCGAACAGCAGGAGGGCCTGTGTCGACCTCAGGAGTCTCCTTATGTATCTGGCCTGAAGGGCTGTCACTGAGACCCCCCCTGACCCCCCC
>JAODKF010000002.1:23124025-23139401 GCA_026779585.1 Mormyrus proboscirostris | reverse complement strand
CACCCCCCCACCATGATTTCGAAACGCCAGAATGACATTGCATTTGGAAATACCATCAAAATACCGTATAGTTTGGGTAAAGCTACTGTAAGTATGGTCGAGTTGGCGGGTCTTTGTTTCTTTTTACGTAAAGCATTTGCATTTTTCTTTAATCCCCCTATTTCTAATGGATTAGTTGATCACCAGAACACCGGATTAGTCAATTATAAATATAAATATATATATATACATATATCAGCCCTAATGATTAAAAATGGTCAGTAACAGGATGCGGTTGACGGGATCGCTCTATTGCGATGTCTTAGCCAGTGTAAACAGGCATCCACATATTTCTCTATAAAGGTGAAGAACAAATGTAGTTTGCTTGCAACTTTATATGACCATATATGCTCAATAATGAAACAGCAGGCTGATTAAGTAGCTTTTCTGACGTCACAGCCGGCATGAACTGTGAGTGCTTGTGTGTGTGAGGAACTCGACTTGTCGGATCTGCACAGGTGGTATTAATGAGCCAAGAGCTGGATCCTTTACAGCAGCCGCTGCAGCTGTCTATGCATTAAAGCAATGATCATATTTCTCATTTCATGCCCCCCTATATTTTCACCACTGCACTTTAAGAGAGAGCAGTTCCGTTCTGTTTTATATCACCATTTACTCAAGTTATTAAATCTCCTTTCAGGGTCACACAACTCACACCTGTCACAAGAAAATCATAGCGATCAGCAGATTACAACCCCTAAATCTGTCACCCCACCCTCCCGGATGTGGAGATTTTCTTATGGGTAGACTATAAACGGTTGGAACGGCTCATGGAAGTCTGCCTTACTTAAGTGAAGCGAATCAATCTGAAGGCCTGCCTGTGGGCTTGGGGGGGGGACAGAAATCCTGGGAAACGAGAATCTAAACAGGCGGTAGATCATTTCCCCATTGGGTTCTATCGAGATTAATCTCAGCAGGGGGAATCAATCAAGCCTACCAGTGTCCATGGGAGCCCCGGGTCTTTATGACTGCACTCGGCAGAAAATGATGGGAATCTATTTTAAACGATCTCAGCAGATTCTGACAATTCGTTAAAATCTGGCGGAACTCCCTCCTTGTAAAACCGCATTCTAGCTGATCGCAATCTCCAGATCTGAATTTTGTTTCAGCTGGGCTTCATTCGCTGTATACCAGTTTCAGGATTTGCAACACATGAAAGATCAGACCTCATTCCTTGATTACCTAAAAATCAAATCAAAATCAAAATATATCAGTCTTAACCACTACCGCAATTATGCACCCTGTTGGATGTCAGTAAACATTTGTCATTTTTATTTCTTTCACAGTGGGAGATGTACCGACTATTTGGGCTGGAGTCTCTCTCAGAAATAGCTTTGCATATTATATTCATGAACGCTAAAGTCACATGTTTGAAGAAGATCGATTGCCAGGTATTCTGGGATAAAAATACTGTTACTGGGTCTTCTAATAGCCTAACGTGACAAAAGAATACTTCTTTAAAAAAAAAATCAAGAAATAAGGTGTTGTACATGGCCGTCTATGCTTTATAGCCCACCATGACGCCATTTCGTGCCCAGACCACTTTTTGTACAATGAGAGACTTGTGGAAGACGTCTCTGAAGCTGGTCTACAGCTCATTGTACCATGTAGTCATTGCCCACATCTCTGCCATGCTAGCATCGGGCCTGATGTTGATTGAGACTGCTAGTCCAATTGTAAGGGCCAGCTGGCCACAGTCAGTGCTGTGGATGGAAGGCACTGGCAAGCCCTTACGGGGCCATGCGGAGCAGCCGAAGATAGGATTGGTAACAAAGAAGAAGTGCTTTCCCAAGGTTTTAAGAGACCTGCTCACAAATGTCACAAGGAATGTGCAACTACACCGGCAAAGTCTCATTTCATGCAAACCAAAACGAATTACTTCAGCCTGCTGTTAATGCAGTTTGACACGATGCATTTTTAAGTCAAATTTTCACCTCGTATCAGCAAAGCCTGAGCAAAAGACTTGTTGACTGCATGTATTTTTGAAAAATAATCCGGAGCTGCAGCTACACGTATCTGTACTACTCTTGCCAAGGCTGCTGTGCTTCCAACTGCATGAGTGTAATTGGAAATCTCATTGGCTTACGGGCGCTATACTGCGATTTGAAAGTTTTTTTTTTTTTAGGACGTTATTTTACCTCATATAACTCTTACATAAGTCTATCCTGACACATCAGACAGAAACATAGATGCATGGCATGCATTATTTGCACAAGTAAAATTCACTAAATTTTGGAGGGAATCTGTCAGATCCAGAAATCTCTAAATCAGAAAAGTGCTGACAGATTTAAGCCTGCAAATAGAAGCGATGATATTAAACATCCAATTGGAGATTCTCTAAGCCACCCAAACCTTATCATTCGGACCAAGCATATACAGTCAGCAGATGTACGAGAAGGAGACGGATAGGAAAACCGTCATCCTCAGTCCAATTACTTCATGACTTTCCTTAGCCGAGAAAGCTTAACCAGCACAAGGCTGAGTTTTACCCAGTTGTTATGTAATTTTCCATCTCTGCGGTCTGGAAGTCTGCGGCTACCACTGCCACTCTATCGTGGTCTAAACAGTATAACAGTCTTTCTCCGCCCAGTTCTAGGTGGCCACCAGACTGTCTACATTTAGCACACCTGCACCAAACAATCGAAAACACCTGGATCAGCTGTGGTCCCCAAGGACTGAGTTGCTTAGAAGGTCCCAAGGGTTCCAAGGAATGTGTTGAGCAACACTGATATAACAGATCTGGCAGATATGTTCTTCCTCAAACCTTTGGTAAGTAGCAATATGCTCAAGCCCTTGAGCGATGCAAAAAAAAAATACATTTAAAAAACCCTGTGACAAGATCAAGCGATTTTTCAGTCTGTATAAACCCTAGAGGTCTGTGGTATACTCGCATTAGTCTACTGCTTAATTGATCAAATTTAACACCTGGGCTCTTTGATCATGGAATAGGGCTCCATTCTGGCCAGGAATGCGTAAGACTTTGATACTGATTTCATTTCCAAAACTGATTTATACAAACTAAGGGATGAAGCTAATTGCTTCCTGTTCCTAACAACATAGTTCTGAATCCTTGGTTAACTTCAAGATGTGATGAAACAATGAGCAGGGTATTCTTTACTGTAACAAGAGTGCAGGAACATAAACATAGTATGACTTGGCCACTGTAAGGGTGAGATACAAAGGCTTGTCCCCATTGGCTCCGCTCAGTTCCTCGTATCAATTTCTCTTTCCGAGCTCCGTGCCGTAGACTGTTCCTAACCCCCCCAATCCTTTGCCACGTTCTTCAAACAGTGAGTAGTCATTTGGGACAGGAACATCTTTTAATGTAATCTTGGTATCTTGAGGTAAGCAGGTATTATGATCTTAGACTAATTGTTTTTACTCTCCGGTGAAAAGGATTGTTTATAAGCAAAGTCCATAACTCATTTTACACTGTGATTTATCTCTCTTTTACACATGTTATGCTGGCACAGGAGGGACATCCTATTTTGAAAGTCTTTATGTGTGCTCTGAATGGGATTTTAATTCACACAGCATCATCAGCGCTCTATTATGCCATCCATGAGTCTTTAGCGATTGCAGAACCTATTAAAATGCCACTTTGTTGTACCGTCTCCTATTATGCATGCGTAAATCCCGCTTTTCTAGCCTTGTATCCAGAACTTTTTGTCTCGATCCCACAAGGAAGTTGGCTAAAAATCTGCGAAACTATCCAGTGTTGATATTGGGTTTCAGTTACCTTTACTAGTCAGTCAGTCCTCATTTGGCCTTAAAAACAGTGAAAGCAGTTGCATAACAGTGAATCATAGATGAACAGAGGGTGCCAGTGGGCATCAGAGAGAAGACTAGCACACAGTAGGAAGCGCCCATTGTCTTCTGAGACACACGTACCCCAGTCTCTGGCTGTGAGTGGTGCAGTGGGGTGATGGTAGCGAATGCTTGCTGGCATCCCGAGACTCCACCTCATCTGGCACCATCTTTGAAGATATGCTTTCAGGAGGGGGCTGGGCTGTGCTCTTATGCATCTTTTTGCTTGCACGCTCTTCTATTGTTAGACTTATTTTCCAGTTCATTTAATGTAGATGTGTGGCTTTGGAGACACTTATATAGAGGACCTTCACTTCCTAAGAGTGGTCAACAAATTTCAAGATTATTTAATTTAGCCTTTTTTATATTATTTTTGCTTTGGCTGTTAGATCCTGAAAGCAGTACATTTATAGATTTTCTCTCTTGTGCTAAATTTTACTTTTGATTTGTTAGTTGCTGTTTCATTTACCTTTTTGGTATCAGGACACCATACATTCCATTATTTATCCAGTGGTTGAAAGGCAGTGTTAGCTGAGCGTTAATTAAATATATATTGACATTAAAATTTAGCTATTGGCGATATCTGTGCATGCTTCCTGTATTTCGCCTGCTAGGAATTATATCGAAAAAGCTGTAAGACCACATTAAACGTCACAAAGCAAATGAGCCACGCATTGGAAATGAACACTGAACATTGAACGCTGAAATGAACCATCTTTAATTGTGTCTGCACACCCCCCAGCCTAACCCCACATCCTTTTCCTAACAACGAGGGACCATGGGCACAAATATGGGAGAAGCACATCCCTAACTTGTACCCTGTGCATCATAGAATTGACTCCAGGTTCACCATGGAAGGTGGAGCGTCCGTACATCCATCCATCCATCCATCCATCCATCCATCTATCCAGCCATTTTTTATACCAGCTTGTCCTATGCCGGGTCACGAGGGTCCAGAGTCTGTCCCAGAAGCCACAGGCACAAGGCAGGGAATAACCCAGGGCAGAGAGGAAGGTGGAACATAGAGAGTCAATAAAACATGATTCAGGTATAAGAAAAGCTTTGCACCAATTCTTTTTGTTAACAGCCAACCTGGAACAGCTGCCATGTGCAAAATGCAATATTTTTAAGACCGTTTGTCATTGAAGCTGACTGCTGACAAAACTTGACTCATTATAGTGTCAGTTTTAAGAAGACTAAAGAAATATCTATTTTTTTTTTTTTTTAAAAATCATCATTTATATCTTGATATTACAAATCTTTGCAGTATCCACAGACTAACCTGAAATATGCCAGTGAACTGCTTCATTCATACAGTCATGCATTCTATTTAATTATCATGACTGCTTGTACAGTACAAGGTCTTAGTATAAATGGCCTTATTTGAGCCGAAATTGCCTAAAATGTCAATAAAGGCTTCTATAGTTTACAAAAGGTTTTTACAGACTTGCTGCTTCCAATGAGTAACCTGACCAGCCATTCTAGCCTTATAGGGACTATATTTTTAAGAGCACATTGGAACATTATTAAATGCTAATTAAATAATTTTCTTCTGAAAAATCGGAAGAACCAGTTACGAGTTGATTCTATTATTATGTTTTGTTCATAAGCCGCGGCATAAGCAGCGCAAAACGCTTTCAGCTGCGCGGTTTGTTAGCGGTCCTCTGCCTCACACCGTTTTCCCCCGTCGGTCACTTGACCTGCACGGTTAAAGACATATAATGCACTGCTTTGTCATTCACTAACCCTCGCCGACCTCCTATTCATATCAACATTGGCTTTTCATATCTCGCACATTATTTATGCAACTTGCCGCATTGTGTCCTTTGTAGGTGAAAAGAGAACCGATATTAACAGCTATCACATTTAGCTGGATGACTAGCTAGTTAACGTCAGGCAGAAAATAGTTTGCTAGTTATGCTAAAAGTATGTGGCATGGAGATCGAATAGGCTGTGTTGTGTTGGTGCTTGTTGCCAGCTAGCAAATACTGACGGACAGTGTCCTCTGTACAGGCAAAACTACAAACGTAGTCGGTCTGCCATCTACCTTTCTGGCTGAAATGAACAATTTCTTAACACAGCTTCACAGTATGTCTGTGCTAGCACGTTGATTACATCGCTACTCATGCAGACGTGTGTGATATATTTTAATGGTTCTAGGCCGATGCGCCATATGTCACATAACACAGAAGCAACTGAATTACTTTCTTGTACTTGCAGTAGAATATTTACTTGGATAGCAATTGTAAATAGCTAATGACCACGTTTACTGCCAATGAGATTTGAGTCGTGAATGTCACAATGTAACAACCCGTTGATGTGTAGAGTTATCGTTAGAAGACGTGAATGAAGAGGGATGGGGAGGGGGTTGCCTTTTTATTAAACATTGGGTAGCCATGTGCCTACCTACATTGAATGGCAGAGCACCACTGGTTGTGTACAGGGTTGGTACCCCTGGCCGTGGCATGTAGCATGCTAAACAATGCGCAGTTTAGTTCTGCAAATCAGGCTTATTGTCAGATTTTATGGAAGCATTACAGATGTAAATGATCTTTTTTCTATGGTTTCTTTGGCTAGAGATTTAAAAGGATATTAATTATTGCTTTTTATGGCAAAATATAAGTGTTAACTCATGGAATGTTCCACAAGGAACGTGATATGTGACTTGAATGTGCATTTTTGTTACAGTAGATCTGCGTTAGTGTGGAGGTATTTCAGGAGACCCAAAACAGCTGCAAGGCCTCTTATTTCTGCTCTTCTGTTTGCCTACTTTCTTTCATATAACTTTACAGATAATTCCATAAAAATAATGGTGATAAGAAATGCTTCTGAAAACATATTTAAACATTGACTTTTTGTAACATTGTCTTTTCATGTTTTTGGGCTGCATACCAAATATTGTCAAAATAACCTAATGTGTGGGAAAATGTTGTCATTGGGTTTGTACTTTGTAGCTGTGCTATCTTGCCAAAGTAAATCTCAAAGGAGTCTGAGATGTCTTTAAGACTCGCTTGGTTGACAGTGTTTGCAATATGCCTGAGGCTATCAAGAAATGGTCAAAATGTATAATTCCAAGAGAAGTGCAAAATATATTGTAAACAGTATCAGGTCAATAACTACCATTATTTTGTAAGTGTATTACATTGCAATATAAAAGAAATCGTTCCTATAGTCTCAAAATATCTTCTACGCATAAACATGGGTGTAGGATTCGATCAGTCCCTGAATTTATATACTGTACTTACGTTAGATCCCTGTCCTGCTCCTGTTTTTATCACTTGTGAAATATTTAAAAACGAAGAACAACAGTGCTCTAAGGCTCAATGGTGGTTCATGCATTAATTTTGTCACATTTAGATTGTTGTAATCCTCTGTTCAAGCGCATAAATAACACTATTCCTTCAATCTATTCAATATTCTACTACTAGACTATTAACTTGCTCAAGTAAGTGGTCTCATATGACCCCGATTTTTATCTCTCTTCATTGGCTTCTGGTAGAGCCTATATCAACGTTTTAGTCCAGACTAACAGAGCACTGCATGGTCATGCCCCTAAGTATATGTCTGATCTTCACAGTCATGCCAGTAGTCAGTCTCTTAGGTCATTTCACTGCTTATTGTTCCTTGTACAAGGCTTATGACAGGCGGGGATCCTTCCAGTCTGTTGTGCCGAGATGCTGGAATGGCCTTCCTCCTGTTTTGCAGGCTGCTCATACTATTGACACTTTTAAACAGCCAAAGACATATTTGTTTAGTCTAGCCCTTGGGTACCCATGTGCTTTTTCTCTTCTTGTTTCGAGTGTTCAATGTCCATTGGAGTGTTAATGTCGTTAATTTTTTGCTTTGTCTATTTTAATGTTTTCTTATTGTATTCCACACTTCAGGACTGTGTGAAAGGCACTTTATAAATACATTTTTACTTTACTTACTTTACATATTGTGCACCATTGATCAGCAGTGTCTACTCATCTTCTAACCATTTGAGCTGCTCAGGATCACAGGGGGTCTGATAGGCGATACGTCAAAATGTCATATTAGAATTTTTTCCGGCGGGATCACAATCCACGATCTTATCACGATTCTTTTTCATGTTGGTTTTTAATACTGTTTTGCTCTCTTGAAGAATGTTTAGCAAGAACAGTGCAACCGAAACTGCATTCCCTTATTTTAAAAACTATAAGCCTATAAGGTAACAAAACCTAAAAGAAGAAAAGAACAGGGTGGATTGGTGGCTCTGAGGCTGGGGATTGGAAGGTTGCTGGTTTGAATCCCGTGAATGCCACGAGTGATGCTACTCCGTTGGACCCTGGAGCGAGACCCCAAACCTGCCTGGGCATGTTAATCTACATTCAGCCTTATAAGGACGTCCTGCATCTACAGGAAAATTTGGGGGCTGGTGGCAGGATTGGCACGGTAGCCTCTGGGAAAAACTGAGGTATCAGCCACTGCATGGCTGCAGTCAGGTTCTCATCCCTGAGATGGTGAGTCGGGTACGACGACAGCACACGCTTCTTTCCTCTCTCATACTCTTTTTGGTGTTTTCTTTCGAGGTGTTTAAAAAGGTTTGTCCTATCGCCATCCAACATGCAAGCCTTGTATTTACAAATTTTGCAAATAGCTGGTGGTTTTCAGATATAAACATTTTACATTTTGGTAATGTTGAATTTTTTTTCAGGGACCAACTCCTCCATGTCGTTCATGCTGTCACATTGCCAAACCGGGAATGTGTTTCACGTTCCACGCTGCATGTTGGGATGCGGGCGTGAGTTTCTGTTACCGGTTTTTTGGTGTGTCAAAAAGGATTTGGCTGACCGAACAACTTCAGATGCATGTATGAGCCAGAGAACTGCAACTGATAGTATGTACACTGTAGCACAATAATAATAATCTCTCTGTAAAGGCAGATCATAGAGGCATTTCAATCATTCATGATCTAATATAGTCAAATTGGTTTGGGGCCTTATGCAGCATTAACCATAAGAATGTAGTGCCCATCCATTGCAGGGCACATAATTGCACACATTATCATACACTTTGGACTATTTAGAAAACCTATTAACCTGCCCATGAGGAGGAGACTTCAGTACACCTGCACAGTCCAGGGAAAATATGCAAAGTTCGTACATGCAGAGCAGAGGTAGTCTGGCCATTTAATTGGATACTCTGTCTTGTCACGCTGAATATGTAAATATTGAACACTCCCAGCCAAATCGCATCTTATTCCCTCCAGTTTACTCATTGACTAGGAAAATCCAAAGGCATTGTATGCATTTATGCTGGGATGTGCAGTGACCTGGCGATAATCTGCGTATGAAGTCACATTCAATGCCCACATTTATCCCCGTGTGTCCACTTCTTGCATATGTTTTCTCTGCATGTGCATTTTGTAAGAAGATTTTTTCGAATACAGTGTTATCCACAGTATTATGGTGTACCTTATGAACGGAGGCATCTGTTAAATTGCCTGAATAGTGTAGTTAGTAAGAAACTGCATGCTCATCTGCCTTGGACGAAAGGTTTGCCAAATAAATACATTTATATGTATATTGAAGGTCCCCTGGGCCATTTCTGTTTGGTATTGTGTAAAGCATAGACCATTAAAAACTGAAATTAGAACCAGGCATAATTTTATCCATGACGGTCGGCCATTGTTGGCAAACCTTATGAGTGTTTTGCGCAGTGGGACAGTCCGGCTGATCACCAATCCTCTAGAAGGCTGAGAAAGGGTCAACCAAACCATTAGACAAATTAGCTTTCACTCTGGAGGTTTGGGGCAATGTCGTACTGCAACAAGCCTCGTTATTTTCTGTCATATGTGTCAAAAGATTTATCGGTCTTGGTCTTAGGTTTGCTACTGTTGAATCTATTGCAAAGGGAGGCAGAGATAGTGTGTTTGATTTAGGATGTGTTTCCGTGGAGCTGTTCTCACCAGAGAGCCTGAGCGCCGTGTCGCTTTTATGTATACCTTATGCACATATACTTTGCTCCATTTGTTTCAACTAAGTCCATCGACAGTAGGCAGCAAGTCTTGTGTGAGATTTATAGACCCTTGGGCAATGCAAAGGCTGCTGGATGACTATTTTTACAGCTGAATCATCTGGAACATCTACTTCTGTACTTATTGCTTGTTCCTGGCAAGGACGAAACAGCTATATTCTCAATATCCTTCTTTACTCTCCCACAATCAAGTATTTTGAACGCAACTAAGGATGAGACACCTAAGCGATGATATTCGGGCGGTTCGAACTGATTTATTTGTGGTACTGTTTTTTTTCCCTCTTGTTCCAAGGTTGCCAATGAAATATCTAACAGTGGTTGTGAAGGATAATTAATGCGTGGGAGAATGTTATCATCGGGTGCTGTACTGTTTAGCTGTGTTAGTTTGCCAGCATAAATCTCAAAGGATTTTAAAAGTGCCAAAGTAGACACATTAATAATAATAATAACAACAACAAATAAGTAAATAGAAATTGCACAGTTCAATTGAATTGTTTTAATGAAGAGTTCCATACAATGTAGCAAAATGTTTTATCAGCCCTAATTTCCCAGTTTGATGAAGTATATCAAGGGCGCATGTCACTTGAATATGAATGTCACTTTGCACTTTCGCGGTTGCAGTCACGTCTCTCGATGTCTGCGGTTTTCTTGGGCTACCTCACGGCTGTCATGCGTCCGCAGTTCAGATTTCGTGACCGAGTTGCCCTGTGTGTGTGCAAATATGCATGTGTGCACTTTTATAAAAATGCACATTTTTATAGCAAGTTATATTAAGTTACTTTTCACCAGAAGACCTCAAACGTTGTCGTTGAAACCTGACTGAAGTTCAACTTATTGTACTTAACGCCAAAGTTATTTCAATTTTTTAAAAGAATTAAAGCTTTGATTATTGAGAAAACCAAGCTGTAGGCAATTAGCTAATTAAAGTTACATTGCCTCTTATGGAGAAAAATGTTTATTTTTCATCTTTATTACTTTTCTGTTTCAATGCGGCACATGCTTGCACAATGTTATAATTTACGCCACAAATAATTAACCTGCTCTTTGCATTGCAGCATACTTTTATAGACAAATCAGTCTTTTTATGTATTCATTAATCACACTCCACCTGTGATTAAATGTCTTTTTCAGTGGAGAACATCACCTACACCACAACCATCAATAATAATCACAGTGTCGAAGGATAATCAAAGGTTTTTCCCTATTATCCATTTTACTTATGGAAGGCAGGTATGGTGCATGCTTCCGGATGCACGTCATGCTGAGGAGACAACATTCAAGCAGCGGATGGCATGATTCACCACGGTGCCTGCATCTCCGCAGCCTCCAGACATAATTAAGAATAAAGGTCTGAATGAGAGGTGCAAAAAGGAAAAGGTTATTCAAATCAATTCCCAACATATTAAAGCTGTCTGTTGTTATTTCTGCATGTTTTCTGCAGGAGGTGAATGGAATTGTCAGCGCTGAACTTTGCCATATGCGCTGCGAAGTCTTTCCCAGCGGTTTCTTCCGGGTTTAAGATGTCTTTTCCCCATTACTTGACAGGCTCATGCAATATCTCCTTCATAGCTGAGAAGGGTGGAAAGAATAGCCACAGATCTGACTTCGATTACCCCGGGGTGACCCCTTACTCATTAGGTCTGCATGTGTGATTGCACACAGATTCTGGCAAGTGTTCTCACCTGTCAAGGGTCTCCAAGGACCGGGAGCTGACAGAACCTCAACACTCGAACCACGTGTTCAGCATTTCTCCTACGCCAAAGTACTTATTTTATCGCAAATCCTGAAAGCAGGTACACACATGAGGGCCTGTCTAGTGAAGGAATTAGGCTTCACGGTAGGTCAGATTTACCGCATGCTGTCGATATCCGCCCGATTAGACGCAGAGGGGAGTCGTGATTGACAGCACACAACAATCCCACCCACTGTGGGCTCATTTCACTATTTAAAATCGACTACTTGTCTGAAGAAGAAACTTCTAAGCAGCCAAGCTATAAATTGTACAAAGGACATAAACATAGATTCCAGTATAATATATTATTATTATTATTATTATTATGATTGAATGTGAATGTGCCCTGCAATGGGTTTGAACTCCAGGATTGTCACCTGCATTAGGACATGCAGTTACAAAAGATAGATGGAGGGATGGATGGATAATATTGCGGCACCGGCAGGATTAGCATATCCCAGCATGCTCCTGGGCAATGGTAATGAGCCCTTTGTAGTGTTATGTTACTGTTGATATTTGTTGGTATTTTCCCGTTGCTGCACATGTATTCGCCTGTGTCTTGCGTCAACCCTGTTCGATCCTCGCGTGTCTTTAGCTTCGTATGAATTACCCACCCTGTGTGAGCTTTAATGTTCGGTACCTTACTGTTACTGACCTTCCCGCGGTTCCCCCCGCGCGTGTGCTTGGTTCGATGCTCACTGGGTGCCAGTGTTAGCCTGCTAAGACTCAATAAAAGAGCCTTGTTCTTCCCTGCAAGCGACTGTCCTCCTTATGCGCTGCCTCCGCGGTGCCTCATTCTGCCCTGTACGTGTAATACTACACCTTATAAAACATGAGGTACTGCGACCTTGTGCCTTCTGCTGCTTAGGATTAGCTTACAGGCTTCCATACTCCCCTCATTACCTTGGCCAGGATAAGCAGTGAGAACATGAATGAACATATATACACATACAGATAGATATAATCAAATCAGCATGGCTCATAAATTGCCTGCTCGTGAAATAAATGCTGCACATAATAAGTATAAAAAGCCATTGACTGTGTTATCAATGGGTAGATTTCAGCTGTGCTGCCTCAAATATGTTGCTCATATCTTAGCTCTCAGAGAAGGCATTTTCATTCTGTTTTCTCTTTGATCTTCAGCACTCCGGGGTAAAGATTCCTCTATGCTATTTAATTCTAGTTTTTCAATAATATTTTGATGTGCTCATCCAAAGAATAATTTAGGTGTACGTGCTATCCTGAAAGCTTATTCCTTTTTAGTATGAATACTAGCACTAGGGTGTACGCAAGGAGCTTTGCAGATCTTAAAGATACCTGGGTTTTGAGAAAATATTGGTTGTATTATCTGTGTACCCCACCATCCATATACTGTACTTCAGGTGGTAACAAGCTCCTCTTGGAACAAACCAACAGCTCTCAAGCCATTCTCAACAAACTTGTTTCTAAATTTACTTTATGCATTTCTTATTTCTTGTTGCCTGTAATTTTTCTGTTGCCCCCGATATTAATAGGGTCACAATTGATTCATATCATAGTGCTTATACGAATAAATCTTCAGCTAGATTCATTTCATGTAAGTTTTTGATCCAGCGTATGAATATTCTGGTGTGTTTGATGTCTGTAGTATCCTACAAACGGGATGCCCAGACCATCCTTGCAACCTTGAAGTACTGACAGAGCGGTTTGCCAAGGATAAATCTCACTTTTTATTCCCCACATATTCCTTACATCTTTGTTCTTATTCTCTTTGCGCATTACTGACAACAGAATTAGTCAGTGTCCAGCCCACTGGGCAGGTGAGGCCACGAGGAGAACAATTTCAATTCAGCACAGGCTTTGTATTCCCACATCAACAGTACAGTGTTGTCTTACGTACATGTCAATTAGCAGTAGTAATGGCAAAACATCACATGTTTGCAAAAGCAAACCTGGGCCAAAATGCCAAAACACACTAAAATCGTCGCTGTTGAGGGACAAGAGTGTCAAGGAGTCCAATGAGAAATTTCAGACAATCACACAAACACTGACTGAAGAGAATGAATTGCATAATTGAATAATTGCAGAATAAGTGCAATGCAATCCAGGCTATTACCATTGGAGAATTTTAATGATTTGAATAGGGTACTTACTAGGCTAAGACACACATCCTCTATTTTTCTGCTTGGAAGCACAAATAAGCAATAAAAGCAGTGACTTGCACCATAACTTGTGAAATGTGTCATACATATTTGATCTATTTTAGCTAAATGTGATAGGGGCTTTTGACTTCTTCCACATGCAAATCCAGATTGGTTGATTATGCATGCGTCTCCAATAATTTTCCTGCTCTCAGTATCTGGTTGCTACCTCGTCATTTAAAAGTTGTGGTGCCACTGTAGTTTGACTGGCTGCACTATTGTAGCAGTTATGTACAAGGAATGGATCCATATTGTATGTAATTCATGATGGTTTTGTTCCTTTTTTAATTAACGGTTGCATTCTAGTATTGTGTCTTGTGTTGTATTGCTGTTGCCTCATTACGCTTAACGGGGCGGCTTATGCATCTATCATTGCCTGAAAGTAAGAATGAAATAAATTTGAAATATTTCAAGACCGAAATCCCCCTAATCATTTACGACTTATGTCGTAATTATTAATCGGAAGAGGGTTGTTTGACCCCACAACTGTCTGAGTTCTGCATTAAAACCTGGGGTAGTATAATGGCCTCTTTCTACTCTGTGCTATTTTCCCCTCCATTTCTCTGTTCATAAAGAGCTAAATTATTGTCTTTTGTGCAAAAACAGATGGATAAGACAAAAAGATACACATTTCTTTAAAGTCAGGAGAGGAAAATAAATATAAGAAAAAGCAACAGAAAGTACATGTCTGCAAAATGTTAAACATGCAAATATTGAAATAAATTTAGCCGGATAAATATTTATGTTCAATAAAGAAACCCAGAAGCAAAATTAGGGACATTTAATGCAAACATATTGCCTATGCTATTCAACTGAGGGAGAATAATGGGGTCACGGTGATGCCTTGTGTTCTTTGTTCGCAAATAACAACGATGCACAAATAATACCTGACTGGATACATCATTAGCAAACTCCTTCATCCTTACAAAGTATAAATTAGTCGCTTTGCAAGCAAATACAGGGGCATACGTTTTTACCTAGAATGATTGTTCTTCTGTAACTCAATTGTCAGTGGCTTGTTTCCATGTATAATAAAATGTAAACACGCTTCAAAAAAAAGACAGCAGACGGGGGGTGAGAGAATTGTGAGTACTCTAAGACTACACAGGAAGCAAAAGCACTGGAATTAGTCAATGTATCAATGCAAATGCATTTTATTTATGATTTAAAGTGTAAGGTATCTTGCTGAACCACAGCAATGATCGTTTCAGAACATATACATTAATTTGCCCTTTGAAACCAGGATTAATACACCTCATAGACACCCATTGATGCTGTGCTTCACTGGAAGTCTGTGGAAGATTTATTTATGCTGTGTCAAGATGGAAAATAGACAAAGCCTTATTGGTGAATATTCTACAATTATGTGTTTTTGCTGTGCTTCACTGGGAGTCTATAGCTGTAGCATATTTCAGGGGCTGCATCCTTTGAAGGACACGTTCGGCATAACCTTTGCAGCCTGCATCCTTCTAAAAATCTGCACGATGGCTGTGTCTGAATTCAGGGGCTGCATCCCTCCAAGTCTGCGTTCAAAGTCTGCATGTGTCACAGCAGTGTGACAAGGCTGTCCCATTTCAAAGTCTGCATGCGTCACAGCAGTGTGACATGGCTGTCCCATTTC
>JAODKF010000002.1:23087036-23106124 GCA_026779585.1 Mormyrus proboscirostris | reverse complement strand
ATAAAAAAGAAAAAGAAAAGACGCCTAAGGGGGGAACATCTGTTAAGGTTTGAGCAATATTTAAAACATGCTAATGTATTGTGTTTTCTTGTATTGCTACAGTGCCGGTGTTCTATCGAGTTAGACTACCGTAGCGCTAATTGATAGCCAAAACCCTAAAACCCTTAAACCCTTATCCTAATCCCAAAACGGTAGATTTGCACATGCGCAGAAAGGCTCGATAGGCAGCATTGGTCGATAGAACACCGGGCGGCTGCCTAGGGTGCTGCATAGGCTTACACTGTCCCTGAATGTGTATGTGGTTGTTTAAATGAATCTAACTAGAAATGTGAACTGCGGTAAATATTTTCCCGGATCAAAATTTTACGAGCGTATCAACCCAATCTTTTAGGAATGCTTGTTTATGTTTTTCCCCCTTAAATATTCAAAATACACATTGTCTACATTATGATCACAGCACAAGAAAACAACTGGGAGAACGATTTTTTTTTTTTTTTAGAAGTGTGCCATAAACCGACAAACGCAGCTCTTGATTTGATTTTTAAGGCAAACATGTATGCTAAATACTAGCTAAAGTCTGTCTGTGATGTTGAAGTCTCTCTAATTTGCGATATCTCTTTAAAGCTCTTAATTTTGGTAAAACTGATTGAGTGCCTGTAAATGTCTTTGCCCTTTAATATACGACGCTTGCTTTACATACAATCAAAAGATGAAAACTTGTAATATAGTAAAGCTTTGTGGGTTGCTGTGGCTCCATTTTAAGTGTGTGATGCCTTTAATCTGTTAAGCATGGCTGGTCAAGGATATAAAGACCAAAAAACCGAATGACATGATGGATTGTGAGGACTAGAACCAATAATTCCACTAATATCGCCCCTTTGTGTGTGCAGAGGTTACTTAAGCTGTTTTATATGGCAGCTGATCAGTTTCTCCATCTGAGCATCCACATTTAGAAAATTTGATGGCACTTATTGCAAAGTTAAACGTGTGATTTAAATTGATTAATTTAAGGCACTTAATTCAGCCAAGTGGTTTGGCATGGCTGGAACGAAAGGCATTCTAGATTTAGCCCTTTTAGACCATAATTAAATAGCATCGCTGTAAGTGATGCTAATCAGGAAAGTTAACTTCGTATCGAATATCCATTGTACTCTATACAATGGCACGCCTTGTGGTAGGGCTGCATGCCATTGCCCTGAGTTTCTAGGAAACCATTGTGACATAGTTGGTTTGTGTGCTATATTTTCGTCTTTGTGCTTTTTGGACAGTGTATAGGGGAATGGTGACAGATGCCTTTTCTGAATAGTGTTTTATTTATGCCAGAGACTATTGGATGGAAAGGTGTAGCACGTGCAGTGGAATGGGAGAGCTTGCTAACTCTGCTGTTTCACTCTTTACACGTTTTTACACCCAGGTACGTCACATCCTTTGTGAGAAACATGGTAAATGTATGGAGGCCATGGAGAAGCTGAAGTCCGGCGTGCGATTCAGCGAAGTGGCATCGCAGTACAGCGAAGACAAGGCCAGACAAGGGGTAGGGGGGAGAACGATTTCATTTCTATATTTTATACACTTAGTAAAAGCCTTTCTCTAGAGTGGTATGCAGAATGGCTGTGACTGCAAAAATGTAACGCTTTAGCCACATTGTTTCAAAAACCAAAACATTTGTGTATTAATAGTGCTGATGTGACAGCAGTTGTGTTGTATTATGAAAATCACATGGCAAAAAGTTGACCTTTTTGTACTTCACCAGGTATGACCACAGCCAAAAATATCCGCAGGTCTTGACATAATCTTGATTGTATTACTTTCAAGAATGTCTTTAACTCTCTCTCCCACCAGATGGTGCTGTAAGTGTTTCAAACTGCTGAGCTACAGTTGTCTGTAGTATTTTTTAATTATCTTCTATTATGTATAACTTACTGTTCAGTATTTGTACTTCCTGCAAAAATGTTATGTTTTAGATGCAGTTTTTTTGCTGTGGAAAAATCAGTTTCAGTATTATGAAAATATATTTGTTCCACATGAGTTCTCTGGTTTATTAATATTTTTACTGGCTGAACTTAACTCAGCCAGTAGTGATTGTGAGCTTTCTGGGTGTCACAGGGTGACCTTGGCTGGATGACCAGAGGATCCATGGTTGGGCCATTTCAGGATGCAGCGTTTGCCCTCCCTGCCAGCACTATGGACAAACCCGTGTACACAGACCCTCCCGTCAAAACCAAGTTTGGTTACCACATCATCATGGTAGAGGGCAAGAAGTGATAATCCTTTGAGTATGTAAAGTCATTTTTTTGGGGTTTAAGGATTTATTACGGTGTCTGTAGTATGAGGATTAAATTTACCTGAAAGACAGCCCCCTTTGTCTACTTTCTCTCTTAATGCAAAGATATTTTTTATTTTTTTTTTCTCTTTTTTTTGAAGTATATGCTGCTTTCACATCATGTGCCCATTGTCTTGCAGCACCTGCTTTGACATCCAGTTGTATATTAACTTTGGAATAAAAAAATCCACCATGACCAGTTTTACTTGATTGTTCTGGAGAAAAAAAAACACTTAACAATGGTCGAATGTAATTAAATTGGGTTTAAGTGTGGCCTGATTAGATTTGTCATGAATAGCAGTAATCACATTTAATGCACTTTCAGTGCAATTATTATACAGGCTACACCATTTTCATTTGATTTACAAGTAATCTTTGAAAGACTACAGACAAATGCATTGAACCTTTAATTTCCACTTGGACAATCCGGTTTTTCCGTGGAAGAACCTGATTGCCTAAGTTAGCATGTTTATGGACTGAAGTTATTGCTTAACTTGAGTAAATAACACTGAGCGATCACAATCTATGAGATCCTGATATGAGCTCCTCTTAGTCATGTTGATTTAAAGTGCATTGTGTTCATTTATGCCACTTTTAAGCTTAGGATAATCAGAAAAGGATTATTTAATGTTTTAGAATTAATTTGTTAACCATTTACATTACAGCTATGTCAATGCAGCAGCAAAATGATTTTATGTATTTTAAGAAAATATTGTCAAAGTAAAATGGCCATAGTTTTTTTTTTTTTTTTACATTTAACAGAATTTTCAGCAGCTACCAATTGTATCTGCCCTTTAATGATAACATGGCATCCTGCCTGAGGTGGTTTCCTTGTTCCCTTGCTCTCCTAGCATATAGCCCTACGCCCCTGCACTAAGTAAGTAGTGCTTGCTCCAGTATTTTACCTAGGTTTTTGTCCAGTCTTTATTTCAGATATAATTATGCCACCACGTGGTTAAGCTATTTGAATTGTTGAATAATTTACATAACGGATATCTGTTCTAAACGTTTTTGGACATGCTTTAATGACGCACCATCGGTAGTCACGGAGCATGTATTCTGCAAAAAGAGTGAAACGTGGGTACCCGCCGCCGGAAACCGGGAAGCGAGTCAGACAAAGGCGTGGTTGCAGCTGCACCTTTATTGGCCCAGAAAAATGGAGTCAGATGACGTCGTGTTTCCGGGTTTTCTAGTTCCTTAGGAAAATGGTGAGGTTACTGTCGGTCATGTCTGGCAGCGGCGTAAAGACATCGGCTGGCGTGTTGTTGCTGAAGGTAAGGATGCCGGTATATTACGTTGGAGCCCTATGTATCGCATGCTGTATTTTAATACCTGCTTTTTAATATTTATTCTCAGTCACATTTTAGCAAGACATGGATCGGTCTTCCAAAAATGCAATTGTACTGTTTGTAAGGTTTTTGCTGTATAATTTGTGCGCCAGATATTGTTTAACGTTTTGAACCATTGTCAACCGGAACCAACATATCAAACCGATTAAATAGAAACAATTTACTAGCCTTCTTACCACTCACACTTGTACCATAATCACATAAAATGTTTAATTTTCATAAATGATTCATGTTAAACTTCGCGTGTTTCTTCCGTGCACCTTGGACCCATTTTATATGGGTGTTAAAATGTGATTGTAAAACGACTATCTTCAGTATTCATATATAGTGATGACTTCTCGTGTAATTTTGATTATAGGACTTGTGCAGTTAAAATTCCAAACGAAAATGCATTTAGTTAAATCCAGTTACACATGCTAACGATTTTTAAATAATAGTGGGGAAATAACATTTTAAGCCATTATAATAATATTTGTCTAATATATAAATGCCCTTGTCCCATATTATTTGAACAGACATCAAATTATTAATTTATTCAAACGTAGCTGTAACAGTGGGACCTCAGCGATACACTCTAGTGAAGCAGGCGCATCAGATGATGTGCGAGGGCTACCATGATGCTGATCTCCACATGTTGAAGAATGTGTCGTAGATATTTGCAATGTATATGAAATATTACATTTTTTTGTTCGAATTACGTATGAACCCGGAGTGCGTCATCTGCGAATTTTGTTGCGTATTTAACAGAAGACCTGCTTTCTGATATAAGTCGCATGCAATTCCCGAGTTTATTTCTGCGCCTTATGTGTCTGGAGAGGTTACTAGCGGCCAGGTTATCTAAGCTGGGGGAAAGGGCGACGATTGTCCTTGATTAATTGTGAGAGGTGGAATAGACAGGCCTTTTTGACTGTGATGTGTGAGTTTTAAACCACATTGTCCTGCCGCTCACAGTTAAACACCGTGAAAACCCTCGTAACCAAATCTATACTTGAACACACTAATTTTGGGTGGGGTCTTTTCAGGGTATTGAGGTAATTTAGTTTTGCTTTAATTCAATTGGTTAAAAGTATCTATTAGTACTGTAAATATTCTAAATAATGATTTGAATTAATAAATGAACGAATGAATTAATTAATTTTTAATATTTGTTAGTTAGTTTGTTTATTATTCATTCCGATCAAAGAACTGGAATTCTGCCCAGGGTGCACTTTATTCTTTTGGACTCCAGATCCACCATGACTCTGACTAGTATTTGGAAGATGGATGGATGGATGGATGGATGCAAGGGCACAGGTTTGGTCTAAGCATCGGTTGGAACCAAATCATCCCCGAATCCTCTGCCCCCCTAAACATGCACAGTACTCCTACACTGTTGGTAGGAGTACCTTCAGACCCAAATCTTTGCCCATGGATGGATGGATGGATTGATTGGTGTATTTGCTTTCATTGTTTTCTGAATGCAGTTTCTAGCTTAGGTGTAGTAAGGTCTGCACCTGGACATCACACACACTGCTTAACTGTCATCTGTGGCATACCCCCATGACTGTGGCATTTGTGAGAATATTTGAATAAAGCTTTGAATATTCAGAGCAGTTATTTTTAACAGTATATGACTCAATTTTTTCAAAAGAGTGAGACGGAAAAATGGTAGAATTGTTGAATAAACTGTTTGTACAATACAATTTTACTGGTTTCTTTTATTTTCTTCTCCTATTTTGTATTCTGCTTTGTTAGTAAAGCATTTGCACAATTGAATATCTATGTTAAAATCTAGGCTTATAAGATGCATTACTCTTATAAGAACTACCTGCTTAGCCATTCCGAGTCAAATGGCCTCACATATGGATGCACAGAATTTATCAAACAACCTGCCTTGTAATTACATTCCTGTCAGTTCTGGAAGAAAAAATTATTTCCCAACTCAAAAAACTGGAAGAGTAGGTGGAAAATCTTGCAAGTAGCTACTTTTCGTTGTTGTTTTTATTATTTTTTGAATCAGTCCCCGTCTCCCAGTGTCCCCATTCATCCTTGGGAATAAATGACGGTACCATATGCTGAAGGTTACCTCTGAATCTCTTTTAAAGTACTACAGGGTTCTGTCATTTCAGAATTTCATTATACAGTAGGCGTCCACTATCCCCCCCCTCCAAATTTCAAATTTGCAAATTTCAGATGAGCATTTTACTTGTGCTTCCCCCACAACCAAATAATGCAGATGTTTGTTTAATTTAGGCTACATCATTTGTTCATATAGTTCTTCACAATAGTGATCTGTTCTCTTAAAAATACAATTTCTCTGTTGTTTCTAGTATAAGGATAAAGATGGATGGATATTAAATATTTTTGCTCAGGGCTTTGTTTGTTTTATATCTGAGTACTGAATGACCAGGGGCAGGGTGCGGCAGATTAATCTTTTTGTGAATCAAATTTCGTTGACGTGTAGTTGCCATAGTTCGATACATTCTTGGATTACAGAACTTTCTGGACCCAAAGTGTATGAAGGCCTGAGGAGCTACGGTACCATGTGGGTTAGTGACGTGACCGGGTCTGCGAACGGGGAACATCAAGAAGTCAGGTTGGTAGTGCTGCTGCAGCCATTGCGGTGGGTCAGAGTGCATCCCCGATGAAAACTGGACCGTACACCAAAGTTCTAGGCCCCAAATTTGACAGTATCTGGGGAATTTGGTTTCCCTTATTTGAGCGGTATCACCGTTTTGGAAGAAAGGGAAACGCTTCTCTCCCTTTGTCCAGCGAGATAAGAGTGGGCCTGTGAGTCACAGACGATTGCATTAATAGGCCTAAATGTCACATTCCGCTTGTGACTGGAGAGTGCCTTGGCTCTAAGTGATAGGTCACATTTGTGGTGTTTTCCCTTGGAAATGCGTCCTGGAATCATTGTGCCGCAGCTGTTTACTCATAAAGAAGCCTGCTCTGGTTGCTTCAGTTGGTTTTTTGTTGCCCTTGTGTTATATTTAGAATAGGTATGTGTTAGCCTTGTAATGTGCTGTACGTGCAACCTTTTCAGTAAAGTAAAAAGGATTGTTACCAAGTGTTTGGTTTTGTCATATTTTAAGTGCCACAGTGAATCAGGACTAAATCACCTACATTGTGTTACTGTCTAGTCTTTCAGATCCCCTATCCCAAAGATCAGCCACGAGTTATTAACATGATGCACGCTTACAGAAGCCTGGTGTTTGTCTGTACTTACACAACAACTGTGCAACCTGATGCTTATGACAGTCTAAATTCTTCCAGATCATTAAGATGTGCAATATGTATCCGTCGTCAGGTACTGTTTTGTATATTATGTAAATGCTACAGAGCACATACTAATGATAAATGGGACACAAATTTTGTGGTTACCTTATGTTAAAGTATGGGTGTCGTTTGGTCCGATCACTCTGGGCTATTTTAAGCTTGGCCCCGATGCCAGTCTTCCTTCAAAAAAAGAAAAGTGAGGTGTCATGTTTTGTTTTGACGAAAAAATGGGGTATTTGTGGAGAACGTATTTCCTTTTCTAAAAAAATGAATTAATCATAATCACTTTGGATGCTCTGAAACATGAGTACGTTTTACTGATGACTGAGTTTACTGAGATAAAAGCCCACTGACATTCTCCACCTGAACGGACTCCCAAATGTTGGGCCACCCAGCAGCCTTTGATGAAAGGAGACGGCACCTGTAGGAGAGGCGCACGTGGGTCATACAAGCGCAGAGGAAGTGCAACGCGCGAGGGTACCTGTGCCGTCTTACTGCGAGCTGTCAACTGCACGGGGAGGCTGTCACGGTCACGTTTTTGAGACAAACCGTGAAACTCTAAAGGCAGACGATCACCACTGGTGAGAAAAGGCACAACAAAACTGTGAAAGGAAAGGAACGTGGTGAGCACCTCAGTCTCCTTGGGTTTACTTTGCATGGTCTTATTTTCAAAAGTCACACCTCTGTCTACAGCGACTTTCACATCTGACAAGGTTCCCTAAATGGGTGTCCTACTGGAGAACGTGTACTCGAAGCCATTTAACCGAGTTCTCCTGGGTGTAATTGTTCCCTCACACTATCCTATTTCTGAGTATTGAGTAGATTTTTTTTTTTTTTTTTTTTTTTTGACAGTGGGCTAAAATGTCTGGTGAGGTTTTGGCTTTGTGGTTGGATGCTCCACTGCATAGTGCACCAGGGTAAATGTGCTCATTGCCACCAGAGGACCTTATCCTGATGCATCATCCCTTCTGCTGGCTGTGAGGGTGACTCTTCATACTCTGCCGGACTCACAAAGGCTCTTTATGGATTGAATTCTAGGAAAGACAGACCTTTAGTTTTACCAGTGAACACGACTGGGAAGTATGGTTTTTTTTTTTTTTTTTTTTTTTTTTTTAAATAAATTTTTTAAAAAGCCTCAGATCATTTGCCTGCAATGAACTAATCTGCAATTAATCTTTGAAGATTTTTAAGGTTAAATCAAAACCAGTAATTCTTTAAAAAAAAAAAATTATGGTTTATGCAAATGTTGGCATAAATGTTCGCAGGCACATAAATGCATAGAAGCTTTTTGTAACATAGACATGCTGGAGTTTCAGCAATTTATTTTTCAGTTATAATGGTAGTAAATAAATGAGATTTACATGTTTGCACAATAGAGAGGGTGCTGAGACACATCTTTTTCTGAGGTCAGAGGCAAATTTTAAACCTGGTTAAATGATGGCTTCACCTCATGCCAGACAGACAATCCTGCAGCAGGTAACACTGTCTCTATACCTCAAAGGTAACGGGTTCAAGGCTGGACGGCTTGTTTGCAGTATACACATATATCACTTTTTAAAAAATATATATTTTATTATAAAAGGTTTTTTTTCAACATTAATGGTATTAACAGGATGTTCAGGTAATAATCTTATGCTGACACTGACAGAACTTTTGTTAAAATGTAAAACATGGAAATAAAATTCCATTAACGTTACAGCAAGAACGCTCTCAGCCAGCTTTGAAAAGACATTCATATAACATTGGCTGAAGTTCTGGGAATGTTCCCTGTTAGGCAGGTAACTGCTTTGCACCTGATCGTCGGTCTGGAACGCACAGTCTCGTCTCTGTGTTCTTTTTTGCAGTCGCATGCCTCTCCCTCAGGCTGGCCGGCAGGTAATGGGTTTTTTAAAAAAAATAAACAAACAAATTAATAAAATAAAACAACGCCTAACCTAAAGCATGCTGTTATGTCACCTGCTTGTGTAAAGACACGCCACAGTGGAAGTGCTACTTTTTTGGCATGTCTTATCTCACGCAAGTACATGTGTGTGTGTGTGTGGTTTTTTTTTCCTGTCCCTGTGTTTAAGCGGCACTAAAACTGATTCCAGTGTCAACAAGCAGGTCCTTCGCTAGAAGTCAATATCGTGGGGTGTCCAGCAACCCGCCTGTTCAGTCCCACTCAGTAGATTTTCAAATTTTGGTATCTGGCCAGGTGCCTGTCGACAAGACTTATGTTGGGGATGCATCAATGGCGATATGCACAGAGCAGACAGAGTTGTCCTTAGGTTCATAATGTCCTGTGGAGTTTTTCATTGAGGTTATACAGAAATGGCTGACTAGATGTTTGACACATTTCGTTTTCCTTTTTCCTCCCTGCAGTGGCATTTGTGAGAACTGCTGAGTGATCGCTCTGTAAGTACCTGACGTGGTCTTGTATGACGTTCAGCAAAGAAATGTTTTCATTTTGTCATTCAGATTTATCTCTTTATTACGGTAATGTCCTATCATGCAGAGTCTTTTCAAGCCACAGTAACAAAAGATTGTTGGCACTGCATCTGTGAGCTTTCTGTAATTATACGTGTTTATAATAAATCCAGTGACATTTCTCAAGGGACTCAGAGTCTACCAGCAAATTATCTGTGTGATTGCTTAGCCCTTTTCAGTTCAGCGGTGCAGTTTATTCTGACAAATACTGGGTTTTAAATGTCATATTTAATTTAGATCAAAATACAATTAGTTACATAGTATGTGATTAGATGAGTGTTTTATCACCACGGATAAACAATAACAAAGTCGAGGGTAATTTTTGAATGATTTAAGTAACTGTATCATTAGGAGATACTGTATCATTGATAGTATCAAAGGTCATTATTTGTTACGTTACTTATTCATGTCTTTTCCATGATAGCTTTGTGGGTTTTGGCAGTCTGCCAGCCATTATCTCTAGTTATTTCGCTCTGTTAATTAAATAGTATTTACCTCTGCTGCAGGAATGAGCTCGAATAACACTGGCCGTGCTGTTTGTGATCATGGCCAATGCTTGTGACCTGTCAGCTGCACTTAAACAAATAGTTTCAATGTTAAAAAGGATGTGTAACATTTTGAAAAAGCTGAGTGTTTCATGGGGCCAAAATGCAGAAGTGGGTAATAACGGAGAATTTTCTATTTTGCTTTTGCCGTTGTTGCTTAAATTGTATTATTCTTATTACGGAGATGTATATGAAACAGTTTATTTAATCAGAAAGGGCTCTGACATCAAGAATAGTCATTTAACCTTGGAAGAAAATATTTGTTCTATATATGCCTGTTTTCCTCTTCCTTAAAAATGGAGGAAATTACATGTGCTAAAATTTGTTTGTGAAACGCATCCTTTTAAGAAAGTAAAACCATTTCCTATTAAAGGCAGATCTGAACACACTGTGAACGAATTAAGCAGCATGTGACTGCCCCCCCCTTCATTTCCCTTTTGTTTTTCCCTTTACTTTGTTTGTTCAGCAGTTATTTATTTTGTAATTGTGTTCTCCACTCTTTCTCTCTTGGCTTTTAGCCCCAGTGCTGATATAAAGGCTGTACCTTCTGACGGACACCACCGTCCCTTCGGTCTAAGACATTTCATTCCGTTCCATTCCCCTTCCCCCCCCCCCGAAACTATGACTTTGAAAGTCGACGCGCACTCGGTGGTCTTCTTCCCCCTCTACTTGCTGATGTGGATGTACACGATCGTCACCTTCGTGCCATGGTACCTGCTCACGGGAGCGCGGGCGAAGAAAGTGGCGGCGAAGCGGGTAAAGGCCAGGCCCACCTCGCGCGTGGCCGAGGGTCCGTATCGCTCCGTAGACCAGTTCGACTCGCTGGCCACTATGGACTTTCCCGGCATGGACACCCTGGACAAGCTGTTTGAGCACGCCATGCAGCGATTCGCCGACAGGAACTGCCTGGGCACACGCGAGGTACTCAGCGAGGAGAATGAGATGCAGCCGAACGGCAAGATCTTCAAGAAGGTGCCGAGTCCCCCTCGTCTTTACCTCTTTCACCGCTGTGCTCGTTGTGGGCTTTCACCGCGCGCCGGTCATGGGGTCCAGCGCGGCTCATGTGTGTGTTCACTTGCAGCTGATTTTGGGGGAGTACCGCTGGATGAGCTACAAGGACGTGGAGGTGGCCATCAGCCACCTGGGCAGCGGGCTGGCGGCACTGGGCCAACAACCCAAGAGCACCGTCGCCATCTTCTGTGAGACGCGGGCTGAGTGGATGATCAGCGCGCAGGCCTGCTTCCGCCGCAACTTCCCCCGTGAGCACGGCGGCACTGCGCTTTAGCTGGCCAATACATCTGCAGCGATCGGAGAGCGTTTCCACTAGTCTCCGATCATTCTGTAACTGAAAGCTTTCACATGTGCTTTTGGCACAGTGCTATTTGCTTGAGTCCGGAATCCAACCCAGATGTTTCATAAATTTTCCTTACTGACAAATTTCCAAATTAATTGTCACCTATACAGCTGGAAATATCCTGTTTAAGTACATTTAAGAGTACAGGAGTGAGGCCTTCATCATTTTGTTAAGACAGTTTTTCCTAACCCAGTCCTTGGGGGGGCCCCAGCCAGTCCATGTTTTTATTCTCTCCCAGCTCCCAACATAACCGTATCAGGTTATTTGGTGTTCTGGATTGGCTGGGAGCTGGGAGGGAGCAAAAATGAGGACTGGCTGGGGGGCCCCGAGGATGAGGTTGGGAAGCACCGTTGTGAACACCACAATTCCACCTACCTCCATATCTCAGAAGGAAACTTTCAACTGTTTTGTGTGTGTGCAGTTAACGTGCCCTCACCCTTCAGTATGGAAGTGTGAGTGTCTCTCTGTGCTTTTTGCAGTGGTGACCTTATACGCAACTTTGGGAGAAGAAGCCGTGGCGTATGGGCTAAACGAATCCGGGGTCACCCACCTCATCACCAGTGTGGAATTGCTGGAGACCAAGCTGAAGGTGAGATGACAGCCCAGCCGCTGGATGTCGATTGGCAGCCTCATGACTGCTTCCGTCTTTGGCTATTTCTCCAAAGGAAGCCGTTTATTGTGCGTTATGACAGTAGTGAGTGTGATATATCATGAGGGTGGGCCTGTCATTAGATTAAGTATAAATGTTATGGGTTGGGTACCTCCATTTCAATAGCGATGCTTCAACGCTTCCATCTTCCAAGTGCTTTTAATCGCCAGTCCAGGACATGTTCTACGGAGCCAGTTTTAAATTTGTATCAGATGGTTACTGAATACATTTGTGCCAATAATTGGAATTATACCACGGCTTTGGTAAATGTAATTTTCGTATTGGTCCAGAGATGTCATGTGGGTGCTGATTTATTTTTTATACAACAGCTTTTTATCAATGTGTTTTGATGTTTTATTAAACATGTTGTTAAAAAAATCCCATGTGACATTTAACTCGCAGATAAGTAGTTATTGTTATCAGCATAATTTTCCTTGGTTTTCAAAACTCAAGCGCCTGTCTGTTGATGGTCTGCAATGATAACTTAACACACTCGCCGTTTCCAGCGAGTAACCTGACCAGACGTTCTACCCTTATAGGGACTATATTTTTAGAGCACATTGGAACATTATTAAATGCTAATTGGAATAATTTTCTTCTGAAAAAATAATTGTGACTAATTTATTTTGTTTAAATTTTTTGTTCATTAGCTGTGATACAGTGGGGTAAACCCCTTTGAGGTGTGCGCTTATGCGAAAATGAGCTTCGCTACCAAGTTGTCGCTGATTAGTTTTGTATAATCCTGCACCTTCATTATATTCAACGTGTAAGTTTATAAGTATAAATAATAACCGAAACATTCTACACAACCTGTGTTCTGATCGTGGTCTCTTTGGATGTTGCATAGACATTCGCAAAACCTCTGCTTCTCTCTGACCAGAATGTGCTGCCTGAAATCCGGAAGCTGAAGCACATTATTTACGTGGACAAGAAGGCGGCGAGTTTGTCGGGCTACTCAGAAAGGCTGCAGATCCACAGCATGCAGGAGGTGCAGAAGCTGGGAGCCAGGCCTGAGAACTGTGAGTTTGGCCCTAGCACTCGTGCAGTCAACCTAGCTTGGGTGCTCTATGCGTGTCAAGATGAAAAGACAGGGGACATCTTAAGCAGTCAGCACATGATTTCACCAGCTACTCCCATCTACTCTTTTCTTTTCTGCCTCCTGACTTCAGGCAGATGCCTCCAAACAGACACTGCCTCACCGCTTAGGCATAAAACACTCCTGGATAGAATGTAAAACAGACTGACACATCTTACAGGTCTACATCCAGCACTGTGCAAAAGTCTTCGGCAGTCAAAGCAAATATTTAAAGCTATTTATCTGGGTAATAAGTGCATATTTGCCCAGAACAAAAAACACAATTTAACATTAGAACATATGCAAGAGTAACAATAAAAACTAAGAATTTCTTTTTTTCAAAAAGTTACTGGTATAATGTCAGCAGTAACATTGCTTCAGTTCCCAAATCTCTGCTCATTCTATGTGTTCATGAAATTTTACAACAAGCTCACATATTTAATTAAATTATTTTATAAAGTCAATGAGGCATTGATTAGCCATATGAAGAATTTGAATATTGTGTTGTTAGGTTCCACTAAGCAGCTGAATAAGGATGAAGAAATAAAGAACATTATCTCTTACATCAAGACAGAAATATATATAGGCTTCCTGCTTGCCATCTGAAATATTCAAATGCAAGCAAACGGTTGCAGTCAGGTTGATATATAAGAAATGGATGGAACTGTTTATAAACTTCAGATGCGAGAAGCAAAGTCCCTGAATGACAGCAGAAGGCCTGTAGGAAGGTTTAACTAGCATGAACATAAACTACATGTAAGAATCGTCAAAAAGAAACCTTATCTGCAATCTCACCATAAAAGTCATCTGGAAAATGCGAAATAACTCTTTGTTAGGCCAGGGGCTTCTTGCAAATAGTCATTGTGGTCTGATGATTTAGAAATGGAACTCTGTGGCTAAAATTCAAGGTATCTTTGTCATTTTCAGCTCTATGATGCACTGAGATTTGCAAAAAAAAAATGCAACAAATAGAGAATGTAAGACATTTAAACATTAAGAAGGTACATTTGGAGAAAAGCATTCCAAGAACATTTTTCCAACTGCTATGCATTGGGGATCTCTTATGCTTGTGTGGCAGCAATACAGGAAATATCGTGTAGGTATTGAGAGAAGTACAGAATACCGAGTATCAAAAGATCTTGCAAGTGTGAAGAACCTGGGACCATGAACTCATTCAAGAAAGGACAGACAGTTATGGAGTGGACGTCTCAGTCCCCAAACCTGAATTACTATATCTGAGAGTGGATCTCAAACACGCAGTGGAAGATGACCTGCCACTATTAATATAAACAACCTACTGCAAATATAGAAAGACTGATACTATTTTACAGGCTGTTATTTCTGCCAAAGCGGATGTTACTAAGTGCCCAAATGTCCATACATGCTGCCCTTTTCTTCCAGTATGTTGAATTCAGCAAATAAGTAGTAATTCTGCATCAAAATTTGGAGACAAATAATATTTGTTCCCTTCCTCCCTTTTTTTTCTTTTTGAAGAAAACCAGTAAAGCATGTATTTTGGCCACAGGTCCCCAAACTTCCATATATAACTTTATAGCAAAGAGCAGATGATGTTCTGTAATGTTATAGCATACACGTGGTAGCGTAATTGCTTACGCCCCCAAAGC
Organism: Mormyrus proboscirostris; assembly: GCA_026779585.1. NCBI lineage: Eukaryota > Metazoa > Chordata > Actinopteri > Osteoglossiformes > Mormyridae > Mormyrus > Mormyrus proboscirostris. Next base: position 23,091,480 of record JAODKF010000002.1, on the reverse strand, counting down.
AGAGCTGAATTTAGAAGGGATGGGGGCCTTACCTACTCCATAAATTCTGTTGTAACAACCAGAAAAAATTGGTGGGGTGACTGGGCTAGCCAAGTTAATCCCCTGCAAAAGTCCGGCCTTGGCCCCGAGTGACGACTCACCGACGGCTGTCTCTCTCCCTCAGTGATGAGGCAGTTTCAGAGACCCCTACCCTCCGACTTGGCTGTGATCATGTACACCAGTGGCTCCACCGGCCAGCCCAAGGGCGTCATGATCATCCACAGCAACCTCATCGCGGGCATGACGGGACAATGCGAGAGGATTCCGGGCCTGGGGTGAGTCCGATTGCACAGGGACACGCCGATACTATCTTGCACAACTGTTTCAATCTAAGCAATCCAACACACAGTGGCGTTACAGAATCCCAAGTTAGGGCCAGCGCATTCACGCATCGTTGCTGCTGCTGCCTATAATGTAGTGCTTGGCTTCTCCAGACCAAAGGACACGTACATTGGCTACCTCCCGCTGGCCCACGTCCTGGAGATGACCGCTGAGATCTCGTGTGTGACGTACGGCTGCCGGATTGGCTACTCCTCTCCTCAGACGCTGTCTGACCAGGTGACTCCCAATCTCCGAAGAATCTGCTGATCAAATTACAACATGACGGTTGTATAGTAAGAGGTAATATGATATTTCTGTTGACACAACACCTGTTAGGACGTAGCATGCAGCCGCAAAGGAGTTTGAATAGCTAAGTGTGACCATGCTGGTTTTTATTTTGATTTAGCAGATTTTTAATAAAATCGAGCAGCAGTAAACATGAATGCCCTGCAAGTTTTGCATTCCACAGACTGTATGGAGAATAAATAGTGGTAGGGTATGAAACTAACATTGGGAAAAGGGAAAAAAGTGTTAATTACATCACCAGTATTTGCTTCTAATTTACTGGTTGATTTTTATTACCGTGATGCATCTGTTTATTTTCTTGCTCCCTGCAGTCAACAAAGATCAAGAAAGGCAGTAAGGGAGACTGTTCTGTGCTGAAACCCACTCTGATGGCAGCTGTACCGGTAAGATGACCCAGCCACCCACCCTTATCTCCTTTCTCTTGTGTAACCTGTCTGTAATAGTGCAAACCCCCTGCCTTCAAGCAGCCAGAACAATGGGGAAGCCTTTTTAACAGCTATCACTTCAAATCAGACCTGCTGTGAGCATCTGATTAGGAGGTCTGTCATCCTTGACTGACGTATATGGCTGTAATCATTATAATCAGAGTCAGCTGCATGCCATCTTGTGTTTTTCTTTTTAATTACAGTTCTGAGGTAGTTCTCTTGAGCCTTCATCGTCACTTGAAGCATTGACGTGTCGAACATGCCAGCCTGTAGCTCACACATGGGCATCATGGCTGACTCTGTCTCACAGCAGGCTGTGAACCACTCAGCCACATTCCAGGAAGAAGGATCTCCCTGAATGCCATTTGCGATGAACAAGACATTCTCGTTATTAGTGTTCATTTAATAGTTAGAGAGAAATATTATTTGGCATGCGGAAAGATTATGTTGTTTTGATTTTCTTAAAGATAACACAATCATTTCTAGGAATTAATGTTTATAAATGTCTCAGAAGCCCATTTGCTAACAGTTGGCAGCTAGTGGCTGGCATTGCGTAACAGATTTCATGACCTCCAGACCCAATCAGGCTCCGAGAGGCGCACCCCACATCCATGTGGCTCACCATAAGGCCTAAAGTATAACCCGTTACTCACCAGCACCCTCTGTCCGAGCACCAGCCGATGGCTGACATAGGCTTCGGTTTAACTCGCAGGAGATCATGGACCGCATCTACAAGAATGTGATGAGCAAGGTGCAGGAGATGGGCTATGTGCAGAGGACGCTGTTCCAGCTGGGATACGACTATAAGCTGAAGCAGGTCAAAATGGGCTACGACGCGCCACTTTGCAATAAGTAAGTGCACATGCATGACCCTCGCCCTCCTGCTCTGCGCGTGGATTACAGAACAGCCAGAAATGCATGTGCTTTGGTATTGTGCTGGTCAAAGTAGGTAGTTCTGGTCCAGAATGCAAAAAATCCAACCAGCTCAGTATGAAGAATCACAGGCACAAAGTACTCAACTGGTTGGTTGAAACAAAATCTTGGTTAGGATTTTTACTTTCTGGACCTGAATTATCCACCTATTTTATTTTTATCTATTAATTTTATATAGGCATTCATGCTAAGCAAGCAAACATTGTAGTGGAATATAAAGAAGCTTAATTGTATTTCCCAGGTAGGGAATAAAAATGGTTTAGGGGCCAGTCCTCCACTACTGCAAGCACAATATCTCAAAAAAAATTAGAACCCTGCAGACACGTTGTATGGGTGGTGACCTGGAACTGATAAAATTTTGATGCAAATCTCACCAGTATTGAAGCAACACTGCTTAGTGGCAACAAAAGGAAAGGTGATTGCAGAACACAATTAACCTTTAGAACATGATAACTCAAAAAGTATTTGATATATCTTGTTACAACTTTATTACAGTTGTAACTGTAATAAAGGGCCTTGCTCAAGGACCCGCAAACATGCTGAGGGTGGGTTTGAACCTGCGACCTTGTCATTATACCTTATCACAAGATCTATTTATTGCATGTTTAGACAAATTGCACCAAAATTGCTAGCAGTAGCAGCACTAGGTGGCAGCAAAGGAAGGAAAGGGCAGCTGAAAAGATGTGAATATTGTGAATACAGAAACTCTTCAAGTACTTCATGGATCTTTTCCAAACTTCCAAGAATGTTGCATAGGTGATGATCTGGGACCTGTTTCATTTTTGGAACAAATTGCACCAAAACTGAAGAAGTGTTACTTAATGGTGGCATATGAAAACGGACAGCCAGAGACACAGCTCTGTTGAACCTGATTGCATTGACGCAAGTCACACAAAGTCGGGCTTTGAATAAAACTTTTTTGGACAGGTGGTTCGAGTGAGTAAGGGGGTGGAGGCTGGGGGGTGTAGAAGAGGTTGGGATTAAATGGGGGGAGTTTATGGGGGGCATCTGTGGAATACATTGTCATTCTGTCAGTATCTAGTTAAGAAAATGATAGCATATTTGGGGATTTTACAGTGTTGCTATGAAGCAGACAGATCGTTGGCAAAGATGTTTATTAATGATGTTCCAATTTCTGTAGATCATAACCTTTTGTATCTTACTAATATTTGGGGTCTGACATAAATCTCAACATCACTAACCAACTTGCTCTAACCCAAAGACACACCCTGTAAAATGCTTGCATGGACAGCGGCAGATGGGCTGTGTGGGGGTGTTTACTGTCCCTCCCCCGCAAGTGATGCCAGTTTTCTGTGTCTCTAGGCTGCTGTTTAAGAAGGTGAGGGCCCTTTTGGGGGGGAACGTGCGTATGATGCTTTCGGGAGGTGCGCCTCTGTCCTCCGCCACACAGCGCTTCATGAACGTCTGCTTCTGCTGCCCGGTGGGGCAGGGCTATGGGCTGACCGAGACCTGCGGCGCGGGAACCATCACGGAGGGTGAGAGGCGGGGGCAGAGCCGATGTGGCAGAACGCCGCTGCCACCCAATCTCAGTACCTGCATGGCGAGCGTCACCCTGCCCGCCCATAACTTAAATCAGCCTTAATTGGCAATATGACTTATTCTTTTGTTGTGGAAGTCAGGTGTGCGCAATCACGGGGCCATCTGAGCTGTAATTACTTGATGCAGATGGCCTCTCTTGCCAGCTGAGCATTACCCTCAGCTGGCAAGCGTCAAATGAATGCGTCAGATGAATGAGTTTAGCTTTAGTGCCGGAACACCCCCTGGGGCCGAGGCTTTTCCTACCTGATCATCTCAGCCTCGTTTGGGCTGAAGCACAATGGCTTCGCTGTCCTCTGTGCCCAGTGCTGGGAGTGACAGATGTTCATTTAAGCGACTTAAGATTCAGGACTAGAATTAAATTCTCCTGTCCTCCTGAGATTCAGGGTGGGTTTTTTTTTTTCTTTCCACATGTGATGTCATCTTAAAGCCCAAGCTGTCCTCTTTAAAGAACAACAGGACTTGATAGAGGGGCATGTATTTGAGAGATATGAGCAAAACATGTCCAATATAGAGGTTGAAATTAATTGCTGGATCTCAGGAGGATAATGATATAGTAATATAGAAGTATTATAAATAAATCTCAAATGTCTCTTAATCTCTCTTAATCTTGTATGAATTCACCTCATTTCCAAATGTAGTAGTCGTGCACGCAGCAGTGTTTTATACACAATATAGTATAATATAAATATAATACAAATGCAGTATAAGTACTGAGTGCTGCTTTCTGAGGAGTGATGTTGCTGTCTTGTGTCAGTGGCAGACTATAGTACTGGCAGAGTGGGGGCTCCGCTCATCTGCTGTGAGATCAAACTGAGGGACTGGGACGAGGGTAAGCAGACCCCCCCCCCCCCCCCCCACCC
>JAODKF010000002.1:23075497-23086936 GCA_026779585.1 Mormyrus proboscirostris | reverse complement strand
AAAGTTGTGTTTAAAACCTGCTGCAACCAAAGGAAGCAGCACAACAAATTTATTCCAGCACCTAAAGCAGAGGCACACACACACACACACACACACATATAACCACAAGCTAACCTCCTCACAGTCCGCCGGACCCTCCCTCACACGTTCCTCAGTGGTCAGTAGTCCCCCTTGGAAAGGTCTACCACAGTGCTCTTTTGTATATCAGTGTCACAGAACCATTTTCCACCAATTCTCAGACCTCTCTGAAAAGGTTACATTTTATTCTTGTAAATTGTTTTGGCAGACCATCATTTTAAAAAAACTATATATATTTTGTGTTGGGTCCCATTTTAAGTGGCCATGAATATTGGGCAAATTAACTGAAAGCAAATAAAAGTGAAATGGTCAGAATTATGTTGCCAAATTAGGGCACTTACTGAAAACACCAATCAACTTAATTGGGATGCCTTGTTTGGCGCCACCTGCAGCCTGTTTATTTGGTTGCGTTTATTCATCCACAGGGGGAATTAGAAGAGCTACTGGCCCCCTATACTCATGTTCATTTTCAGATATGAAAATACAGATCGGTATTGTTGTATATTGGCTATGCATGCATGTATACAAAATACAATGAATTCTACAGCTCTTTCTCAACCCAGTCCTCAGGGAGCCCCAGCAGTCCGGATCTTTGTTCTTTCCCTGCTCCCTGTATACCTGAACTAGATCATTAAGTGATCTAGAACACCAAGAACCTGCTGTATTGGGAACTGGGAGGGAGCAAAAATGTGGACTGTCTGAGGGTCTCAAAAACTGGGCTGAGATCAGTTCTATACTCATGTCAGGCGTCTTCAGCACAATGATATAATGGACTCATCTGGTCAGTTTCACACTATATGCTGTGGTGGCTGTTGAGAGAAACACTCTTGATTGCTATCAGGTGGCTACACAACCCGGGACCGCCCCCACCCGCGTGGGGAGATCCTGATCGGGGGTCCCAACGTCACCATGGGCTACTACAGGAGCGACTGCAACAGCAGTGACTTCTTTGTGGACGAACAGGGCCAGCGCTGGTTCTGCACAGGCGACGTGGGTGAGATTCACCCTGACGGCTGCCTGCAGATTGTGGGTAAGTGGCAGAAGAGGAAATGCTTGTCCTGGCGCAATCCTAGCTCAGTTTGCAACCAGGTGGCACAATAGCAGTCTCAGACACCCTAGTAACATTTCCAAGTAATCAAATGGAGATCTGAGAGATTTTCGTATCGGGTTAAATGGTGCCCAGACTGTAGCCTGCTTCTCATTTTTCATCTATTCTTCTCTGGCCTTTTGAAGAGCAGAGTCATCGGCATGGTAACAGTGTAGTGGCATGTCGGGGTTTCAGTTCATCAAGTGACAGTCATTCATGGGAACTGTGCACCCTCAGATCGAAAGAAGGACCTCGTGAAGCTGCAAGCTGGAGAGTACGTCTCTCTGGGGAAGGTGGAATCTGCGCTGAAGAGCTGCCCCCTCATCGACAACATATGCGCCTATGCCAACAGGTATCTGGTGTCCCTTGCTGGAGCTGGTGGCCCCCGTGATGGTCCCCGTGATGGTCCCCGTGTTGGTCCCCGTGTTGGTCCCCGTGATGGTGCTCACAATGCCATGTCTTTGTTCCTTCGCTCCTCCAGTGACCAGAACTATGTCATCAGTTTCATTGTGCCCAACAAGAAAAAGCTGACTGATCTTGCAAGTGGGAAAGGAGTCCAAGGGACCTGGGAGGAGATCTGCAACCACCCCGCCATGGAGGCCGAGGTCCTGAAGGAGATCAAAACGGTTGCTAAATCAAGTAAGAGTCCTCAAATTAGTCCATCGTTCCATCACATAGGAGTAAATGCTGTTTTCCCGTGTCATATTTAGGTTGAGATAGTGCAATCACACATAGCACTGTGCAAAGGTCTTTGGCAGCCAATTAAAATGTTTTTGTAATGCTCTTCATGTTGGTGTAAAACTGTGATGTCTGTCAAAGTGTGTCATCTTAGCCATCTCAAATCCTCTGCTAAAGTCATCCTAGTATTAGCAGTAACTTTCCAATACACCAATATGTATTTTTGACTTGACCACTCACACACCTTGTTTGGCTAATCAATACCTCACTGAGTTTTATAACTAATTAAGTCAATTTATTAATTGAGCTGGTAGTGAAATTTAATGAATATATGGAGTGACTATAGTTCTCCTGAGGAGAGCAATGGGAGATGAAGTGGTGTCCATCTAGCTGTCCAGCAAGATATAAGTAACTTTTTGAAAAACAAAAGAAATCTATATTCTGATGTTAAAATATATTTTTTTGCTGAGCAAATATACACTTACTACCTAGATAGCCTTAAACATTTTCTTTCTTTGACTGCCCAAGACCTTTGCACATTATTGTAGTCTTCCTCCTGACCTTGCAGACCAAGAAAAAGATTATACCAGAAAAAGATTTCATATTTATTTTCACTACCCAACAGACAAACTGCAGCGGTTTGAAATCCCAGTCAAGGTCCATTTGAGCCCAGAACCCTGGACCCCGGAGACAGGCCTTGTCACTGATGCCTTTAAACTCAAGAGGAAGGAACTGAAAGATCACTATCTCCATGACATTGAAAGGATGTATGGGGGAAAGTAGGGTCATGGTCAAGCCTAAGAACATCTGTAATGATTATTGAAGCCCACAGGATCACTACTTTTCGTTAGATCGCTTTTAGTGGTGACTTGTCAGTCCCTGACATTGGGACCGTGTCAAATAATAGTTTTAGATCACAGTGCAGAGCTTAAAGTATTATGTGTAGGGACTGAAACAGTACCAGCTTTACAGAAACATCCAAAAGGTGTCATGTCAAGTATCACAAGCATTTTTTCAAGGGAAATAAAACTGCCATTTAAACTGCCTAACAATCAGAGGTGGAAAGTTGTTTAAACTAACCAGTTGAGTATAAACAGACATAGTCACAGTGTACTCAGTTGGTTGGTTGAAACAAAACCTTGCACTGGATTTATTCTTTCTGGACCTGAACTTTCCACCTCTGCTAACAATCTTTTGTAATCCGTGTAACTTAATCTGTGAAATATACTGTATGTATATAAGCTTTCTTAAGACAAAAGGGAGTAAGATGTACCAAATGTTGGGCATCTCAGCATCTCTGACCACTGTCTTCTGGTGGAAGCAGGTATCCAGCCATCCATAAGTATAAGTTACTGCTGATTTATATCTGAGTTTTCTTTTTCCCTTCCAACTTTGCCCCTAAACATTGGCTCAAGCTTTTGACTTTTTTGCTGCAGCAATTTTGCTGTACGTTCAGGAAATTTGTACTGTATCTGGAGGGGAAAATGCTGTATTTGAAGGGAAAACACATACAGATAAAATTATGAAGGCTGCCACATTTTGACGCGTAAATGCTTGGATGGTCGGCTCCCCTAGGTTTCCAGCAGGAGTGCTGTGCCTTGTGTGAAGATGTCTAACTGAAGTCATTGATATATTTATCTCAGTGGTTCGCCAATTCATTTTATAAACTAATTTAATATTTAAGTCAAATGTTCAGCTATGAATTTATTTAGCCAGTTTTTTTCTTCAGTTTCCAAAGTCTGCCTCTGCAAAGTTGACTGGTCGTCATCATGATATGTAGCACAGAATGGTCCATGATTGCAGAACTAATTTTTCCGGGGTTAGAATGACCCCTGTCAGCTTGAGGATGACGTGGACAGAGGACAGATTTAGCCAGTTATCTATATACACTACACAAATGGTGGCACACATTCATCCTGCATGGCGTCAGAGTTATTTGCCCTTTTTTGTATTTGAACTGCTTTTTCCTCTTTCTAGATTATTCTTTTGCCTGAGGTTTATGTGTACCACTATCTGTGCTCAGCCTTTTATCACTGTCATGTATCTCTACAATCCACCACTGACCCAAATTGTAAATAATTGTTCATTGAAATATTGATATTCATATTTTGCACAATTGAAAAAGGTGATGTGCAATGACTTGAGTTGGAAATACATTAAACTGTTCATGGGCACATGAAGTTTTCAATGTTTACTTTTAGAAATGTAAAGAATGAAGGTGTATGATTTGAACTGCTTGAAAGTTTTGGTTTGTTTGTAAAATGACTATTCATATTCAAGCCACAACTAACCTGAAATTGAAATACAAACTCATAAATCTACATTCATTTGGAATCTTATATTTTTTTCTCTCTCTAGCTGTCTTACACATACACCTTTAACTGTATTGAAACCTGGGCTATTTCTTAACTTTTTTTTGGTTAATACCATGTGTCATGATTGTGTAATAGATCTTTCAGATGACTGAAAATTTTAGACCATTAGCTTGTGTGTGTGTGTGTGTAGAAATGAAGAAAATGTGTGGACAAGTTGTGTCTAGAAGTGCCTGAAATAGTGAAATAGTTTGGTTATGATTTTGTGAAGCACATGAGAGACACTAAATTTCAATGTTTATATCCCTTCTAGTTGATTTCAGATATCTTGGGTATTTTCTGTTTGCATGCCTGCAGATTTCAACAAATTCAGAATAGACAATATACAACTGTATACTCTTAACCAGATTCAGAAATTGACAAAATACAGTAAATTGCACTAAACGCTAAAATGTCAGAGGAATTTAAGTATTCATTTCTGTTTAAAAGAACACAAACAATGTCCTGTCAGACACTTTCTGCATTTTGTTTTTGTTTGGGGTGGCGGGGTGAAATTATTTTATTATTTTCCTCTCCAATTTAAAATATTGTGTTTCACCTGTGAAGTTTGGCACAGCAATTTAAAGACAAATTGCATGACTGGGTGTCACTGGAAAATAACAATGACACAAGAAGGAAATGCATTCTGTGAGGCCTCAGGGTTTAAAAAATGCCAAACATTGTTCAAAGTTAGGAAGTAATGTGTCATTTCCAATGCAATCTTTTTTCTTAATTTTTGATTTGAATACTGTTATTTATTCAATTGTGATTTTTGTGTTTGACAATGGGATAGCTACTTGCCTTTCCTGGTTAATGTATCTGTTGTGTACAATAAAATTTAAGTATTTGAGGCATTGTGTTTGGTTTTGTATTCATATATTTAAAGAATTTATTCACAAATTTCACATGGTTATGGTTTTTTATAAAGAGTAGTTTAAAAGAGACATATATAACGTCGCTTCAGCTGGCCCAGTCTTGGAATCTGAAACAGTCACTTGCTATCTTCCACACAGGCTGGTCACTTGTCGGGGATGCTTGAGCGGTCAAAAGAAAGTTCTGGTTGAAATAGTGCTGTTTGTTGCCATCAAACTTGACAGACCCTCCAGTAACTACCAACAGAGTTGTCTGTCCTTGGGTTGCTTGATCTGAAAATGAATTTTTACATGGGTCATTGTACCATAAGCTGCTAAAATAATCCATATCATATAAACAGAAACCATTAAAGCAGGCCTTCCATACCATATAAACAAAAACCATTACTGCAGGCCTGCTCATTTCCTTACCGTGTACTGGTTGGCAATCCAGTGTGTGAACCTGGAATTCACTTGACGGTAGGGACTCGAAAAATTCCCCTAGAGCATCGTGGCCAGAGACAGCATTACCGTTCCACACGAGAGTGGCTTTGTCCAGGTATAGTCTTGTAAGGTGCTTGAGTAAAATTAATTTAAAAAGACATAATTATATGTGTTTCAGTGCGAATAATATAAACATAAAACAGCACAATGTAAAAGGAGTTAGCCAAAAAAGATAATACACATACCCTTCTTTTCTTGTCCATACAGTCATAATAAATATTAACAAATTCCTCAGAATATCTACATGATTGATCTACGTGCGTCCTGAAATCCTGAAGAATACAAAAATAAACGTGGTAAATGATCAGTTGCACTGTAGCATCTTTTAAACTCATGTTGGCTAAACCCGATTAACCATTGAATTCCCCATCTGAGGCCATAAGAGCCGCATGCGTAAATACATTAGGCAAATGTGGTCAATTGTAGACATTTAAGGATTAGTACATTTAAAAAAAAATAGCGAATATTCCCAATCACGTGTCATACATTACTTCAATATTATATACAGCTCACAATTAAAGAACATTAAAAAATGATCAAGCTATCTCAGATGCAATAAACCATCCATCTCAACAAATACACGAATTAGCTGACTGGATGCAACAAAGTGTTGGCACTGTACTTCTGAGAAGCAAACCAGTACAAACAACAGCTACAAGCTGGATAACAAACAAATCAACTGAACGTCTAAACTTACTACTGTTGAGGCCATGAGTGTGCTAGATCGTTTAAAACAATTTAGTTCAACAGTCTCCCGTTCGTGCAGTCTCAAGCCCGATACTAGTGTACATACGCAAGATAGGTTTTAAGCTCTCTTAGCATATCTTTTATGCAAGCGTTTCCGCATTAAATCCCCCCAGAAACAAAGCGAGAAAACGTTGGTTCCTGTTGCAGCTTGCCGGAAATGGCGCACGTATTATATGCCAAAACTGGGATTGGTATAGACGTATAAATACTAGAGCAAATCAAGCAATCTGTAAAAATAGGCTAATGTTCGAACAGTTCTTTCACTGCTAAGTTTAATAATGGTTTGGCGTTAACGATATCGTAACTAACGGTAATTTCTTAATCATTCAGTTTATTCAGGATGTTTTATTTATTTAAAAAATGTCTATACTTTTCATAGTTTTCTATTTGCTCAGTGCGCCATTTGAAACGTCACGACTCTAGTTGGTGTAGCTCTATGATTTTAACGCCGCCGACACGAGGTACTGAGCAAAATGTGAACCGGAGGGGAAAATAACGTCCGCTTGCTGGGGCAGTAACTATGGAAGGTTCAGTGTCAAATTTAGAAGTCTGCAATTTTGCTTATGCTGGGAAGTTTGACCAGTTAAAACAATGCATATTGTCTGATAAATCACTGGCTACCAAAACAGACCAGGTAAGATCATTAAAATTACATCGTTAGCTCTTGAAGAATTGCTTCGGGATAGTTTGACGGAGTCGGATGGATACAGTCCTGGGGTTGAATGACAAGCGATTTAAATGCAGAATGGGCCAACGTGTTTTAGTACTATTTTAGTACAAATGATGATGTTCACAAAGCATTAAACTCGTTTCTGAGTCAGGTGGTTTCCTGTCTGGTAACCTGCTAAAAACTGACTGTGGTAAACTTTCTGTCAGACCAGTATTTTGTTTTTCACCAGGATCACAGAACCGCTCTTCACTGGGCATGTTCAGCGGGTCACACTGATATAGTACAATTCCTGTTGGATCTTGGGGTTGAGGTTAATCTTAAAGATGATGTAAGTAAGTGTGAGTTTTATGTATCGTTTCATAGCAGATTATCCATAATTGATCCTTAAAGTCACATTTAGGATGATTTTAAAAATGTAAACTTTAAAATGAAAAAAAAAACACATTATTTTTATCCATCATGCTTTCATATATTGCCTTGACATTTCAGGCATGCTGGACAGCCCTACACATCGCAGCATCTGCTGGCAGAGAAGAAATCGTGAGAGCGCTGATAAGCAAAGGAGCAGAGCTGAACCCTGTCAACCAGAATGGCTGCACACCACTACACTACGCTGCCTCTAAGGACAGATATGAGGCAGGGCATCCAGTGGAATGACACATACATAAGCTGCATTCCATTTACCGCCAAACTCAGAACTGACATCTCACCTGAGCTACCTGAATTCCAGTACAAGACGTCAGCAATACCAGTTGGAGCCAGGGTCATTTTAAGCAATAACAACGCATTGTGAAGTTAACCATAGCAACTTGTCCACAGATAGTGGTATAATACTGTGTGTGCGAATGATTTAATGAGACACAAATACGACATGAGTGATAATAAGCAGTGTATATCTACAGCCTTCACTTATGTTGCCGAAGTGTGGCGCCAGATTGAATTCTGACATTAGAGCTGCTGCGTTTCCTTCGACTTTCCGAGTCAGAGCTCTGACTTCGGGCGGCATTCCAGATCAAGTTTCCAACTCCAGATTCCGACTTCAGCGTTCAAATGGAACTCGCCGATATCCTTGTCCACATGTACACTAAGCGAAGTATAAAAGTGAGGGACAGGCAGGGTCACGGTTAAGATACTGCAACCAAAGCTGGGTAGTGTGTGGTTCTGTGGATTGTCGCTCGTGATCGGAAGGTCACCAGTTCAAACCTATGCCTGGCAGATTGATTTCACTATTGCCCCGTTGTGCATGGTCCTCTACCTCAGTTCCTTTAGGGGTAACTACACGATCCTGCTGTCAGATTATTCACTTGTATTTCATTTTGGAGAAAGCTTCTGGTAATTAAGTACAAAAATAAATACAGGCACATTCATAAGAATCCTCTTATCCATCATTTCTATCCTCAACCTGTGCCCACACTAAATGAAGATTCCTAATAGTTAATATGACACATTATGCTCTTTATACTATTAAATGTTTATCTTACATCTTCTAGATCATTGCCTTACATAAATACAGGCCCTGATATCATTGCTGTTTATTTTTATTGTGATATTTTACTGTTATTGTTATTTTAACCATATTTATTTTACTTTACACTATTGTATGTGACAGGACTTCTAACTTTGTTCGGTGATGTTTTGTATGCCCCATTTTATAAAATATATGCTATGCAGTACATAATTATTACTGTTTACATGGTTGTTGTCTAGAGTTATATCACAGGAATGAGATACATATTTTGTAGTATAGTTATGAACAAAAATCATCTCATGGCAAGCAGACAGGATCTGCTAACTGTGTTTGATTTATGTGCAATTTTTTTTTTATAGATTGCCCTTATTTTGTTGGAAAATGGAGCTGATCCCAATGCCACAGACAACTTGGACTCTACTCCCCTGCACAGAGCATCTGCAAAGGGAAACTACCGTCTGATACAGCTTCTCCTGAAGCAGAGTGCTTCCACAAATATCCAGGACTCCCAAGGAAACACAGCCTTGTGAGTAGGATGAGATGATTGCCTTGTACTTTTCCTTGTTTTGATCCATCTTGTTTAGTGTATCCTGTCATGGGGGGGCTCTTGAGACTTTGGGGTTCTGGCTTCATTTCTATTAGCTTTTGATGTGAAGCAGCGGTAAGAATGTCTCACGTACGGTGTTCCCAGAAAGTGCTCTCAGAGTTATTCAGTTCTGCTCTGGCCATTCAAGTATTAATTGCTATTGTAGTCATTGGTTCCCAAAGGAATATAAAAAAACAAATATTTGGTATTTTATGTTATTAAAAATGTCTCACTAGTTGAAAAGGGGTTTCGATTTATTAGTGCGTCAAATGAATGCTTTACTTAAAACTACTGATCGCTTTTAATGCGATATGTATTTTTGTAAACGAATAAAGTGATAATTTTTGTTGAAATTCTTATAAAATTTGCAATATTCTTACTGAATACTGCAAGCATCCCAAGACTTTCTGTGAGCACTGCATCGTTATTTGGTATGCAGTAGCGTGTTCATTCTGCATATTGTCCATTCAGTTTAATGCCGTCTATGCGAACCCTCCGACCTGAGTAACACTCCATCTGTGAACGTCCTCTCAGACACCTGGCCTGTGATGAGGAGCGTGTGGAGGCCGCCAAGCTGCTCGTAGAACACGGCGCCAGCATCTATATTGAGAATAAGGAGGAAAAGACCCCACTGCAGATGGCTAAAGGCGGCCTGGGTACCATGCTTAAGCGAATTGTGGAGGGCTGAGCTGCAGAACAGCATAGCGGCTGCATTTAGAGGTTCTGTGGGGGTCCTTAGATGACGCTGTGGTTTAGACAGAAATTAAGGTGAGTGGCACCCAGTAGGAAAAACCTTCTTCTATAAACTGTCAGCGTTAAGTATTTCAGTAATTACGGAAGTGGTAATAGATGTAATTCTCTATTTTGATTGTTGAATTTGTCCAGTTTAAAAAATAAGGAAGACAGATGTTTGTAAGTGTGCCGATTGGGGTGTAATGAAAAGGCTTGGGGACATACGGAAGCATGGTCATTTTGATTTGTTTCCATTGAATTGATTTGATTTGACCTGGTTTCGGTCATTATTTTGTTTAAAGTGATATACCACACGCAAAAATCAAATTAACTGGATGTTATATTAATGAACTGGTTATGTTTAAGGGTGAGTGTCACCATTGTTTTAGATGAGCATCTGTTTTTCACATTTGTAAAAGTATTGTATATTTATTCTGATTGATACTTTTTGTTGGGACCATGAGTTTAGTTGCTATTCTGCCAAAAGTCTAAGAATAAAGTTTGCAAAAGACCATCTGGATCATATGCATTGTTTCTGCCTGAATTTGGGGAACTTCTTCCTGAATTAGTCATTAATAAGAGATATATTATAATATTTGGAGATTTCAGTACTGATGTGGACATAGAGACTGATGCCTTTAGCAAAAGCTTCTTGTCTCTTCTGGATGTTATAAGCACATAACAGGATCAAAGCATGTGCACAATCGTGCACTAGACTTGATTATTACTCACAGAGTTTATGTTCATCGTGTATCTGTATGTCCATTGAATACGTCCTCCTCTGACCATTTTCTAATCACCTTTGTGATTCAGCAACACTCTTTGACTATGGCGGGGAAAATTATTGACACATCACCTAAATGGTAGAAACTCCCTAAAATGTATTAATGCAGTAATGTGAACTTCTGTTTAGTACAAATGTCAATGATGTCACACATGACTTTAATACAGTGGTTAGTTTGGTTTTGGATGAAACGGCACCTTTGAGAAATCATGGCTATCTTCAGGATCTGAAGATGACGTGTTATAGCTGGATTCATCTTTGTGCCCTGAGGTGGTTCTGCAGCTTTGAAGCACATAATCTGGAACAGTGGGGGCACTGGAAGTCGGTGGTTGTGATCTCCGCTGGTACTGCACTGTTGCGCTTTATCCTGGCTGTGATGAGTTTTCGGCACTGGTTGTCCTCGAAGTGGCTGGTAGCTTGTTTGATTGTGGCTCGCCGGCATGGTCTAGCCCTGGCATACTTTTCCAACCACTTTGGTTGGATGTTGCACCAGTGGAGGTTGTCCTTCACTGAGTCTTTAAAGCGTTTCTTTGGCCTGCCCTGGTGTCTTTTTCCATGCACGAGCTCTCCATACAGGAGGCATCTGGGCATATGATGCTTCTCCATGCGGATGACGTGCCCCATCCATTGAAGTTGAGCTTTGATGAATACGGATTTTATGCTATTTGACTTGGTATGATGTAGCGTCATCAAGTTGGTAAGGCAGGTCCTGCCACTTGATTCCCTGTATGGATGGAAGCGCACACATGCAAATGTTTTCCAGGTTCTTGATATGTTTGGAGTACAGAGTCCAAGACTCACAGCCATAAAGAATGGTTGGGAGGACCAAAGCCTTGTACACCTTCAGCTTTGTCAACAGCGAACTCTGCTCTGAAGTCTCCCTAGCATCAGGGGCGGATTAAC